>OY757191.1:66177339-66689839 GCA_963583895.1 Melanophora roralis | reverse complement strand
AACAACTTAACGCACTGAGAACGTATTTGGTAAACAAGAAAATGCAAATACAAGGCGGGCCAAAAGAAATCCCCCTATTGGAAGATGCTCTAATTTTTGCAAATGGCGGCCAATGTCAAATTTGTTTTGACATTTGTGAACTAGGCAGATGTAGAATATAAGTGAACATGCCATGGAGCGATACACTCCCCAAGAACGCGGAAAAATCGTGTCTATTTTTTGCGTAACAATTCGTTGTTGGCGCAGCGTGAATTCCTTCGCCGATTACCCGGTCATCCGGCATCGACTGCGCCAACAACTGCGCGTTTGGCAGCCATCAGCCGGTCGTCCCTAAGGCGAATTTTGGTCGCACGTTCCCGTACAAAGTCCAGTCCATGGATCAGCTGCTGCCTGTTGACTGCCAAACGATTGTAACCTACGCCCAAGCCATCCTCAATCTCGAGGCCAAAGTGGACGACTTTTCGACCAAAATCATTAGGAGCGAGGAGGCTCATTTCCACTTAAGCGGGTACGTGAACAAGCACAACTAGGGGACCGAGTGATGCACAAGGAGCCATTACACTTACTCAAAGTGACTGCATGGCGCAATTGAACGAATTAGGACTGGAGGACTTGTTGTTTTAACAGGACGGAGCAACAGCGATATTCTGAAGGCGGCGTTCCCGGGTCACATTATCTCTCCTTTTGGCGATTTACATTGGCCCGCAAGATCGCCCGATTTAACCGTTCTAGACTTTTTTGTGGGGTTTTTTTAAGTCACGCGCTTACGTGAACAATACCGAGACCCTGGAAGCCCTCAAGGACAACATTCGAAACGAGTAGGAGAAACTGTCGCCCGAAGTTCTCGTCGAAGTAATGAAAAATACTATAAAACGAGCCTGTATAGCAACCAATTGCCACGGCGCCTACTCAGCCGATATCCTCTTCTTGACTTGACCATAGATTCAGGTAAACCTAATCAAAAACCAGAATCAAAGTTTTTCATTTAGAAAAAAATAAGAGCCAAACAGCATCAGATGACTTCTTTTGGCCCACCTTGTATCTAGAAGCATAAAACAGTTGAAAGGCATGTCAGTAAAGAAAAAAATCTATATCTAAACTGTATTTCAAATTAATTTAACTTACCAGTATAAAATTGACAATATTTTTAAAATAGCTAAAAAGAAAACACAAAATAAATAAATAAATTACAAAAAATGCATAAAATTTATATTTTCTTAAAGAAATAAGAGAACAGTTTTAGTTAGGAAAGCCAAAATCAGGGCTGCCAGATGGTATTTTTAAAAAAAACCTTGGCATTAACGGCACTTTAATTTAAAAAACAACGTTTGGCCCTTAAAACATTTGCATTAACACAATTTGGCCGCTTTAAATCGCCAGAGTTCGAAAGTCCTTATTGAAGGACCCTTTACACAAATGTAGATAACTACTTGCTTGGATACGGTGAAATTGTATTTTTGATATTTTTTCTTCATTTTTGTCTCCATGGCAATGGCAAACAAGCATTGTTTTAAGTTCACTGTACTTAATATGCGACATTGATGTTGTTGTTGCTGTTTGATAATGATTCTTTAGAGATGGCTTTAACATTATGGTCCCTACTTATGCTATAAGTATATTATATGTGTGTGTGTGTGTGTGTGTTTGACATAGGTCTGCAACTATTTTTTTATTACAGAATTCTTTATTAAGTTTACGAATTTGCATTACTTAAATGCAAACAAACGTCTTTTTTTACAACCTTTTTATACCCTTCACATAGTGATAGGGTATATATCACTTTGTCATTCCGTTTGTAATTTCTTTATTATTCATTTGCGACCCCATAAAGTATATATATTCTGGATCCTTATAGATAGGGAAGTCGATTTAGCGATGTCCGTCTGTCCGTCTGTCCGTCTGTCCGTCTGTCCGTCTGTCCGTCTGTCCGTCTGTCCGTCTGTTGAAATCAAGTTTCCGGAGTCAAATAAAAAGATACAGACCAGTTAATGGTGTCAAACTATCACAAATATCCTGGAGACAATCGCTATTTAAAATCAATAAAATCGGTTCACTATTGACCGAGATATAAGCGAAAACCCAGAGTAACCCATTTTTTTTAGGACAAAATCCGTGCATATATCCCTATATATCTCAGTAAGTATAGTCACTCTTGCCACAAAACTTGGCACGGATACTCCTAAAGAAGGGACCTTAATAATGGAAAAATTTTTTTTCAGATAGGACCAGGGGAAGGGAAATTTTTTCTACAATTGCACAAATTTGGTGAAATATTTTATGCGCTATATCTCGTAAACTATAACAGCTATCGACTTAAAATGTTCTACAAAAAGTAATTGCATGCTAAGGTCTACGCTTTAAAGAAAAAATTTTTTGGGTGGGGGCAAAAAAAGGGGTAGCTCCCATACAAATCGACAACTATTATCAAATATTCGATACGCTCTATCTCGGAAACTATAACAGATATCGAAATGAAATGTTCTACAAAAAGTAATTGCACGCTAAGGGCTACGCCTAAGAGAAAAAATTTTTTGGGTGGGGGCAAAAAAAGGGGTAGCTCCCATACAAATCGACAATTATTTTCAAATATTCGATACGCTATATCTCGGAAACTATAACAGATATCGAAATGAAATGTTCCACAAAAAGTAATTGCATGCTAAGGGCTACGCCTTAAAGAAAAAATTTTTTGGGTGGGGGCAAAAAAAGGGGTAGCTCCCATACAAATCGACAATTATTATCAAATATTCGATACGCTATATCTCGGAAACTATAACCGATATCGAAATGAAATGTTCTACAAAAAGTAATTGCACGCTAAGGGCTACGCCTTAGAGAAAAAATTTTCTGGGTGGGGGCAAAAAAAGGGGTAGCTCCCATACAAATCGACAATTATTTTCAAATATTCGATACGCTATATCTCGGAAACTATAACAGATATCGAAATGAAATGTTCCACAAAAAGTAATTGCACGCTAAAGGCTACGCCTTAGAGAAAAAATTTTTCGAGTGGGGGCAAAAAAAGGGGTAGCTCCCATACAAATCGACAATTATTTTCAAATATTCGATACGCTATATCTCGGAAACTATAACCGATATCGAAATGAAATGTTCTACAAAAAGTAATTGCACGCTAAGGGCTACGCCTTAGAGAAAAAATTTTCTGGGTGGGGGCAAAAAAAGGGGTAGCTCCCATACAAATCGACAATTATTTTCAAATATTCGATACGCTATATTTTGGAAACTATAACAGATATCGAAATGAAATGTTCCACAAAAAGTAATTGCACGCTAAGGGCTACGCCTTAGAGAAAAAATTTTTTGGGTGGGGGCAAAAAAAGGGGTAGCTCCCATACAAATCGACAATTATTTTCAAATATTCGATACGCTATATCTCGGAAACTATAACCGATATCGAAATGAAATGTTCTACAAAAAGTAATTGCACGCTAAGGGCTACGCCTTAGAGAAAAAATTTTCTGGGTGGGGGCAAAAAAAGGGGTAGCTCCCATACAAATCGACAATTATTTTCAAATATTCGATACGCTATATTTTGGAAACTATAACAGATATCGAAATGAAATGTTCCACAAAAAGTAATTGCATGCTAAGGGCTACGCCTTAAAGAAAAAATTTTTTGGGTGGGGGCAAAAAAAGGGGTAGCTCCCATACAAATCGACAATTATTATCAAATATTCGATACGCTATATCTCGGAAACTATAACCGATATCGAAATGAAATGTTCTACAAAAAGTAATTGCACGCTAAGGGCTACGCCTTAGAGAAAAAATTTTCTGGGTGGGGGCAAAAAAAGGGGTAGCTCCCATACAAATCGACAATTATTTTCAAATATTCGATACGCTATATCTCGGAAACTATAACAGATATCGAAATGAAATGTTCCACAAAAAGTAATTGCACGCTAAAGGCTACGCCTTAGAGAAAAAATTTTTCGAGTGGGGGCAAAAAAAGGGGTAGCTCCCATACAAATCGACAATTATTTTCAAATATTCGATACGCTATATCTCGGAAACTATAACCGATATCGAAATGAAATGTTCTACAAAAAGTAATTGCACGCTAAGGGCTACGCCTAAGAGAAAAAATTTTTTGGGTGGGGGCAAAAAAAGGGGTAGCTCCCATACAAATCGACAATTATTTTCAAATATTCGATACGCTATATTTTGGAAACTATAACAGATATCGAAATGAAATGTTCCACAAAAAGTAATTGCACGCTAAGGGCTACGCCTTAGAGAAAAAATTTTTTGGGTGGGGGCAAAAAAAGGGGTAGCTCCCATACAAATCGACAATTATTTTCAAATATTCGATACGCTATATCTCGGAAACTATAACAGATATTGAAATATAATGTTCTACAAAAAGTAATTGCACGCTAAGGGCTACGCTTTAGAGAAAAAATTTTTTGGGTGGGGGCAAAAAAAGGGGTAGCTCCCATACAAATCGACAATTATTATCAAATATTCGATACGCTATATCTCGGAAACTTCAACAGATATCGAAATGAAATGTTCTACAAAAAGTAATTGCACGCTAAGGGCTACGCTTTAGAGAAAAAAATTTTCGAGTGGGGGCAAAAAAAGGGGTAGCTCCCATACAAATCGACAATTATTATCAAATATTCGATGCGATATATTTTGGAAACTTCAACAGATATCGAAATAAAATGTTCTACAAAAAGTAATTGCACGCTAAGGGCTACGCTTTAAAGAAAAAAATTTTCGAGTGGGGGCAAAAAAAGGGGTAGCTCCCATACAAATCGACAATTATAATAAAATATTCTATAAGCTATATCTGGGAAACTATAACAGATATCGAAATGAAATGTTCCACAAAAAGTAATTGCACGCTAAGGGCTACGCTTTAAAGAAAAAAATTTTCGAGTGGGGGCAAAAAAAGGGGTAGCTCCCATACATATTAACAATTTTTGTTAAATTTTCGATATGCTATATCTCAGAAACTATAACATATATCGAAATCAAATGTTCTACAAAAAGTAATTGGACATTAAGGGCTACGCTCTGAAGAAAAAGATTTTCGGATGGGGGGTGAAGAAGGGGTAGCTCCCATACAAATTAACAATTTTTAAACAATTTTCGATACGCTACTTCTGGAAAACTATTACAGCTATCGACTTCTAATATTCTACAAAAAGTAATAATCAAATAATTCATACATTTTGGTGAAAAACTTGGTGAAGAGCAGGGGGACTAGAACATCTAATAAGTTTTGTTAACCTTTAAATATGAATAATGTCGAAAACTTTAAAAACTCTCGACCTCAAATCTTCTTCATCTATTTCTATTATTCATACGAACGTTAAAATTTTGTTATTTTTTCTATGGGCTTTAAAACTCGCACAAGGTTTTTTATTATATTATTTGCAGTACAAAATTACTCGGCTGGGTATATTTAAAGACCAATGTGAAGGGTATATAAGATTCGGCACAGCCGAATATAGCGCTCTTACTTGTTTTTATCTATTTTTATCATTATGCTTTTTATAAATATGTAACTACAAACCTGCCTGCATTTGGCTCAAATTTATTTTTAGATTCTGCATTCGTCGTTTTTTTTTTCTTGTTCCTATTTAATAAATGGTTACTATTTTTAGTTTAAGTGGACCTCTCATAAAAAAACCGGCTTTGTTTTAGAGTAAGTAAAATAAATGATTGGCACCACATCATTAAAGAAAGAAGAATAAGTTGAACGGTGAAGCAAAATAATATTGCTAGGATAAAAAAAATTAATTTAAAAAAAAATATTTAAAAAAACAGCATTGAAAATTTAAAACTTCAAACTATTAAGTTGATTTTTATATACAATAATAGAAATACACTTAAACATATTATGGGTATGAATAGAAAAGGGATAAGAAGATCACAATTTGTAAATAAAACCAAATTCTTTTAATAAATAAATTTGAAGAAGAAAATTTTGAACTAGTTTAATGAATAAATAAACAGTAAATCTTAATTTATAGACAATTTTTAAGATTCTTTAGATTACAGGTTTTTTAAGACCATTTTTTATTTGTTACTTTAGGCCCAAGTTCGATCCCTGCTTAATTCTTTTATTTTTTTGCAAATAAAAAAATTTATTTTTTTTATTTTTTACTTAATCAGCGTTAGTTTAAGAAAGAAAATTTTTGTTGAAAAAGCAAGTTTTTATCGATGCTATCCGAGAAAAATGTGTTACATCATTGGTACCGTTTGATCAGTTGTTAGTTATTTGTTTGTGAACATCAGCTATTTTACTGACCAATGGAACGTGGTGAGGCACCACGAAGTTTTTTTTTTTAATTTTTAACTATACAAACCAAACCTTTTTTTCCTTTTTCATTCTTATACTAACGCCATCTGGTGCATGTAGCGCTTTAACCATCTATCAGAATGGTATTGAAAGGCTGCCATATTTTATGTATAAATAAAAAACGCATTGCAGGTATTTTATTTATTTGAACTTATTGATAGGCAAAGGTACTCCTTAAATAATAGTTAGAAAACAAATGGTGGCGCTTAAGTAGGTTAGATAAAATTGAACTGGCCACTGGCCAGTGTTGAAGACCTCAAATAGCACCTTTGGGTCACTAGTGTTACTAGATAAGAAGCAAAAGCCCAGTTATTCAAGCCGTCATAATGAACTCAAGGGCGCTGCAAAATTTATTACAAATGCCAGCAGTCTTATCAATCCCAGATAATTTCTGCAGGATTTTGAACAGATAAGGCTTAAGACAGTTTGCTCTAAAGCGTACGAGCGCTAGACAGTAACACAAAATGTGCTCAACTGCCTCCTGGAATTTTTGCTGGCCAGTCGTCGTTTTTTTTAGTGAACCTCTATTCAATAACGACCAGATGCCATCCCCACTAGAAGTTTACAATCACCCCGCTGAAAAATCATTTAAAACCTTGTCACAGTGAGGTAGACTCGTGGTATTAACCCAGACCTTTGCGGCCCTTACCCCAATAGCGGTGCCTATACTTTGAAACCCCAACATCCATTGATACAACTACGCCGATGCTGTCACACATTGTATACTTTTACCTTTATTCTTTCCAGCAATTAGCCAAATGGTGGGTACTAGTTACACTATCAGCGTAAAGCGTTCGCATTTGTCAAAAATCCCTAGATTGTGGAGCAAGATATTCTGAAATGTATGTATATCTGAACCAAAACATTTACAAAATTATTTGATTTGGCTGCATTGAACAATTTTTAAATGTATGTATATAGAGATAAACGGATGGAAACATAGATAGATTTACAACTAGATGGATAAATATGGGCGATTCCATTGCGATGGGTGTTACGCATTTGATTTTTTTTAAATTTCGGCTTTAAGATCATGAGAGGTGAAATAAATTTTTGGGGAACGCACACAATTGTTTCATTAAATTAGTTGTGTGAAGTTTTTCTCATTGTATTTAACTCTTAGCTTCTGCTAAAGAACAATTTTTTCTTTGAAAAATCTTTTAGAAAATGTAACGGGTGTGACATTTATAATTAAGATTAAAAAATCATAACAAAATATTCAGAGCTGATGCCTTCAAAACTGGGCTTAATTGATAAAAATATCATATACAAGGTGGGCCAAAAGAAATCACCCTATTGGAATATGCTCTTATTTTTGCAAATGGCGGCCAATGTCAAATCTGTTCTGACATTTGTAAACTAAATAGATGTAGAAGACAAGTGAACAAGCCATGGAGCCATACACCCCCCAAGAACGCTGAACAATCGTGTCTATCTTTTCGCTAAACAATTCGTCTGTGGTGTTGGCGCAGCACGCATTCCCTGAACAAAGTCCAGTCCGTGCATCAATTGCTGCCTGTCAAGCGCCAAACGCGTATAACCTACGCCCAAGCCATCCTCAATCTCGGACCAAATTAGACGATTTTTCAACCAAAATTTCTACCTCAGCGGGCACGTAAACAAGCAAAACTATCGCTTCTGGGGCACCTAAAATCCATGTGTGCTACACGAGGAGCCATTACACCCGCTCAAAGTGACTACATGGAGCGCTGTTCACGCTGGAGGAGTCCTCGGGCCTTTTTTTTTGGACGCCGCTGGTCAAAAGGCAAGTGTGGACAGTGCGCGCTATAGGCCCATGTTAGCTGAGTTTTTTCAGTCAAAATTGAACGAATTAGGACTTAAGAACATGTGGTTGCAACAGAACGGAGCAACGGCACACACTGCGCAAGCCACAAGCGATATTCTAAAGGCGGCGTCCCCGGGTCGCCACATCAATAGTTTTGGCGATTTACATTGACCCGCAAGATCACCCGTTTTTAACGTTCCAGACTTTTTTGTGGGGTTTTTTACAGTTTCGTGCTTACGTAAACAATCTTAAGGCCCGGGAAGCCCTCAAGGACAACATTCGTTCTCGCCGAAGTGATAAAAAATGCCATAAAACGAGCCCATATAGCAAATCAATTGTGACAGCGCCCATTAAGCCGATATCACCTTCTTAACTTGACCGATAAAATTCTAAAGGTTCAAATAAACATAATCGCAAAACAGAATTTAAGTTTTTCATTTAGAAAAAAAAGGAGCCAAACAACATCGGATGACTTCTTTTGGCCCACCATTTAAATCATTTCTTTTATTTGCACACAATCTATTTAATGTGTCGTGGGGCAAATAAGTAATCACATGACAATATATTAAAGTCTTTTATCTGCTAAGAATTATATTTTTCACAATTCTGTTGTTCTTGTATCGATATTTTCCTTTCTTTCTCTTGCTACTTAGTTATCCTTTAAAGATTTTTTTTTGTATTAGTTGCCATGGTTTTTCCAACTTATTTTTGTTGATTTTTCTTATTATTTTCACTTAAATAAGTTCAAAGAAATTCCAAGAAAAAATTATTTACGGCTTAAGAGGCACGTGTTGTGTTTTAATTAAGTATTTAAGTATTTGCGTATAAAGTAAAATTTAAGTGAAAAAGAGGGTTAATAATTATTGCTGTAGATAACAGGCTACTTATGGACATACATATGTACATTAATTGTAATAAAATCTGTAAATGATACAAAGTCACTAAGTTTTGCTTTCCCTGCCTTAATATAAATCTTGTTTACTAAAAATGGCTGCAGAAAAAAAGTTAAGCAATACCATAGTTTATACTAAAGAGCAGCTTCCTCGGCTCCTATCCAGCTGACTTTTTTTCCAAAATATAGACATTTTTGCACAATTACTTTTTGTAGGACATTTGAAGTCGACAGCTGGTTAAGTTTTCGAGACATATCGAATCAAAAATTTCATAAAAATTTTTAGTTTGTACTGGGAATACAGCTCCGCTGGTCCTGTCCAAGTAATTTTTTCCCCCAAATGAACGTATCATACTTTGTAGCAGGCTTAAATTCGATATACAAGGTGGGCCAAAAGAAATCATCGGATGTTATTTGGCTCTCATTTTTTTTCTAAACGAAAAGCTTTGATTCTGTTTTTTGATTATGTTTATTTGAACCTTAAAATTTTACTGGTCAAGTCGAGAAGATGATATCGGCCAAATTGGCGCCGTCACAATTGATTGCTATATGGGCTCGTTTTATGTATATTCCATTACTTCGGCGAGAACTTCGGGCGACAGATTCTCGCACTCGTGTTGAATGTTGTCTTTAAGGGCTTCCAGGATCTCGGGCTTATTCACGTTAACATGGGACTTCAAAATACCACACAAAAAAAGTCTGGAACTGTTAAACCGGGCGATCCTGCGGGCTAATGTAAATCGCCAAGACGAGAGATGAAGCGACCCGGGAACGCCACCTTCATAATATCGGTTGTTGCTTGTGCAGTGTGTGTAATTGCTCCGTCCTGTTAGAATAACATGTCCTCCAGTCCTATTTCATTCAATTATGGCAAAAAAACTTTGCTCACATGGCCCTATAGCGCGCACCGTCCACTGTTGGCTTTCTTGAAAAAAATGGCCCGATGACTCCTTCAGCGTAAACAGCGCACCACGCAGTTACTATAAGGGTGCCCCACAAGCAGTAGTTTTGCTTGTTTACGTACCCGCTGAGGTGGAAATGGGCCTCATCGCTCATTATGATTTTGGTCGAAAAATCGTCCACTTCGGCCTCGAGATTGAGGATGGCTTGGGGGTAGGTTGAACGCGTTTGGCATTCGACAGACAACAGCTGTTTTACTGATTGCACTTTTTATGGTAACATTTGCAGGTCTTTGGCCAAGATTCGCGTTAAGGGACGACCGACTGATGGCTAATTGCGAGGCACGGCATTTGGTCAATGTTTCTGGCGACAGTCCGAAATCCTAGCCAACAGCGGCGATATTCTCGGCAGAAAGGGCGCTCCGGTGCCGGCCACTCTTGGAAGCGTCTCGTATAGCCCCATACTCTTCAAGGTTGGTGGCCAAACGGCGCAGTGTTTGCGCAGGCAGTGCCGAACGACCAGGGAATCGGCGACGAAATTCGCGCTGCACCAACACCACAGTATACAATGTGAATGTATTATTTTAAGAGTGGTCACCCACCGTCACATCTGCCCTATGGAGTTCAGTATGCATTCCATTTGAAAAGCTAGCCACTTTATCACCATGATAAGCTCACTGATGTTATCCGGTGTGTGCTCTGGAATCAACTTGCTTTATGGTCCTATAATCTCGTACAGTCATAGACAACGTGTCTTATAAATTCTAATTCTACCTAATTTTCACATATCTAAAATAATTAGTAGTTCCGCGTTCCTATCTGCTAGCTTAAGTCCTTAACGTACAGTCTGCTCCAATGTCCTCAACCATGTCTAGGAGTACTGTATGTAGATCTTTCTAAGCTTATTTCTGGCCATAGTGCTCAGACTCTCTGCAGTCACTCCTGTTGCCTTAAGCATTTTTCAAAATAAATAATTTTTATGAATTAAGGTATATAATCCTTCTGTGCATATATTTTTTGTTGTTTTAATTTCCATTTCTGCAAAAAAAGAGTCTTTTACTTTGCATATATTCAAACAAGTTCAAGGTTTTGACGTCACAACCATAAACGCCTGCAATTAAACCCAGTAAAAAAATAATGAAAAGAAACGATAAAATAATCATAAAAAATACATTTTCATCCACAAACAGAATTAGGGGGAAAGCGCCAACTCAAAAGTCAACAGTGTGTAAAAATACAATTGTTTAAGCAAATAAGAGCTTGTTTTTGGGTTTAATATTCTTGTTAAAAATATATAATTTGCAGTTTTGCAGTTATAACTGCTTAGGACTTAGCAAAAAATACATATAATGTTGAAGTAAAATTACAGCTTTAAGGTTAAGAAGGAATACAAATTTGTTCAAAGCTCGGTATTCGGCAAAAACGTGATGGACCGAATTTAAATTTATTTCATTCGTGGGTACAGAGATTTCGCGCAACTGCTTCGGCTATGAATGTCCCACAGCCAGCCCAGTCGATCTTCAAAGACTTCCAAAAACATTAAACTGATTGAAAGCAGTTTACGTGAAAATCAGCGACTTTTAATATGGAAAGGAACAGCCTCACTGGGATTTCCAAGAGCGATTATTATTGAAATTTTAAAAAAGACGACGAATGTTAATGGTAAAAATTATCGACGCATGATTACGGAATTCTTTTTGCCAAACCTGCGAGCTTATCCATCGTACTTTTTACACACGTGGTTCCATGAGGATGGGGCGACTGCACACCCAACCAGAATTTCGATGAATTTGGTTAGGGAAATATCCCCAAAACTGATCAGTCGCTTTGGGGGCATCCCATGGCAACCGAGGTCGCCCAATCTAACCCCCATGGATTTTTTTTTGTGGGGCTACCTCAAAGATAGGGTTTATAATGGCAATCCCCAATCCCTTGTGACTTTAAAGGAAAATATTCGTCGAGAAATGAGCTCAATTAAACCAAGTTTACTGCATCGTGCGGCGCAGAACACAAGTCTCCGTTTAGAACACTATGTTCAATTCGACGGAAGACATCTGGATGACATACTCTTTACAAAATAAAATCGGAATTTCATTCTATCGTTCAATGCTGTTAATAAAACTTTGTGTCAATTATTACGTTTTTAACTAAAGTTTGAAAATATAAATCTACCAACAGACACCAGCTATGCTAAGCACGATCTGTGTATTATTGGACGCGCACTTTCTGAACTGCGCAAATACTTCCGATCTGTCACATCAGGCCCATAATACTGGGGAGAATAAGAATTGCGAATTTGTCTCCTATGACAGGGTTGAATGGGCAATTAACCCATTCCAACCAATAAGTCACCCGGGTCGGACGGAATCTTCCCAGCGGAACTTCATTACTACAAATGCCGAAATATTTCTCAGACAATCTCTAAAGATCACAACCAGATCTTTAGAGAATGTCGAAAATAAATTTATGTGCCTGTATCTTGAAATGCATTAAGGGTTGTATTTCTACCAAACCAGTTGGACACAATCATTTTTATCTGTTATATTATAGACCCATTAGTCTGTGGTTATATGTTCTGAAGGCCTTGAAATTGATTATTGACATTCACAGCAGGAAAACTATGACTCCTGGTCTGCTATGTAAAAACCAATACAAATGGAAGGTGGAGACGGTTATGTTTGGTTTTAGCGACAGTGTTTCTAGAAGCATCTTACTAAACTGTCTACGGGGCTCCGTCTATAGTAAAGTTTTTTGCAACCTTGTAACTACCTGCTCATTGTAGTAAAAGAGCAATTTTGTTGCGAACTTGAACTATGTGGTCAGAAGCTAATTTGTAACGTGAGTGATTCGGAACCTCAAACAGAGATTAGGTCCACAATGGACGAAACCGTGGCAGTTGCCGCGAAAGCGCCCTCGGCTCTTTGAGTCTGGTGGCGTTATTCTCAGCTACGCGATAAGAGACAAATTCACGGCATTATGATATTATGATGATGAGAGGATAAATTTCTTGGCTCATTTTCTTTATGTGAGGTACCCGTAGAAACGTTAATACGCATTATCAGAAGTGGGTGTGTTCTCATCAAGCGTGCAGTCGCCCTCGCAATGCATGGTGCCTTCATGTGATACGAAAAATTTATGGAAAATTGAATAGACAAGCTCCTCGGGCTGCACCCTGGATATAGCAAAAGTTTATTCGCTAAGTGGATGCGGATCATCACTCTCTAGAACTACTAGACGTATAAAGACAATGACGATGACTGCACTGAGCTAAACCAGCTGTTACAAATCCACTATTGATTCTCGTAGGTGGCTCAAGATATATGATCCTGACCTTTGTTTCACATCGCAGTCAGCCCCGCCCTAGAATTTCGAAATTGGTTCGGCGCTCTAAAATCGACTTAGATCTCATTACTTATAAAACAGGTAATGATTCTATAGTGAAGCCAGATAAAGCTCACACACTGTTAATCAAAAATTTTCTTACCCCCTCATGAAAAGCATATACATATGTGTAACTTTAATAGAAAGAATCACAAATGTGCTCAAGTACGTCGTGCTACCTAGAAGGTACACCGATTAAGGCCTTAAAACAATTTTTTAGATTTGCGGAATTTATTTGTTGTTGGACAAGTAAAAAAGAAGCATAAACAATATATAAAAAATAGTAATAACAACATAAGTATGTAAACATTAAAACCTTTTCTTAATTGAGGAAAAGTAATACCAAAAGAGCATGTTAAAATGTTTGTATGTTTTTGGAACAAGAAAAAAAACGCACTTACAGGTACATAATGAAAAACCACACTCACAAACACACACACCCATAAAATGAATAAAAAAACAACAGCAACCACATAATCGACGCCAAACAACGACCTTGATAAAGAACCCAAGACTATACAAACAAGAAGCGAAACCAGCAACAATAAAGTTAACATAATTCATGGACAAAATGAAGACTAGAAAATAATCCCAGTAGAAGAATGAACTTAAACTAGAATAATTTACCAAATACAAACAAAAAAAATTAACCGGTGCCTCTTTCGTGTTTTCTTTCGTTGTTTTTTTATGTCTTCGGCTTTTCTATGCAACACGTTATACCTATGTTTAACAAAAATGTTTGTAACGATTTTTATTAAAAGGGGGTACAACAAATATAGGCTTGGGCTACCAGAACCTAACCAAACAACAGCAATTTGGGTTGTTTGATTGTGGTAGTTAATGTGGGGAAAGAGTTCATGTGTAAATGTGCGCGTGTGTGATGTAGTTTTGGGGGGGCTTTTAAAATCACGCAACAACTTATAAGACAAAAACAATATATACGTATGTACATAAATACACAATAAAAAAAATCGATAAAACGTTTTTATGACAGTGTTACCTTATTGACATAATTTTTTTTATCTTCTTAAGAGTTATAATTTTTTACAATTATTTATTCTTTCACGATGACAAATTAAAAAAAAGTAAATTAGAAATAATGAACACAAAAAAATGTTTTGGAAATGCCACAACAACTAAATTTTAAATACAAAAAATTACGAGCCAAATAACAATCAGGTCGTATCATTGAGAAAATATAGTTTTAGCCTTTCTTACCTTATTCTTTTATAGGTATATATATATCTATATGTATATGGAGTTTGACACTTTCCTGGTCATAAAAGAGAAAATGCCAAACGTTAGGGTGTCAATGTATATTTGATTGATTTATTTGACCGTTGATCGAATGAACTATTTGTCCATTTTACCAGCTATTTTTAATTAATTTTTGAAATATTCCAAATACATACATATGTACATACATTTGTATACAATTAAAATTTTTAGAAAAACACTTATTCTTTAAAATATGCAACAATTTTTCAAAAACTGCAAAAAATTGTACTTTTTTTACACAAACGAAAACACTATTACTTTAAAAAAATTGTTAAAAGTTTAGGTAAATAGTCAAACAAATTATTGTAATTTATTGTTATCTGCCAGTACCCAACGAAATTCCAAGACAGTTGACCTGTCTTTGACAGTTTCACCTTTCATTAGCTCAATAAAAGAAACTATTAGTGAATTAACATACATATGAGCCATCTGACAGCAGTGTCGCCTCAGTGCCGTCTTAAAAGCCTATACCTACAAGTTTTCCAGAAAAACATTATCCCGCTTTTAAATTTAAAAAGGCGAAAATGTTTTTGATCTTCTCCGATTTTGGTTGATAGGTATAATGAGATAATAGAAAAATATATTAAGTTTTAAAAGGGCGTTAGTGGTGGGACAAAAATGTGTATCTCTCATTGAACATAATTTTTTTAAATATACATTATTAGAAAGGGTCATCCGAGATATCCGCGATTGACCAAGCACAAAATAACTTTAATATTTCTCAGCCATCAATCGCCAAACCACTTTAAAAAAATTATGTTTGCCAAAAACAAAATCGTTACATTTGACAGCACTGGTAAAAAAAGCTGTTAGATACTCTCTGTTGTTGTTATGCTTTTTATAATAATTGTTAATTAGAGCTGTGCCAAATCGTTCATTTCAGTGATCGCTCAGTTTCGTTCAATTTACAAAAATTAACCCGTTCGTTCAATCGTTCACTTCTGAACGACAGTACGGCAACATGTTTTTTTAAAGATTTGTTTTAAAATAGCTTGTGGTTTTGACATTCAAAATAGAAAAAACTTTTTGTGAAATAAAATTTAAATAATCCATATATAAAAATTGTGTAAAAAGTGTATAGTAATCCATAAAAACACAAACACTATAATAAGTCAAACTTCTTAGAAAAAGACTGTTAAACCAAATTTAAAAAAATTATGGCAGTGCCACAGCGATGGTCAAAAGAAATATGTACGCACATTCGCAAACTTTTTAAAGCAACTCTTATCAATACACAAACAATCAACTGAAACAAAAGAACATAACATAAAAAACACATCTGAACGAACGAAATTGTGACATAAAAAAGACCTGAAGAAACAAACATTGAACGGAACACAATTGAACGAAAAGCGCTCAGTAAAATAACCGGATCACTTCGTTCAATTCGGTGATCCGTTCATTTTGACCCGTTCGTTCATGAGCTACACAGCTCTATTGTTAATTCTTGTTTTGCCCCTTCCTCCAGTGTTTAAGAATGTTTAAATGTGTGTAAGCTTTTGTATATACATACGTATGTATGTGTGAATATATAATTTTTGCAGTTTTGCTTTTTGCTCAATTTTGTTTTTATTGAATTCATATATTTATTTACTTTTTTCACAAAATCAACAAGTGGTTCTTTCTCAGTTTTTGCAGTCTCTCATTCCCGGTTTTTCTTTTGATATAAATACATATGTAGGTATTTAAATACATGTAAGTATGTATGTAAGTATTTATAATACTTAAGCTGTGTTTTTGCTATGGCCGTACGTACATACGTAAGCAGTGTGGCCATATTAGCTTTTTTAGAGCTAAATTTAGCTTTATTTTTCTTCATTTAGTCCGAAATATTTACATTTAGCCTTTAGCATTTTTTTTGGCTTTTTTCAAAATTGAATTTAGCTTTTTTTACTAATTTTTGGAGCTAGAAAAAGGATAAAAATTTCTCGTATTATACCTATTTTTTGGTATATATGTATCTCAATTATACTGAAAGGTATCAAGCTCCAAATTTTCTTCGAATCTACAACATTACAGTTTCCAAACCATTGTTTTGTTTAATAATTTACTTCTTAGCGACATTTAAAAAACGTGAAACAGCACAAAACTTCAATAAAACAAAGATATAAAGAAGGTATGGTATTACAAAAAAAAACGTAAGAATTTGTTTTTCCAAAACAAATACTTTTAAATGCGGCAATTTAAAAAAAATCCAAATGCGACACAAAAATTTTTTCCGTTTTTTGGTTATATTTTAATATATTGCTCAAAAATGTAAAAACACTTATGTCTTTCGTTGAAACAAATTATTATATTAATATTTTTATTTAATAAGAATTTTAAAGTATATTTTTGTCAAAAAATCAAATCAAACAGGAGCGAAATAATTTTTAAAGAAAAAAGCAGGCACCATTTTGATAGTATTAAACTATATTTGCTGAAAATCATGTTCTTTGTAAATTTTGTTTATTTAGCAGGACGGTCATTTTTTTAATTTGAATAAAAACGGATAATAACGATAATTATTATATTTTTTATTTTTTGATTTTAATTTCTTCATTTTTACAGTCACTGGTTTTAAATACTTATTGAGGCACACATGTACAAAAAAATACTTTTAAAAATGCTTTCTTACAATGTAACTTTTTACATAAAACATTACCTTTTTTCTTTTCTTAAACGAAATTTACATCAAAGCATTTTTCATGATATATGTACATACAGTCAACGCCCGGTATAACAAATACTCATTATAACGAATTTGCGATATAACGAATGAGTTTTCTCCAAGTACTAAATACCTTATATAGCGAATATTTTGAAACTTTTACGCTCAGTATAACGAATTGTTGAAAAAATAAACACAGAAAAGTAAAAACAGAAAAGATTGTTTATGTGTTTTCATAGAAAAGCAAAGTAAAAAAAAAAAAACGCTCCGAAACAAAATTTTACTTCTAAATTATTTGGTCCGAAATGTTCGTGTCCGAAGTTTGTAAGCCAAATTTTGCAAACAATCAAAAAATTTGGTTTCTTTTCTAGGTTGAATCATATTGAGAAACTAATAACTTGCCGCTTAAAGCTTTGTTACTTTTAGACAACGCTTCTACCAGCCATGCAGAAGAACTGGTTAAAAGTACAAGAGATGGAAAGATATGGGCAATGTTTATGCCACTTAATGTAAAACCAATGGACAATAATATGATTCGGGTAGTAAAATTACATTACAGAAATAGCCTGCTTTCGAAACCTTTAACCTCTGACGCAGTTGATGTCGTTAGTTGTGTAGTATGATGCATCGTGTATGGTTGCACTTGCCTGGAGAAACATTGATCAACATTTGTTACTAAAATGCTGGAGCTTACAACCTTGCTAAGATTCAGAATTTTTCAAGAATTTTGGAAAGAGATAATTTTGTTTCTTTTCCACGTGGAGTTAAACTATTGATCAATGTTTTCCAATGTTTTTGTTTTCTGTTTACATACATAAGAATGTTTTGTTTTTGTAGATCCCTTTTAATGCAGAAGATTTAAAAGAAAACGATGAGAATGAACAAAAATAAATCATGCTGAAATAATTGAATGTTTGAACAAGTATATTCAATTGAGTCAGAAAAATAATATTTCTTTTTCGAAATAATTAGTTTAAAAAGAAATACAAGAAGAAGTTGTTTAAAAAAATTTGCAAATAGAGCAGAAACAAACAACTTTTTGTTTTAACATTGCATAAAAGTCATTTAAACATTCAATTTAAATATATATAACTACATATTTATATAAAATTAAAAATAAATGAAATAAAAAAACTTTGCTATATAGCGAATTTTTCGCTATAACGAATGGCTCTGACATTATATCATTCGCTATACCGGGCGTTGACTGTATGTACTTATGTAACTTGAATGAAAATTTTCGATTTTTAACGAACTGTGTAGAAAAGTAGTCTCTTTATACTCTGAACGAATTGTGTGTGAGTAATTTATATTTAAAACAAATTTTCGTTTTTTGTTTTTTTTTTTTAATATACATATGTATGTATATCTTACAAATTAGTTTTTTTTTACCAAAACAGGCAGCAAATTAACCTGCTTCTAAAAATTTTTTAAAAACCTCTTGTATATGCATGTGTATATGAACACATATTGTTTTTCTTCTTACTTAAGGAATGGATCTACCAAGTTTTTGTAAATAAAATCAAAATTTTTAAAACAAATTTTCTTTTTAAATATTTTTAGCACACAAACGTTTCGTTCATATTATGAGAAATATCTAAATAACGAAGAAATTTTTTAAAAAAGAATTAAAAAATTTAGCTTTACTTTTTGGCTTTAAGTTTTGTTTTTAGCTCTTTTTAGCTGTTTTTTAAACGTGGTTTAGCTTAAACTTTGCATGAAAATCTGGTCACACTGTACGTAAGTATATATGTGTCAAAGAAGCAAGCCGTAACGGCGCGGCTAGCGGCTTAGCCGATTTCTTTAATCAAGCCAAGCCGTCGCCGAAAAGCTCGGCTGATCAGCAACTCAAATTTAAGCCATTTCTTGTCATATATTTCCTACATATAGGTATATTTGTTTATTTGTACCCTTTACATAGTAACTGTGGTATACCTATACATATGTATAACTTTTCATTATTCTGGATTTTTATAGATAAGAAAGTTGATACAGCATTGTCCCTCTGTTCGGTGCCGGCCAAATTCTACTGAGCCAAACAATCATAAGCATTGCTAAAAAAAACAGCTATTTAAGATATTTTTACTAGAGGACTTAAATACAGACATGATCTTTTTTTGAGAACTTAATTTAACCTTTATAACTCTGTAACTACGGTTACTATTGCCACAAAACTTAGCACGGACACTTTACAGACTGGCGGCTAATTTATGGATTTTTTTTTTGATTAGAGCAAGGGAAACGGAAGTCCCAATACAAACGGAGAATTTATTCAAATTTAAAAGCCCATAGATCTCGAAACTTAAACAGCTTTTGGCTTTAAACCTGCCTTATAGCATAATTTTAACATTTTGAATAAAAAATATTGTTAGATTAGATAACAATGAGTGACAACGCCTATACAAACTGTATAACTTTGTGAACTTTTTGACTAATTTAATAAAGTTTTCGATACGCTTTCTCTTAAAAATTTAATAGTCATAAATAAGACTATTTTTTTAAGCTTTAGGTCTATTTATATGTTTATTTTTTTGCAAAATTTTTTCAATATTTCGCCACTCCGTTGTGTGGCATCACACTTTTGTAAATTTTCTTTGACAAAATATTTTGAAGTTTATATTAAAATTTGTTAATATTATAATCGTTATTCGAAAAGCCAAAAGCTAATTTTAAAACCAAAATAACAACTTTAATATTTAACTGAAATAACCTCCTGATGATGCCACACAACGGAGTGGCGAAATATTGAAAAAATTTTGCAAAAAAATAAACATATAAATAGACCTAAAGCTTAAAAAAATAGTCTTATTTATTAACATTAAAAAGGTCAAAAAACTAGAAAAAATATTTAATAGTCATAAAATTTTAATCTGAGACAAAGCTATTTTATTTTGATATTCAGTAAGCCGAGACTAATGTAAAGCGTATATAAGATTCGGTACACCCAAATATAGCACCAACGACTGTGTTAAAACGTATTCTGTGGTTAAAACTGTAGTAATTTAAAATTTATCTTCCATCTTATTTTAATTAAAAGTTATAGTTATTTTTATAGTTGTATATCCATATATTTTTCATTTATTTTCTTTAAATTTTCCAACCGAAAGATAAAAAATGATTTTAAAAATTTTTTAAGAGTAATGATTCTTACGTAGTTACTCGTTGATAATTTTGTTCAAAGTACGGTATTCGGCGAAAACTTGTAGACGGAGTGTAAATTCAATTCCTTCGTGAGTGCAGAAATTCCGCGCAACTGCTTCAGCTATAAATGTAACACGGCCAGGGCTCAGTCGATCCTCAAGGACTCCCGAAAACATTGAACTGGTTGAAAGCAGTTTGCGGGAAAATCCGCGGCTGTCAATACAAAAGAGAGCAGCCTCACTGGGACTTCGGAGAGCGATTTTTTTATGAAATTTTAAAAAAGGATATGAAGTTCCATCCTTTTTAAATTCAAATCCTTCTTAGAGCGACGAGGCTCATTTTCACTTAAACAGGCACGTCACCAAGCAAAACTGCAGTTACTTGTCTTTTTTCTTTTTGCCAAACCTGCGAGCTCATCCATTGCACTCTTCACACGCGTGGTTTCAAAAGGATGAATTTGCTTCGGGAAAATTTCCCCCAAAAACGGTTCAGTCGCTTAGGGAACATCCCACGGCCACCGAGGTAGCCCGATCTAACTCCCATTGACTTTTTTTATGGGGGCCACCTCAAAGAAAGGGTTTATAATAACAATGACCAATCTCTTGTGGCTTTAGAGAAAAATATTCGTCGAGAAGTCAGCTCAATTGAACCAAGTTTACTGCAGCGCGTGGCGCAGAATACGAGGCTCTGTTTAACTCAACGGAAGGCATCTGGATGACATACTCTTTAAAAAAAGAAATTCGCATTTCCATTCCATCATTCAATGCTTTAAATAAAACTTTGTGTCAATTATTTCGTTTTTATTTAAGTTTTAAAATATAAATCTGCCACCCTGTATTTAAGTCTTAATTTGAATTTTTTGATGTTTTTTCACTCTTTTTAGAACTTTTTGGTAGAAAGAATTTTAAACATTAAAATTATTATATTTATGGAGTAAATCATGATGAAATAATTTATGAGGTGTACGCAATTCACTTTAAACCTGCTTTTAAGAAATTTTGGAAATTGGTTGTGTTAAAGCACAAAGCCCTTCCCCATGTCCTTTTTTTAGAAAAAAATCTAACGGGATTTTCCAAAAAATTCAATAATACATAATTTTCAAGCAAACATTAATTGCTTTTCATTGCCGAATATATAATTTTAACCTGAATTACTTTTAATTATTCGTATTAATTTTTGTTGATTAAAACTATTAACATATTTCAAGTGAATTTGTCTAAGAGTTGTTGTTTATTTAAAAAATTGTAATATTCATTAACTGTGTATTTATTTCTGTACTTTACATTTCGTTTATTTATTTTAATATAGTCATAACTCAAAAAACATAGTTTCACGGATATTTTTGGATATAAATGCGCACACAATTAGTGCATTTTTGAAACTTGTCTAATAACCAACACTAAAGGTTCAATTATATGTGACTAACCATAATGCCATAACCATAACCATTGCCATAAAACCCAAAAGTCAATTGATTTCTATGGGCATGGCAATGGCGTAATGGTAACTCACCCATAATCAATAACAAAGTTGCCCATAAGTTTGGTTCGAACAGCTGTTTTTTGTGTCTATGGTTAAGTCACGTATAAATTAATCTTTAGATCATAGGTTGTCAAAAATTCATTTTTAGTGCACAATTGTGCTACAAAAACAATAAAAAAAACTTACACCGACACTTGTTCTCTTTTATTTCAGTTTGATTTCAGTCGTTAATTGAGTGTTAACGAGTGGACATGTGCGGATGCTTACTGCTTTTTTTTCAGCTTTCTTGTTTTTTCAGCTTTGATTTAATTTCAAAATAAACCAGCAAACAAAATAGTATAATGGAAGATAAAAATTTTTGTTTTGTCATTAAAAATGCTTTTGGTAACATGCAATGCATTTTATGTTACCAAACATTTAAAACAAGAAAAACTTAATTTATAATACCTAAATACACTTAATTTTTTAAGTTTTAACTGTAAATTGAACTCGCCCAATGGAATATGTGTGAAAAAAAATTTTCTAATTCTGTAATAACTGAGGCATATTTTGTATTTAATTTTAATAACTTTTTTTAAGTTCATTTCCATTTTGCTTTAAAAAGTAAAATTCATCACATTTGCAATGCTTAGTTTTTTGTTTGCTGGGCAATTTTCGCTTATCCAATACACAATGAGAGTTTTGACAACCTATGCTTTAGATGATGGCTCATATACTTACAGTGCATTGTGCTAGTATTATAATAATATGAAGATTAAAAGAAGTTTAATATATGATTTAAATTCTTCAATATTTAAAATGTGACATAAAAGACATCTGCAGGAACTTTATTCTACGTGCAACCTTTGCGACTAAAGATCAAACTTTTTGCCACAATTAGGTGTGCTCTTCTGCAAAGACCTGTCTTACGTACAAAACCCTGTGTGTGAGAAATAAGTTCCCTAATTTCTTTAAAGCACATTCCATTACAGTATCGGTAGACCAGTGAAACACACCTCACATTACGACGATACAGGGTGTCCGCCGGCAAGATATACTACTTTGTTTGTTTAAAATTTTTGATTAAGTAAAAGAGAATGGATCTTATACTAATAAATGTTAATGTCGGCAATTATGTATGAAATACAATATCAGATAAAAGTCCGCCTCTCTTAGCCTCACAAATGCGAGCCCTCTTGAGCACATTTTTTTATTACATTCTTACAAATTTCATGCGGTATTTCACTAACTTCATCACAAATATTTTGTTTGAGTTTCTCCAGAATTTCTGGTTTTTTTTGTGCATAAAGCTTGCTTTTCAGATGTCCCCACAATAAGAAGTTCGGAGCAGTCAAAACAGGCGACCGTGGAGGCCAATCAACATCACCATTTCTTGAAATAACTCGCAAAAAAATATTGCGGCAAAACAAAGTAGTATACCTGGCCGGCGGACACCCTGTAGAACTATAGTTAATCGATTCAATTTGATACCTCACTCTCGCCATAAAGCACCATCACCCGTTTCTGTACGAGGTCATGTAGCTCTAAAATAGACTTTGGGGCACCAGCTCATATATAAGAGTTATATTCCATTTTGGGTCCGATATACATTGATAGTAGAAATATAAAGAAGATTGGGTGTGAAGTTATTTCTACACCTTTTCAAAAAGTCAAGATATTATGTTTCTATCGGTACAAAGAAAAACATGTTTCGTGTAGGTGACTGGCTTTTTAATATCTAGAACATCAAGAGCTTCCGTCTCACCAACCTTTACACTATTTATTTGCTTTAATAAGTTAATAGGTTCTTACGGGCAATAAAATTGACCCTATTCGCACAGCCCAATTTGAAATTACCAAGTGATCGCGGTTAAGTTTGGCGTATATATGTTGGCCATATCCCCAACTTCACGAGATAGGTCTGTAGTCAAATAAATACGAATAACATTAACTCCAATTGCCTGCAAGGCAATAGATGGAATTGGAAGTTTGGCATCGAAGTTTAATAATAAAAGTAAGGAATAAATTAGGGGAAAGAAATATTATAGTGCAATCTCTAAAAAAATTGTATATATCAAAAGAATTTTTCACCAACGTCAAAAGCAACAAGTAAAAATAGAAGATCACAATAGCAAACTCTATCAAACGCCTAACTTTTGTTAAAACGGACCCGGTAACTATTTAGTAAGTCTACTAGTCTGGTGGTCGGGGGTTCGACTCCGACCAGAGACTCTGGTAAGTCTGTTTTATGCTATTTTTCCTACAGTCTAACTTCTCTCTAAGCTTCACCTTCAATTATATTTTAACTCTTTCTAACTTTCTCTTGGCGTATCACAAAGGGAACGCCTAAGCAAGCCCAAGTAAGTTGTATTTTTCCTTTCAACCACTACCTGTTCTACCTAAGCTAGCCTAACCTTTGCAAAAATTAATGAAAGTACACTGTTTTTCGGTTGAAAAGACCAGTGGGTCTCCCGTAGAACGTTTTCTAGAAAATCCATAATGACCATCCCCTAATAAACCTTTGGACTCCAGATAGTTAACACGGCAATAATCTTCATAACCTTAAAGAGTGCTGAACAAATAGCTACTGACTGGAAATTTTCAGGGTTATTAGGCGTTTCCTCTTTGGGAATGCAGCAGATGAGAAATATCACGGCTGGCTTACATTGCGTCGAAAGGCATAGTTTCAAAATCAGTTCTGTTATTTTATGCGACCCAGGACACTTAGTTATCTGAAGATCAGTACAAACCTTTTAAATTTCACGAGCTGGAAGGGATATGTTTGGAGTAGACTCAAACACTTTTTTAAGCTTAGGCAGTAATTGGTTGCTTCCTGGTAAATGTTAATTGCTTTTAAATATATAATAATTTAGCCAAAAGGTTAGCTTTTCCTACCGGGTCAGTAAATAATTTGTCTTTCCTTAATGGAGCAGATTTAAAAAAACTAGCATTATCCCTCATTCTTTTAATAAATGACCACAAGATTTTGCCACCTTAAGAACGGCTATTGGCAAAAGATGGCGCCGCGCCTTTTTGGTTTCTATAAACTACGTACGTGTGCACACTCTTTGTGGAGATTAACAATTTGAGACTTTAAAAAGACTGATTGTGTTATCGCTTTTTTTGTAAATTACACTAACAATAATGTGAAATGAACAATAAGAGTACGTTTCTTAAGAGAGCCTGAACAGAACACATATTAATGCCAATGTCGATGTATTGGGCTCCTATGCCTGCTTTAGCGCAGCGATGCCCAATGAAAGGAGATGATTTTTGAAAATGTATGGGTACTTTTTCACTGTGTGTATTATCTAAAACCGCAATGCAATATAAACCTGTGTTGTTCTTGTAACTTTTCTTTTTCTCTCTTCGTTATGGTTTTTTGTGGGCACTGTTTTTTACATGTAAGACCCGGTTAGTGTTCGTCCCCCGGAGACACTTTTGGCTAAAAATTATTTTTCACGTCTTGGTACATAACGAATTCTGCAATTGGTTTTCTTCTATTCCTTATTTAGCGTCTTTACAAGCCATAAATTTGTTCTGCTATTAAAGTCTGACATGACCTTTAAAGGTGGCCTAATGATTTACTTTATATTAATAAAAAACAAAATTTAGAAAAAAGATTCTTTAAATGCATTGAAGTTTAAAAACTAAAAACTTTGCCTTTTGTCTAAAAAATCACAAACAATATCACCATGCCGCCAAACCTAAATTTCAGTGGTCAAGAAAATCACAAAATCGTCATAACTGACAGCCCTGGCGATAAGTGGTTTGGTGCAGAGTTACCATATAAATTTTGGTTTTTAAATGTTTTCAAACATGTTGAATTTCCGACAGGAAATATTCGGTTTGAAGAAAATAAAAGATATAAGAGTATTTTAAAAAATTAACTTGTAGTATTTAGTCTGCTACTTAAGTACATGCCAATTTTGTGTTATAACACTATTGAAGTAAATTAGAAAAATATATCTGTCTATTCAAAACGTGTTGCTCGATATTGAAGTTATTTGCAAAGTTATTTAGTTGGTCGCTAGTATTTATAACAAATTAAGTTAGACAGTACATTGATTTACCTTTAAAACTTTCAATAAATACACAAAAATATCTGCTAATAAACCAAGAATAAAATTATAATTGTAATTCCGAGCTATCAAAACGTAATAGAGGAAAGCCTATTTGTGGCAAAGAAATTTTTTAGCTAGACCGTTTAAAAATAAAATTCTTAAAGTTTTGTTACAGATAATAAAATTTGTATTGTTAATTAGTTTCGAAAACAAATTCACTTTAAATAAAAAATATATTTTTTTAGTATTAACACTAATATAAATAAATTGTAGATGTTAGTTTATAACGTTTTGCGAAAAAAATCCATGTATTTAGGATATAAAAATAAAACAGTTTTTGCAAAAATACAAATATTTTTTACTGAGTTCTGTAAGTATTTAAGTTCAAAAAGTACAATATAGCTACTCAAAAGTCTTCCATTAGTTTGCTTAAGCATTTGACTGTCTTTTCATTGATTTTTGACATTAACTTAGGGTTGTACATGGTACAATTACCTTACAAGGTATTATCGGTACGGCAACAACTACAACAAAGTCGATACCAAATGTATGAAGTTGTTGTAAAAGCATCCTTGTTTATGTCAAAAAACGTAGTGTTTGACAGATTCAACTAGTGGAAAAACTCGAGCAAAAAATAGTCAGCTGTTGAATCGATACTACCTTGTTAGGTAATTGTACCATGGGGTTGTACAAGCACAATATAGTTAGCCCTTTACACGTTTTTTTTTTTTGCCAAGTTTCATGCTACCCGTTTCGTGCGACAAGGTGTTTGGTTTGATCAACTGTTTTGTAACACAACAGAGATGACACTTGATAGTCGATAACAACAATGTAAATTTTGGGTGCATAAGAGCTGTGTTTAAAATGAATTTTAAAGTATTTAATTCTTAAAATTATTTGCAAAATTTATAATAAATACTGGTTTATATACAAAATATTACAAAAATAGAAACTACCACACACAAATATTTTTCGATAGCATTGAAAATTTGTCATCATTAGAAAACAAACACATCTGTTGTTTTTTCATTGCGCATGCGACGTATGCAAAAGTAGAAATTAAACCTTTATGCGTTCTTTGCGCAGATTTGTTCTTTGCAATTTTTTGTTTCTTGTCACATACGACTACACTGATACTACCTTTTGACATACGCAGAGAGCAGCGCATATAGCGTGTGGTATAGACCCCCAGCTTATGTAACTTAAGGCGGTGGCACATACAATCTGTCATACGTCATACTTCGCCTTTTTTAACTGACATTAACGCAACAACGCAAGAGGTTAGCACATAGAATCCTTTATAAACGGATGTTAAATCAGCAGGTGGTGGTGATTCTACAACAAAATTTGGTAAATATAATTATTGTTTTTGTTGTAGTTTTCGTTGGCTCAGTTGTCAAAAAAAGATATCTAAAAGTAAACAACTTTGACTACCCAGCCTCGATTTATGCATGAAAAAAGTAGATCAGTTGTGTTCGTAACACCACCTGGTACACATAATTTCACCATGCAGCTAATCAAAATTAAGGTTATGAACCAGCTGGTAGTTGTCAAAGTACTTGACGTACGTTGAAAGTTAAAAGTTGCCCAACTTTAGTACGTTGCGTTGAAGGAGACGTACTGAATGTGACATTGTTCATAATAAAACATGTTTTTTAACTTAGCTGTCAGTTAAAAAAGGCGAAGTATGACGGATGACGGATTCTATGTGCCACCGCCTTTAATGCGAATAAAAACACGCATCACACTATATGGGAATACAGAGCTAGTTGCGAAATATTGGAAGTTGTTTATATTAGGGGCTAGTAAAAAAACAGCAAAAAACAAATAGGTATCCAATATACATACATATATTATATTATCAGCTATAACAGTCATTAGCGAACTTTTGTATGCATATTTTTTTAATTAAAATAAGCATTCAACGAAAACGGCATGGGCTCAAATGTTTCACGATGACAATAAAAACAAAGTTATTTAAATCCTCAGTTTCACTTGTTTCGCTTTTTGGAAATGTAGAATAGTAGTTTTGTTTTCACTTTCTTAGAAAAACTAAAACTATTTGCAACCCTGTTTCCTGTTTGTGTGGTTTACTTGCTTTTTGATTTAATGTGGTAGGAAACGCATAAAGCCGCAACACACACACACACCCATACACACAAAATACCATTAAAAACAAATGAAAAAGATTAAAGGAATTTTCTCGACCTCAAGGTCATTTATGGTAAGAACACACAATAGTAACAAAAAACAAACACACTTTAGAAAGTGGTTAAAAGACAAGGACAATAACTACGTCAAACATTTTATGGAATTATTAAGAAAATTAAAAAAACTTACCTTAATTTTACAGGAAATTATAGGGAAATAATCTTCATATATTTTAAGTGCAGCTAGAGTTCGTTGTTTTTTAAAAGGTAAATTAACACAGGTTCAGGATAACATTCAGTAAATAAAGCAATATTTACAAAGTAGCTATGCATGTATGTATGTTTTTGGCTATTTAATAAACTTTTTCGTTTAGAAAATAAACTTTTTTATTTATACATAGGTACATAGGTATGTATGTATTTATGAACAATGTATCTACTATATAATTAGGTACAAAGGTTTTATTTTTTAGGCATTTTTTAAAATAATTTAATAAACAACAATTGTTAAAAACATCTTAATAAACAAGTGAATGAAATTCAAAAAGGCGATTTTAATAAAAAAAAAGCGGGAGTTTTTAACTATTTAATAACACTTTAAAGCAATTATGTATCACTTTTGCTATTTTATTTGTTTATTTTTCATGTAGTTTGTATTAATTTGTTTTTATTAAGTAAAAGTTTTTTTTATTTTTTATTATTTCTTTTGCATTTATATTCTTTTTTTATTTCCACCTTGTTTCTTATCAAGAGAAGAGGTGTAATTATGAGTCGGCGAAATATTTTGGTTTCCACCACTATTTAGAGTGGTGTAGTCAGTGTTGCCAAGCTTGGAGTTCCATTTTATGCAATTCTAGTTGCAAAATTATCCAAAAAATTTAAAATTACACAAAACTTGTAAAAGTTAATTTATTTTATTTTAGCGATTCTAGGTGAAACGTCCTTAATCAAAGAAAAATCGTTTTTGAAAGTATATCAAACTATGCCCATATATTAAAAAATAATGAAATCTGTTAACAACATAAAAAAATAATTTATATTTTACTCTTGATAACTTTGCGACAGATACTAAGTAATCTGCACCTACTTTTTTTGCACGTTAAATAAAAATGTCATACCTGTCACTTTTTCTAAAAAGTTTCTAATTGAAAATCAGTTTTTCTAGCAATTAAGTACACTTTAAAATTTACAAAGTTTAAATATTTAAAACCAAGCAACTATAAAAAAGAAAACGACTGCAACTTCAAGCAAAAACTACTCAGAAAAAACCGGTCCTTAATTAAAATGTCAGCTGCAACTACTCTCAGAAAAAACAGGTCCTTAATTAAAACGTCAGCTGCAACTCCATGAACTGTTATTTAAAACGATTCCAGTTTTTATCCAAAAGTCTTACCTTAAGCAAAACCTTTAAGGTAAAGTTAAAAGTTATCATGCTTTTGCACTTCTTCAATTAATTTTCCAATGATATTAGCCTTTTTATTTATAAATGAATCCAACTAACTAACGCTAATAGAGTGAAAACTAAAAAAAATATTTATTTCTTCATTTGCAAAAATATGAGAATTTAGTACATATTGAACTTGAGCCTAAATAAAAAAGAAATTATGGTTTTGTTTACAAAATATATGAAATATAATGATATTGTGGCAAAAATCTTGAGAGAATTTCTTTTTCAAGTTTGGGGATCTAACAATTTTTATAAAAAAACATTTCCTGTCACAATAAGACCGCCAATTCTTATAAATCAGTTTTTTGACATTTATAATTTCTTATATTATCTTTAAAATAAAAATTTTTTATTGCATATTTACTTTTTTTCACACTGTTAATGTGGTTTTATTTAAACCAATAATATCAGATGCCAATCTATTTCTTAGATTGCCTTCTTAAGTTTTTATTTACTTAATATCCTTTCTATAATGAGATTAGAGAATGAATAGCAATATAAGAAGAAGGTTTGACTTAACTCATTTTAAATTGAGACATTGGGGCTCACCCGTGTATTTTGGAAAGAGTTTGACATGCACCCCAGATATATGAATGTTAAGTACGAATACTGCTTGTAACTCTTAAGTTTTGTTTTTATCAACCAAAATTTAATGTTCATTTATTTAATTTTTTAATCAACTATTCGATTTATTTAAAATATCAAAAAAAAATTTTCCTTAGGAAAGTGTTTTGAAAAAATGATGTATCAGATACGATTTAAAATATGTACTTTAAACCACCATGCAATTAAAAAAGGTTAAATTTGTAAGGTCACACCCGTCCCGGTTGTCTTTTTTTTTATACTCTTAACAGCTTTTTTGGCTTTTTTAAATTAAAAGCTTTAAATATTTAATTGCTAACTAAAATTTCCTATATCAACTTATGTTATAGGTACACATATTGTCTTTCTAAATGCCTTCCAATAATTGGACAAAGAAACACATTATTTAGTTATCTGGAAATGTATTTCTTACATTAAAAATTTAATACTTGCATTATAAGAAAGCATAAAAGATACCGGAAGTTCAGATCTTTTATTGCGGATTTTTATTTCAAATTTTAAAATTATTTCCGCAAGATTATTAAAACCGTTTGTAGGTAAGTACCTATGTATTCTTTTTGTTTCTTAAAAATCTCCAGAAAATAAGAAAAATATACCTACTGACAACACTGGAACAACGTAAGAGCACATTTTTTTTATTATAATTTTTGTTGTTATTTAATTTTTTATATATGTACATATGTATATTCAACACACACTCTTACTTATATTAGATTTAATAAGTGGTGAAAATTTTGTTAAGCTTTTTACTTTATCCCATACGAAACACTTATGAATTGCTTTTAATTATAAAAATATAAAACAATTATTCACTTATTTCCGCAAACACTTACAATATTTTTAATATTTATTTAAACAATTTTCGTGTAATTTAATTATATTTTGTTTGTGCCACTAGGTATTTTTTAGATGGAATTTTTATCGACGTCACTTTAAAAGCACACAAAAAATTCTAATTCTTATCGTTAATTGTTCCCCGCTATGTTTCAAAACAAACTAATCTTTGTAATTCGTACACGTTTTGAAAATTTTAGTAAATCAAAAACAACTTCCAACACTAGAAGTGGTAATTCTAAGTAGGTAGGTAGATAATTTAAAAAACGGACGTTTGGAACAGTCCCCTGCTATTTCTTGGATTGCACACACTTGGCTTTTGCAAAGTTTGACAAACGACTAGATTAAAATATTTTCTTAATTTACGCTACATCCAAATAAATTGTATTAGGTATGTACCTACACACATATGTACAAACTAATGGGCTTTATTGCATATTGGTATGTTGTCCGAGTGTGTGTTTTGTATCGTGAAGACAAAAGTCTAGTTAAACGAGGAGTCAACAATCAACCTCAAACAACACAACCACATTTCAAGTTTTTTTCAATATTGCTATTTTGTTGTTTTGTCTCCAATTGCTGCCTTTCTTTTGTTCTTTTCTTTGCTCCATCGTCTTCAATTGGTTTTGCTTTCAAGCGGACGTAACATAATAAATGCTGCCAAGTTCTATTTGTTTGTTTTGAAATGGGGAAGAATTAAATTTTTTGTATGCCAGTCAGCCTTCTAACTTTTGAACTTTAACGGCGTTATTTATAACAAAAAAGCTTGCGCTAACTAACTAAATAACTAGCTGCTAACAATAATTTTGTGTGTAAATATTCATAGTTGTACGCCTTGACGAGACAAATTCATGCCAAGACAAATGTTACAACCAAATAAAAAATACCTATCCGGTATTTTTTTACTAGGTTCTTTCTGTTTGAATTTTGACATCTGTCTAGACATGGATTTGTCTCGTCAAGAAGTACCAAAAGGAAAAAACAGCAGGTCGTTAGATAGTATACATTTTTTGTTATGAATTAGGGATAAATTTTTATTACTTTTTTAAAATTATAATATGGTGAGGTACCTGTGTATGTATAGGTATTGTGCCGTTAAAGTTTATTCTTCTGTTAAGGTAAAATTCTTAATGGGAGCAAGGATATGTCTGCTTTTGACGGGAAAGGCTCTTTAACTGTTGCAGGTATTTTGTGCGGCAAATGCAATAGGTATTATCCTGCCTGTTTTGTAAGCCAAGTGGAGTTTAAATCGAATAGTGTTCTTTCTCTTCTTAAATCGATCAGCTTGTTGCATTCAAATAGGTCGATACATCGTTTTCTAATCACGCATTCATTTCTTCATCTTCGTCCTCATCCAAAAAAAAACTTCACATATATCGTCCTCCGTCCATTGGTTAATTGTCTTCTGCCGTTGATTCTACAAATTTGTAAAAAATTACTACAACTGTTTGCCTAACTACTTAATCTACATATGTATTAAAATAAGTTTTACGAATTTTTTGTATATTATTTTTATTTGTTACATCGAGTACCAAATTGGATTTTAATTTGTTATAAACAGTACCTAAGGTAAAACTTTTGCCTGTTCGTTAAATCGGGAAATCGTGTACAAGTTTAATGAGCTGGCAAATTTCATTTTAAATCGATGTATTTCTCAGTTATAGTATTTAAAAATTAAGTTATTAAGTACTAAGTTATTTGGTTAAATTTTTGTATTGAGTATTGTTTTTAGATAAACGACCATATTAAATAGTTATTTTGAATAATAATCGCTATTTTCTTAAATCAAATAAAATATCTTTTACTTCATTTCTCTTAACTTGTCCCAATTGATAAAGTAGATTATCATTCTCATCTTTTTCGATGGGCTCATCACTATAATCTCCTAAATCATTGCAGGGAATTTCTTCTGGAAGGGTATCATTTCTATCAATGCAAAGATTGTGAAGAACACAGCACGCTGTAACAAATTTGGCCATTTTTTCTACGTTATGGAAGTCTATACGCATTAACTGCCGAAAGCGATTTTTAAGTACATCAAATGCAATTTTAATTTTTACGCGTGTTTCACAAAAATGTTGATTGTAATTTTTTTCTGACTCACTTAAGTTCCCGTAGTCTTTATATGGTGTCAAAAGGTATTCCCTTAATGGATAGGCTGAATCTCCTAACAAATAGTATTTCGGAACACATAAGCTTGGTAGCTTTTTTCCAATAGAAGAGAGTTCCAACACTTTTGAATCGTGAAATTTGCTAGGAATTCCAGTAAATACATCCAAGAATCTTAAGCTAGAGTCACAAATACCTTGGAGCGTTATTGAAACTTCATCATGTCTGTTTGAATAAGTCGAACGAATATTGTATTTCGGTGTTCTTACAGAAATGTAACATCCGTCGATACATCCTAAAATATCAGGAATTCCAGAAACCTGCAAAGGATTTAATTATTTTAGCTTAATATTTTCTGATATAAACTACAATAGACTGTACTAAAATACCTTAAAATGGGATAATGGAAAAATAATTTTTGTAAGTTTTAAGTTATGTCTGTTTATGATTCACGGTGCGACATGTACATACATACTTACTTGTTCGAAATCTTTTGCCACAGCTTCTTTTTCCTTATTTGATTGGGGGAACCTTATTACTTCTGGTGCCATTTTATTTACTAAAAAATCTAAAACACTATTGAAACAAGCATGAACATGAGATATTGACATTTCAAACACATTCGCCACTTCTCGAAAGGTTGTTTTATTTCCACTAAACCATAAAAAGGACAGAACTTGTTTCTCTACACTCGTTTGTAGCCTTCCTCCTTTGTAATTTCTTTTTAAGTATGACAATGAATATCTTTGGATAATGTGAGTGACACTTTCTCGGCTCATACGCAAATTCTTTTTAAACTACATAAAATATTTTAATAATAAATAATTGTTTAATTTCTTAATTATCTTTTTAAAAACCTACGTCAGTCTCGGAGTATGCGTGGATCACATTTTCCACGAAGCCTCGAACAAGAGGCTGAGATTTTCGTTCCAATAGTTTTAAAAGTATTTCCTCCTCCTCGTCGGATGATGATGATTCCAATAAATTGTTAATTGCAATTTCTGCGCATATTAGAGTTGCATCAATGTCCATTTTAAAAACCTTTTAATTTTATAAGTTTAAACATTTTCAAACCCGGCTTTTTGCCTGCTTTTTTTATATTTATGTGCATACATATATATGTATGTATGTATGTATGAATGTTAAGAGATTATCAAACCATCAGCTGTTGTTTAGGTCACTAACGACCCTGTGATTTTAAACAATACAAAATAGGCAATGACCATGGTACAACTAATAAGGTAACGTAACTACCTGGCAATGACTTTGGCCTATCAATACCCACTCGAAATTTTAGAATACATCAAACAAACCAAAACTATATACCATGGCGCAATAATTTATCAGGTGGTGTTGATTTTACAACAACAAAATTTGGTGAATATAATTTTCGTTTTTGTTGTAGTTTTCGTTGGCTCGGTTGTCAAAAAAAGATATGTAAAAGTAAACAACTTTGACTACCCAGCCTCGATTTATGCATGAAAAAAGTAGATCAGCTGTGCTTGTAACACCACCTGGTACGATTATTTCACCATGCTATATACCTAGTAAAAGCTTATAGAAAGTTTATTGACAGAAGCCTTAAGCTTATAACTTTGTTGTAAAATCTATTGCAAAAGGCTTGATATTATTTAATAAAGAAATCCCATCCCTTGTGATGATATTGGTTGTCAGAGCTTATGATAAGCTTAGAAGTTTAGTAATAAAACAAGCTTGCAGAAATATAGTTTTCCATAGTGGTTACCACTATTTATATTTCAAATGACGATAAATTGATAAAAGTTTTTAAAGTGTAAACATTTAAACTATGTATATACATATGTACATTATTGATCACAAAATTATTAAGAATAAAAAATTTAGAGCATCGGTAAGTTAGCTTTTAAGGCATTAAATTCTTTGCGATCTAAAGGTTTGATGTTAGTACCCGAATATGGTGAAAAATGTTCCAAGTCACGATGCTTGTTAACCAACACTTTTTGATTAGATTGTAAAATTTGTATTTCGCGCTCTATATGTGTTTGATCTGTTCAAAAATAAAATTTTTTTAAAAGAGATAAATAAAACTCTATTTTTTACTTAATACCCTTCTTCAACAATTCTAAGGCCTTGTGACGATCCAATTTCACCAACATCGAGCCAATGGTTGTCCATACCTTTCTCTCTGCTGCATTATTCTCCAGCATTCTAATGGCTTCACGATTTTGCTGACGTCTACGGTCTAGGTTTACAAGTTCTTGCTTATTAACTAATACTTGATCGGCAACCTCTTCTGTCGATCTCAAAATTTCCATACATTTTTGTGCAGATGTTTTAGACATTGTTTAATCGTGGGAAGAGTTCTAAAAAATATTTGTAATATTTTTAAACGGAAAAATTTTACAGGTTTTACAGGTCAGCATAATGACATACAGTCCCTTGGCCGATTTTAGCTAAGCTCATTTCTTAAACGTCTATCACGTTTCCATTCTCTAAGCTTTTCCCGTCTTACATCGTTACGATTTCTAGGCTTTTTCTTATAATAGTCCGAATAATGTCCTTGGACAGCTTTATAATCGAAAGCTTTAAAATGCGTTACTCTTGCTGATTCCTGTTCTATGCCCAAGCCTGTGCGCTGTTTTCGAATAACTGTCTTTACAGGATATAATCGTCCAGACTGTGAGGGTCCTAATCCACTATCTTTATCCCAACCCTGTTTTACCATTAACTGTAGTCCCTTGTTACGTGCTGGAATATTGAACTTTTGAAGCTTGCTTACTGGCAAAGTAGATTTCATATTAAACTGGTGAATAGTTGACGTCTTATGTTGTGCTTCAGAACTCTCCCCAAAATTCTGTTTGCAAGTTTCACAATAAAAATATTGTTTTAACTCTATGTCCTCTTTAATGATTACTCTGCTTCGAAATTCCTTATCTTTTTCTTTTTCAAGCAGCTCTACTATTTTATTATGGCCTTTTATGCGAGCTAAATATATAGCTGTTTTGCCAGTCTTATCTTTTATATTTTTCTTAACCCCAAGTGATAATAAAAAATCCACTGCCTCATAAGCTCCTTCACAGCTTGCTATCATTAGCGCTGACCAACCATAACTGTCACACACATTGACATCATGTCCATTGAAGTCAATTTCTTTTAGTTGATCCACTTTGTTCTCCATTGCTAAACGAAAATAATTTCTAACCTCAAATCTTGCCTTTGGTGTAATTCCCTCATTTTTGTTGTTTAATTTATTTTCGGCAGATTGTTTTATGCTTATATACTGTTCCTTTTGCCCACTGTTAACCAACTGATCATAAAATGTTTTTATTTCTACGCTCTGAATGCCATCAAGTTTATACTTGCTGCTTTTGGAAGAATGTAATCCCTTATTCCCTTCTTGAGTTCCTTCCCTAACAAAGCGTTTAAGTGGGATATGAAGTGTACTTAAAGCTCGCCAATTAGGATGTAACTGCTGACCTGTATTATCCATTTATATACACAATTTACCAATTTAATACAAAACTTTGGAAATGATGCAAAAGCCACTGATTTTGATTTCCAGGGATGCCAATACAATATATATACGTAATTAAGCAAAACGCGTGCGTCAGGTGGGATCAGGTCTACAAAAACCTTTAAACTGTCATAAGCATGTCAGACAGATAACCAAAAGTCACAAATTCTTTCTTCTTCTTCTTTTTGAGCTTTTCTTAGAATACTAGTTATACCCTTCACATAGTGATAGGGTATATATCACTTTGTCATTCCGTTTGTAATTTCTTTATTATTCATTTGCGACCCCATAAGGTATATATATTCTGGATCCTTATAGATAGGGAAGCCGATTTAGCGTTGTCCGTCTGTCCGTCTGTCTGTCCGTCTGTTGAAATCAAGTTTTCGGAGTCAAATAAAAAGATACAGACCAGTTAATGGTGTCAAACGATCAGAAATATCCCGCTAACAATCGCTATTTAAAATCAGCAAAATCGGTTCACTATTGACCGAGATATAAGCGAAAACCCAGAGTAACCCATTTTTTTTAGGACAAAATCGGTGCATATATCCCTATATATCTCAGTAAGTATAGTCACTCTTGCCACAAAACTTGGCACGGATACTCCTAAGGAAGGAACCTAAATATTGGAAAAATTTTTTTCAGATAGGACCAGGGGAAGGTGTATTTTTCCTACAATTGCACAAATGTGGTGAAATATTTTATGCGCTATATCTCGTAAACTATAACAGCTATTGACTTAAAATGTTCTACAAAAATTAATTGTACACAAAGATCTACATTTTACAGAACAAATTTTTTGAGTGGGGGCAATAAAAGGGGTAGCTCCCATACAAATCGACAATTGTTATAAAATATTCGATACGCTATATCTCGAAAACTATAAAAGATATCGAAATGAAATGTTATACAAAAAGTAGTTGGGCAAAAATGCCTACGCTTTAAAGAAAAAATTTTTTGAGTGGGGGCAAAAAAAGGGGTAGCTCTCATACAAATCGACAATTGTTATAAAATATTCGATACGCTATATCTCGGAAACTATAACAGATATCGAAATGAAATGTCCTACAAAAAGTAATTGGGCAAGAAGGCCTACGCTATAAAGAAACAATTTTTTGAGTGGGGTCAAAAAAAGGGGTAGCTCCCAAGCAAATCGACAATTGTTTTAAAATATTCGATACGCTATATCTCGGAAACTATAAAAGATATCGAAATGAAATATTCTACAAAAAGTAATGAGGTAAGAATGCCTACGCTTTGAAGAAAAAATTTTTTGAATGGGGGCAAAAAAAGGGGTAGCTCCCATACAAATCGACAATTGTTATAAAATATTCGATACGCTATATCTCGGAAACTATTACAGATATCGAAATGAAATGTCCTACAAAAAGTAATTGTACGCAAAGATCTACACTTTAAAGAAAAAATTTTTTGAGTGGGGCAAAAAGGGGTAGCTCCCATACAAATCGACAATTGTTATAAAATATTCGATACGCTATATCTCGGAAACTATACCAGATATCGACTTAAAATGTTCTACAAAAAGTGATTGTGCGCAAAGATCTACACTTAAAAAAAAAATTTTTTTGAGGGGGGGGCAAAAAAGGGGTAGCTCCCATACAAATCGACAATTGTTATAAAATATTCGATACGCTATATCTCGGAAACTATAACAGATATCGACTTAAAATGTTCTACAAAAAGTGATTGTACTCAAAGATCTACTTTTTAAAAAAAAATTTTTTTTAGTGGGGGCAAAAAAAGGGGTAGCTCCCATACAAATTAAAAATTTTTATGAAATATTCGATACGCTATATCTTGGAAACTATAACAGATATCGAAATGAAATGTTCAACAAAAAGTAATTGGGCAAGAAGGCCTACGCTATAAATGAAAAATTTTTTGAGTGGGGGCAAAAAAAGGGGTAGCTCCCATACAAATCGACAATTATTATAAAATATTCGATACGCTTTATCTCGGAAACTATAACAGATATCGAAATCAAATGTTCTGCAAAGAGTAATTGGGCAATAAGGCCTACGCTTTAGAAAAAAATTTTTTTGAGTGGGGGCAAAAAAGGGGTAGCTCCCATACAAATCGACAATTATTATAAAATATTCGATACGCTATATCTCGAAAACTATAAAAGATATCGAAATGAAATGTTATACAAAAAGTAATTGGACAAGAAGGCCTACGCTCTTAAGAAAAAATTTTTTGAGTGGGGGCAAAAAAAGGGGTAGCTCCCATACAAATCGACAATTATCATAAAATATTCGATACGCTATATCTCGCAAACTATAAAAGATATCGAAATTAAATGTTCCACAAAAAGTAATTGGGAAAGAATGCCTACGCTTTGAAGAAAAATTTTATTGAGTGGGGGCAAAAAAAGGGGTATCTCCCATACAAATTAACGATTTGTATGAAATTTTCGATACGCTATAACTCGTAAACTGTAACAGATATCGAAATCAAATGTTCTACAAAAAGTGATTGGACATCAAGGGCTACGCTCTGAAGAAAAAAAATTTTCGGATGGGGGGTGAAGAAGGGGTAGCTCTCATACAAATTAACAATTTTTATAAAATTTTTGATACGCTACTTCTGGAAAACTATTACAGCTATCGACTTCGAATATTCTACAAAAAGTAATAATCAAATAATTCATACATTTTGGAGAAAAAGTTGGAGAAGAGCAGGGGGACTAGAACATTTAACAAGTTTTATTAACCTTTAAATATGAATAATGTCGAAAACTTTTAAAACTCTCGACCTCAAATCTTTTTCATCTATTTCTATTTTTCATACGAACGTTAAAATTTTGTTATTTTTTCTATGAACTTTAAAACTCGCACAAGGTTTTTTATTATATTGTTTGCAGTACAAAATTACTCGACTGGGTATATTTAAAGACCAATGTGAAGGGTATATAAGATTCGGCACAGCCGAATATAGCGCTCTTACTTGTTTTTCGAAAAAGTTGTTCGAAGCATAACTATTCCATAAAAAATTGAGTATGAGGAAATATGTATAGCCATAAATTACCTTAATCTAACCCCGTTTTCAGATTTTTGGAACATGGTTTTGCTTGGACCCAGTGGTTTGAACACACTTTTTAGTGACAATCGTGACAGTCAAGACGAATTCAAAATCAGCTGGGTTCCTAACTCTGATGCTCCGATGTTTTAAAGTTGTTTTATGTAGGGATAAGGTCACCTTTTTAATGCACTTTGTTTTATATTATATTAACTAACTTATTATACCCTTCACATAGTGATAGGGTATATATCACTTTGTCATTCCGTTTGTAATTTCTTTATTATTCATTTGCGACCCCATAAAGTATATATATTCTGGATCCTTATAGATAGGGAAGTCGATTTAGCGATGTCCGTCTGTCCGTCTGTCCGTCTGTCCGTCTGTTGAAATCAAGTTTCCGGAGTCAAATAAAAAGATACAGACCAGTTAATGGTGTCAAACGATCACAAATATCCTGGAGACAATCGCTATTTAAAATCAATAAAATCGGTTCACTATTGACCGAGATATAAGCGAAAACCCAGAGTAACCCATTTTTTTTAGGACAAAATCCGTGCATATATCCCTATATATCTCAGTAAGTATAGTCACTCTTGCCACAAAACTTGGCACGGATACTCCTAAAGAAGGGACCTTAATAATGGAAAAATTTTTTTCAGATAGGACCAGGGGAAGGGGTATTTTTTCTACAATTGCACAAATTTGGTGAAATATTTTATGCGCTATATCTCGTAAACTATAACAGCTATCGAATTAAAATGTTCTACAAAAAGTAATTGCATGCTAAGGGCTACGCTTTAAAGAAAAAATTTTTTGGGTGGGGGCAAAAAAAAGGGTAGCTCCCATACAAATCGACAATTATTATCAAATATTCGATACGCTATATCTCGGAAACTATAACAGATATCGAAATGAAATGTTCTACAAAAAGTAATTGCACGCTAAGGGCTACGCTTTAGAGAAAAAATTTTTTGGGTGGGGGCAAAAAAAGGGGTAGCTCCCATACAAATCGACAATTATTTTCAAATATTCGATACGCTATATCTCGGAAACTATAACAGATATCGAAATGAAATGTTCTACAAAAAGTAATTGCACGCTAAGGGCTACGCTTTAGAGAAAAAATTTTTTGGGTGGGGGCAAAAAAAGGGGTAGCTCCCATACAAATCGACAATTATTTTCAAATATTCGATACGCTATATCTCGGAAACTATAACAGATATCGAAATGAAATGTTCTACAAAAAGTAATTGCACGCTAAGGGCTACGCCTTAGAGAAAAAATTTTTTGGGTAGGGGCAAAAAAAGGGGTAGCTCCCATACAAATCGACAATTATTTTCAAATATTCGATACGCTATATCTCGGAAACTATAATAGATATCGAAATGAAATGTTTTACAAAAAGTAATTGCACGCTAAGGGCTACGCTTTAGAGAAAAAATTTTTTGGGTAGGGGCAAAAAAAGGGGTAGCTCCCATACAAATCGACAATTATTATCAAATATTCGATACGCTATATCTCGGAAACTATAACAGATATCGAAATGAAATGTTCCACAAAAAGTAATTGCACGCTAAGAGCTACGCTTTAAAGAAAAAAATTTTCGAGTGGGGGCAAAAAAAGGGGTAGCTCCCATACAAATCGACAATTATTATCAAATATTCGATACGCTATATCTCGGAAACTATAACAGATATCGAAATGAAATGTTCTACAAAAAGTAATTGCACGCTAAGGGCTACGCTTTAGAGAAAAAATTTTTTGGGTGGGGGCAAAAAAAGGGGTAGCTCCCATACAAATCGACAATTATTTTCAAATATTCGATACGCTATATCTCGGAAACTATAACAGATATCGAAATGAAATGTTCTACAAAAAGTAATTGCACGCTAAGGGCTACGCCTTAGAGTAAAAATTTTTTGGGTGGGGGCAAAAAAAGGGGTAGCTCCCACACAAATCGACAATTATTATCAAATATTCGATACGCTATATCTCGGAAACTATCACAGATATCGAAATGAAATGTTCTACAAAAAGTAATTGCACGCTAAGGGCTACGCCTTAGAGAAAAAATTTTTTGGGTAGGGGCAAAAAAAGGGGTAGCTCCCATACAAATCGACAATTATTTTCAAATATTCGATACGCTATATCTCGGAAACTGTAATAGATATCGAAATGAAATGTTCTACAAAAAGTAATTGCACGCTAAGGGCTACGCCTTAAAGAAAAAATTTTTTGGGTGGGGGCAAAAAAAGGGGTAGCTCCCATACAAATCGACAATTATTATCAAATATTCGATACGCTATATCTCGGAAACTATAACAGATATCGAAATGAAATGTTCCACAAAAAGTAATTGCACGCTAAGAGCTACGCTTTAAAGAAAAAAATTTTCGAGTGGGGGCAAAAAAAGGGGTAGCTCCCATACAAATCGACAATTATTATAAAATATTCGATACGCTATATCTCGGAAACTATAACAGATATCGAAACGAAATGTTCTAAAAAAAGTAATTGCACGCTAAGGGCTACGCCTTAGAGAAAAAATTTTTTGGGTGGTGGCAAAAAAAGGGGTAGCTCCCATACAAATCCACAATTATTATCAAATATTCGATACGCTATATCTCGGAAACTTTAACAGATATCGAAATGAAATGTTCTACAAAAAGAAATTGGGCAAAAATGCCTACGCTTTAAAGAAAAAAATTTTCGAGTGGGGGCAAAAAAGGGGGTAGCTCCCATACAAATCGACAATTATTTTTAAATATTCGATACGCTATATCTCGGAAACTATAACAGATATCGAAATGAAATGTTCTAAAAAAAGTAATTGCACGCTAAGGGCTACGCCTTAGAGAAAAAATTTTTTGGGTGGGGGCAAAAAAAGGGGTAGCTCCCATACAAATCGACAATTATTATCAAATATTCGATACGCTATATCTCGGAAACTTTAACAGATATCGAAATGAAATGTTCTACAAAAGTAATTGCACGCTAAAGGTGCTTTCGCACGATATGTATTTTACACATGACTTTTCACTTTTGCAATCCACATGTAATTGCGTATGTCTGTCAAAATTGTCATTTTGATGGTCTATAATTTTTGCTTTCACACGTACATGTGTAATTACATCTGACATAACCTCCAAACCAAAATAAACTACTTACTTTTCCTTGTTGTTGTTTTAAAAACAACTGATGACACATGCTTTGTCAGATGAAAATAGAGCACGCTCTAATTACAAATTTGTCATATGACATTTACATATGTTTTTCACACATGCAATGTTTAAACGCGTTCAGACGGCAGATATCAATTTCGCACTGCAAAATTTGACAAGTCATGTGTAAAATACATATCGTGCGAAAGCACCTTAAGGGCTACGCCTTAGAGAAAAAATTTTTTGGGTGGGGGCAAAAAAAGGGGTAGCTCCCATACAAATCGACAATTATTTTTAAATATTCGATACGCTATATCTCGGAAACTTTAACAGATATCGAAATGAAATGTTCTACAAAAAGTAATTGCACGCTAAGGGCTACGCTTTTAAGAAAAAAATTTTCGAGTGGGGGCAAAAAAAGGGGTAGCTCCCAAACAAATCGACAATTATAATAAAATATTCTATAAGCTATATCTGGGAAACTATAACAGATATCGAAATGAAATGTTCCACAAAAAGTAATTGCACGCTAAGGTCTACGCTTTAAAGAAAAAAATTTTCGAGTGGGGGCAAAAAAAGGAGTAGCTCCCATACATATTAACAATTTTTGTTAAATTTTCGATATGCTATATCTCAGAAACTATAACATATATCGAAATCAAATGTTCTACAAAAAGTAATTGGACATTAAGGGCTACGCTCTGAAGAAAAAGATTTTCGGATGGGGGATGAAGAAGCGGTAGCTCCCATACAAATTAACAATTTTTAAACAATTTTCGATACGCTACTTCTGGAAAACTATTACAGCTATCGACTTCGAATATTCTACAAAAAGTAATAATCAAATAATTCATACATTTTGGTGAAAAACTTGGTGAAGAGCAGAGGGACTAGAACATCTAATAAGTTTTATTAACCTTTAAATATGAATAATGTCGAAAACTTTAAAAACTCTCGACCTCAAATCTTCTTCATCTATTTCTATTATTCATACGAACGTTAAAATTTTGTTATTTTTTCTATGGACTTTAAAACTCGCACAATGTTTTTTATTATATTATTTGCAGTACAAAATTACTCGGCTGGGTATATTTAAAGACCAATGTGAAGGGTATATAAGATTCGGCACAGCCGAATATAGCGCTCTTACTTGTTTTTTCTTTAAAATTGCTTAAAATGCAAGAAGATTTAGAATGTTAGTTCAGAAAAAATGGATGGAATAAATCAATTTAATCAATTTGTTGCACTACATAAGCCCCAGCTGTTGTCATCGGCAGTACCTCAGCACTTTTGGGCTACGTTGTACCATAAAATTACCACTGAAACATTTGACGCTGGTGAAGCTTTGCAGTTGATGTTGATCGAATATGATGACGTCGACGACGAAAGTGCTAGTGTGGAAGAGAAGGAGTGTAGACCGGTTTTCGCTCTGTCGGTAGCACGTGAAGATGGGCTACAAGCAAGGGATTCAAATAACATTTACCTAATCGACCACTGTTGGACATTTCGCTTAAATATGGCCCGTCAACAGTTAGAGGAACACGAACATCTGTGCAATAGACTGTGCGCCATAACAGGTGTCGATTTAGAGGCCAGCGACCGAATAGAGAGAGTAATAAAGAGAATTTGGAAGTACTGTTCGGCATACACTCTGGCAAGTGAGCAGCTTTCCGATGAAGACAGACAACCCATATGGTATATAATGGATGAGGTTGGGTCAGCTGTGGGTCATTCAAACGAACCCAACTTTAGATTAGTGCCTTTTTTACACTTAAATACTCAGACCACCTACAGTCTTTTGTTTCCCATTAAAGATGCGGATTGTGGCGATCAAGTATGTCGCGACTATGTGGAGTATGTTAGCAAAAATGCTATTGAAAGAAAAGTGCTTCTTCTACCATGGTTTCACATTAACCTGACAAAAGAAAGTTTCCTTCAGTTTGAACCCCCAATGGAATATTTTTCAACTGGACACATACTCGAAACTTTTCTTCCCATTGATGAGTTACAAGAGCCAGAACTCAATCGCAATGAACCTTTAAAAGTGTATTCTGAATACGATATGATCCATCAACATCTAAATTCACCTTTTTTTAGTCTAGTCGACAATCCGGATGAAGCAGATATTCTTTGGTTAACTACTCATTTCAAAGATTTCTCTGTCCTATCAAAGGAAACTCCCAATAAGTTTATTAACCAGTTTCCTTTTGAGTATATTATAACAATTAAGGATCTTCTGGCAATTACGTGTAGAAGGGCGGCTGTCGAGCATCATAACAAGGTTACTTTAGAAACTTATCCTTTATGGTTGCCAACTACGTACAATCTTAAGTCCGAGCTGCTACAGTTCGCCTCCTACTATCAAAATAGGGCAGTTAAAAGTCTAGATAACCATTGGATTATAAAGCCCTGGAATTTGGCTCGTGGTCTTGATACTTACATAACTGATAGTTTAACGCAAATTGTGCGTTTACCTACAACGGGCCCCAAAATTGCTCAAAAGTACATTGAAAAACCTGTGCTATTCTACCGTGCACCTTTAGATACCCAAGTCAAATTTGATATACGCTACATATTGTTACTAAAAAGTATACGTCCCCTTGAGGCATTTATACATCGCAAGTTCTATTTGCGTTTTTCTAACAAACCTTTTTCACTCGATCACTTTGAAGACTACGAAAAACATTTTACTGTTATGAACTACCAAAACGATGCCGAATTACATCATGTAAAATGTGAAGAATTTTTATGCTTGTGGCAGGAACAATACCCCCTTAACGCTTGGTCAGAAATTGAAGATAAAATTTGTAGCATGCTTTATGAAATGCTAGAATGTGCTACAAAAGGCTCTGCTCCAAGTGCTATACAGCCATGCCCTCAATCGAGGGCCCTGTATGCCGCTGACATAATTTTAGCTTGGCAAGCAGAGAGTGGAAAAAAAGCAGTTGCACAGATGCAACCAAAACTTTTAGAAGTAAATTGGACGCCTGATTGTAAGAGAGCTTGTGACTATTATCCAGAGTTTTACAATGATATTTTTAAACTATTATTTTTAAATGAAACAAATGATGAAGTATTTCGCTTATTGCAATAAAAAATAAAAGATTTCAAATGGATATTTATATGCATTAATGCTTTTTTTAACATTTTTGAACGGCATGATCTTACATGTTCAGTAATTGTAACTGTACGTCTTGACGAGGCAAATTCATGCCCAGACAAATGTCAAAATCCAAATACAAAAAAAAAAATCCGGTATTTTTATACTGGATTTTGTAATGTTTGGACATGAACATCAGCATTGTTCAAACATTAGCAGGGCGACTACACTAGCCGACGGAATACAACCCTGGCAGTAGTGTAGTAGCGGCCCGTACTAACAGCAGCTAACTTAACTTAGAGTTTGGCTGTTTCCGTTTTCTTTCATTACAACCACGAAGCTGCCAACACCGAGCCGGATTCTAAACTGAAAACATCCAGAAAAAGCGTGGAGGAATCTTGCAAAGAACGCCTGGCCAAGGCAGCAGACAAGTGAGAGGACACACAGGAGTGGTGATAAGTGGGAAATATCACAGGTAACACCAATTTTGTTTAGGATTCGTCAACCGGGCGTCCACTAAAGTGAATTCAGCCGACCAAAGGGGGTAACACCAACGGACTGTCGGCGGGCGAGACACAAGCCCATGTTGGAGCACCATCACAGACGGCGCCCAACAAAAGTCCGTCAGATTACCAAGTGTCGGCAGAATTCACCAAGATTTAACGGCGTCCAACAGTCACTTCAGGCATACGGAAGCCAAAGTCTACGTATTCCGTAAGATTCACAAGTGTCCGTCAGTGATGGTCGTCATACTCACCTTAATCAACAAAAATCCGTATAAATTGCCAGCATCACACTAAAGTCACGTCCAACAAACTCACTAAAGTCAACCGTCCATAAGTCCAGTCCGGCACACTCGCACCAAAATCAACAGAAACAAGTCCGTGAGATTCCTCAGCATCCATCAGTCATGTCCGACAGACTCACCAAAGTCAACATGCATAAGTCCGTAATGTGATCCAGCGTCCGACAGTCATGGTCATCATACTCACCGTAGTCAACAAAGTCAGTAATAGTTTACAGCATCAGCTATAGTCACGTCCGTTATACTTACCGAAGTCCGAGGTAATCATCTATAGTCACGTCCGTCCACAAGAATCACAACACCAGCTACATACCGTAACCCCATTCTACAATCATACATCCAGCCACCATATTCATAATAGTCACCTATAGTTACATCAAGCTGCAACAGCCTTTACATCAGAAGCCAGTCTGCAATCAATATCCCACCCGTAGGCAATCCGGCACAGACCACAGATAAGTAACCTTTTTGTGATTTTTATCAGTAGTTAGTGAAGTATTCGGTGTCCGCGAATTCTAACAATAGTTGTCCGTCCGGTGATCCGTAGAGCTACCCTCCCCATACCGTGCTTCACCATCCACGCTACGGCGTGGCTTAAGTTTTCGGTCGGAGCCTTTGAGGGAGAAGGGGCTCTAAGTTGCGTGCTATCGCTGAATGTTTGGGTTAGCCCAAACATTCCCCCCCCCGAACTTATTTTTTTGGTTTTTTTATCTAAATTTAACAATTGTTGGACTTCGCGTCGGTTAGAAGAGCCCCAGTTTCTTTAATATTGCGTCACCTGCAGAGGTCAAACTTCCATCTTTTTTGTCGCCTGAAGAGGGAAAACTTAACTTTTTTTTTGACAATAGAGTCACCTGAAGAGGAAAAACTTGTAGTTCGTCATTGTTGCTCAATGAGCAAACAAATGACACAAATAAACTAATTTAACTCATTTTGTAGTTAATTTTTGTAATTTTTTTATTGCCTGAGAATAAAATAACCCACTTTTGGAAATACGACCACAACTGGAAACAAAATTTTTGAAAATTTATCGATAAATCAGATTTTAAAAATATATCCTTACCTGAAATAAAATCGAGGTTTTGAAAATTGATCGATAAATAAAATTTAGAAAATATATACGTACCTGGAATAGAACCAAAATTTTGAAAATTTATCGATAACTAAAATTTTAAAAATATATCCTTACCTGAAATAAAACCGAGGTTTTGAAAATTTATCGATAAATAAACTTTTAAAAATATATCCTTACCTGAAATAGAACCGTAATTGTAAAAATTAATCGATAACTAAAATCTCAAAAACATATACTTACCTGAAATAAAACCAAAAGTGTTGAAAATTTATCGATAAATAAAATTTTAAAAATATATACTTACTTGAAGTAGAACATAATTTTTGAAAACTTATCGATAACAAAAATTTGAATAATATATACTCCCTTGAAATAGAACAGAATTTTTGAAAATTTATCGATAAATAAAATTTTAAAAATATATGCTTACCTGAAATAAAACAGAAATTTTGAAAATTTATCGATACCTCAAATTTTAAACATACATACTTATACTACGTTTCCATCTACGTGATTTGCGCCAAATCACTTAATTTGCTCAAATTAAGTAATTTGCTACATGATTTCCCATATATTTTTCATATGAGCAAATCATCTCAAATGACTTGATTTGCTCAAGATTATTTCGAAATTTGTCTATGCAACACTGCGCGGAGGCTATTTTTACAAATGCAACTTTGGGGAATCCATTATTGGTGAGTAAAAAATCCGAAAAAATGACAGCTGATTGCAAGGAGCATGCATCAGGTGGGAGCAGTTCTACAAAAACAACTTAATTTGTTATAAGAATGTCAAGACAGATAACAAAAACTCACAAATTCTTTTTCCTCCTTTTAAGCTTTTTTTTAGAAAACTACAGTTGTTGTTTGTAAAAAAGAATCAAATACATAAACATAAACAAACTTTGATATTTTAATAAAGAAACACCGGTTTCAGCTGAATAACTGAGGCCACCTGATATACGTGTCAGATTGAATTCGAACATAAAATTACTTACAACGTAATGGAAACACTTCGAAATGATTTCCTCAAAATTACTTAATTTGCTTATAATGGAAACGTACTATTACCTAAAATTAAAACCGATTAGATCTAAATAAAAACTTATATATATCTACAATTTTGAAACATTTAAACATACCCTGAACCAAAACTTAAATTCCAGAAAACCTATATATACCTAAGAATTGAAAATGTATACCTACCTGACACAGGAACGTATATTTTAAAAATCTATATATGCCTACAATTCAAAATTCCTACTCATTCCTGAAAAGAAATCTAAATTTTAAAAACCTAGAAATCAGATAACGAAATTTTTGAAGCATATAAATTTACCTGTAATAGGAAAACTCAAATTTTGAACACATACTCACCTGAAATAAAATGCTTACCTTTGAGAAATAAAAACTTACCTGAAATAGAGATGCCTGTATCTAGAAACACGCATACGTAACTGGAAATAAATAACTTGAACTTTTGAAAATACAACTACCTGAAAACACAATATATAGATTTTTAAAAGCATACTGACCCTGCAAATGAAAATTATTAGTATAGCACCAAATTGTGAAATAGTTCTAAGAACCGTAACAAATAAGCAAATAAGTCATTTAGTAATAACAAAAGTTGTTTATAAATCTATATTTAATAAAATGAACTGTACATGAAATTTAATCGGTTTTATGCAACGATAATGTCTGGCCTATAAGAATTTGATCCGCAGGTAAGGTATTGATTTGGTGACGTATGCATATAAGGGGTAGCCAACATCCGAACAGCTACCATGGTTTGGGATTCCTGTAGCCACAACAGCGAGTAGCTACAGATCGGCCTATGTTTGTCCAAGTTCACACTGGCACAACTATAGTAGTGTTTTTTTTGGTTCCTCAGTAGCCTGGAGCGTACCACCGCCCAATGCCCGCGAGCTTTAGTCGTGCCCCGGCTCAAAAGTTGTCAGTGTGCCAGGCTAAGTGGAGGATCGCTTGCGTGCGAATGCGGTTTGTGAGCTATTGTCTATTGTTAAACAAAATAGTTGTTTTCTTGATTGCCATCGCTCGCTTTAAGTCATCGTGGTTGTTGTAAATGACGCAAGTAAAGTTGATAGAGAAAAGAAAGTTTATTCGGTTTATTTAACTATTTAAAATCAGTAAAAAGAAAAAAAAAAAACACTACAAAAAATGGCGCCCAACGTGGGGCCCGACAAAAATCGTTGAGCATAAACAAACCTAGGAGGTTTTAGGGGTTCTCAATTGAAGTAAGTGGAGCGTGAAGTGCACGTGAGTGAGTCACGGTCAGAGGTGAAACCTTTGGGCCGTCTGCCACAATCGTGTAAACGGGTAGTCAAGCTGTGGAGGAGGTTGTAAGTCTCACTGATCGCATGAGGCGATACGGTGATTGCGACAAGGTCCTTCGCAGGTTATGGAGCCATCAGGAAGTCCGGGTATTCTTGTTTAGAAACAAGACCTGTTTGCGCCTGGTTGTTACCATAATAGACCCGAGTATTGAGAATCTGTGGTGCCTCCTAGGGTTGGAACTTTTGTTGATATTTCGTTAAATAAGGGATAAGTGGATAAACGTAGGCCGTTATAATGCAGTCACCAGATCCGTACCTTACCGGATCAAAAATCTATCGTTAAATTTTTTTTAAACTTTTGTTACATTTAAAAATCTTTCAAACTTTGATTATCTGAAAAATTCATATACCGGGATTATATTTTTAAAATTTGTCGGGGTTTGATATTTTTGAAATTTAACCCTCGACCTAATATGGTGTAGGGGATTTCAATTGGGTACAGCTTTAATAATCCGATATATTTCCTATTTTTTTTTATAAAAATTATTTTTCTAAACCCTAGACAATTTCAGAGCCAAGTGGTAAGTTGGTTAAGGCAATTATAGGTACGTTTAAAGGAATTTTGTCAGAACTAGTTTCGATTAAGGCTTAAGTGAGCCAACATCCGCGATTTTTTTCTCATTTTCTGGGTTGGCACCTTTCGTTTTGAATTCGACCAGCCTGTAACGCACTTCGTACGGAACATTTACGTCGGAAGTTTGAAGTTTAGATTGTAGTCGTTGGTAATCCTACCAGGGCGTTCGGGGCGTGGGGAAACGAGATACGCTTTTTAGTTTGTCTTGAAATAGCTTAGGTCTTAGTCGAATCTTGCATCGCAAGGGAAGATAAATTTTCGTTTCGTCGTTCAAGAAGCGCGAGAAGTATAAAGAGCCAAAATGGTGGGCACGCGTTCGTCGAGCAGAGCAGAGCAACCGTTGGATCCGTCCACGACAGCCACGCGCACTGCCACCACTGCAACAGTAACAGTATCGGGAGGTACAGGAGCCATCCCTAAGGCCTTGCCGATCATCACACAGGAGCGGGAAGATCAGTCCAATGTCGAGCTGGATTTGAGCGGAGACAGCGCGTCAGCGAACAGCACAATAATTACGCCGCCCTACAGCAGCATTAGCGCGCGGGGAGTGGTCGAAGCTTTTCGGCAGGCGAATGTCCCACTGAGACCCCCAGCTCGTGTAGCACCACTCGTTATCCCACCTGAGACGAGCACACTAACTCGAGAAGATCTTCGCAACTTGGAGGATAGAATAATGAGTTTGATACCCAGACTAGTGCGAGAGAGTATCACAGCGCCAACACAGCAACGACAAAATCTCGGTGCAAGCCAGCTAAGCTTGTGCTCTTTACCAGACATGTCCAGACCACCACCTGCGTTACCAAACAACGACAGCCAGCCACCAAGGCCCATTCCAGAACCCAGTCTACCACCACCGCCAGTATATACTAATGCCCAGGTTCGTTTTGCCTCCGTCCGCCAGGCGTTCAACAGCCACAACGGAAACCATGGTGAAGGGAACCTGGATAACAACCCGAACTATCGTTCCGATGATAATCCGCGTCACAATGGTCACCGTCCAGCTAATGAATATCTACATTGGGGAAACCAGAATCTAGAGATGGACTACCCAGTAATACCAGATAGGCAATATCCGTTTCGAGTCCATGGGACAGGGAGCGTACAGTCGCAAGGAGCAGGTCTGCGAATCGACAAGTGGGGAATCACTTTTGATGGTACCAGTAAGACGACCAGTGTAGAAGACTTCGCTTTTAGAGTGGAGACACTACAGGCCGATTTCGGTTGCGATTGGAGAGAAGTTTTAAGGGCATTCCACCATTTGCTAAGTGGTCCAGCACGCGATTGGTTCTGGGACTACAGACGCTTCAATAGTATTTCAAACTGGAGAGATTTAAAAGCGGCCTTGATTGCCCAATTTCACCGATATGACAGCGATTTCGACATACAAAGGAAGATACTAGATCGAAGGCAACAGAGCATGGAGTCATTTGATGACTTCTACAACGCCGTCATCAAACTACGTAATCAACTTAGAAGTCCAATAGGGGAAAGAGACCTTGTAAGTATAATGAGAGGAAACCTCAAAACACCAATGGCGCAACTGCTATTCTCAGTTCAAGCGAATGGATTATCACAATTTGTCAGGGAATGTCGCCGAGCAGAAAATTTGCTTAACAGCCAGAGGCAGTTTAGCGGCAGAGCTCCAATGCGGCACGTGCATGAACTAGAGTGCACACAAGGGAAGTTAGAAGAGGAGTTAAGCATTGACGCAGTAACTACCAACCGTAAGCTCATTTGCTGGAATTGTGCGAAGGAAGGCCACACGTTTTTCGATTGCCCTGAGGAGCAAAGGCGCTTGTTTTGCTACAAGTGTGGACTACCAGACACCGTCACACCTCGTTGCACAACGTGCCAGGGAAACCGGAGGGTGAACGCGACTCAACCTGGGACGGAGGCGCGTTCAGCGACATCGAATCCCAATCACCCAGCGGGCAACCATCGCACAACGCCGCAGTAGAAGCTACCGCGGGTCCGGAAGAAACGCCGCCCAGATCAAACCACCACCCCGGGGCATCTACAACCATTTTACGTAATGAGACCAAGCAGTCGATAACAGCAACACCAGACATGGCAAAACAACAATACAAGACCCTACCCCAGAGAGAATCGGAATATGAGGAAGTCCGCGCTAGAATATTTGGCCCGTCAGAGAGCGTTCTTAAAACTCGGGAACGGTATAGAGCGAGAAAGCAAACACGATTTGAGATTGCAGAGGCAAGCTTGTACGAAGGGAGAGACTCACGGATCTACTCGACGATCGAGTTGAACGGTTTTCTGATTGAGGGTCTGCTGGACAGCGGAGCAACGGTCACGTGTCTGGGCAAAGATTGCCTCGATATAGTGGAGAAGGCTCAGTTAACAATTTACCCGTTTCAATCGCAGATACGAACCGCTGACGGTAGATTAAACGAGATAGTAGGTAGAGTCCGAGCTAATATAACGTTTAACAAAATGACCAAGTCAGTTGATTTCTTTTTAGTCCCTAGCCTCAAGCTCTCTCTGTTTCTTGGGGTAGATTTCATGAGGAAATTTAATTTATTTAGGTTTGAAATTAACGAATTGGCAACACAGGGGATAAATCTCGATGAGGGGGCTGACCCGACATTCCCGCGTTTCCATAGCCTGAGCAACCAACAACAACGACGTTTAGAGGAGGTGATAGAACTATTCCCGTGCTTCACTAAAAAAGGCCTAGGTAAAACATCACTCGAAATACACCACATAAACACCGGCGAGGCAGTACCAGTCAAGGAAAAACACTACCCCGTGTCACCGGCCGTACAAAAGCTAATGTTTGAGGAGCTCGACAGGATGTTGTCGTTGGGCGTAATCGAACCCAGTGAGAGTCCGTGGAATAACAGAGTCACATTCGTGCAGAAGGGGGAAAAGGTGCGGATCTGTCTGGATGCTCGTAGGTTGAATGAGTTGACGGTGAAAGACGCATACCCGCTACCGCACATCGAAGGGCTCTTGAGTCGATTGGGGGACACCCACTACATTTCCAGCATCGATTTAAAAGACGCGTTCTGGCAGATTCCCCTAGAAGCAACGAGCCGAGAGAAGACAGCCTTTACCGTGCCTGGGAGGCCTTTGTACCACTTTACGGTCATGCCGTTTGGGTTGTGTAACGCTGCCCAGCGGTTATGTCGTTTAATGGACAAGGTCATTCCAGCACGCCTAAGGGAAAGGGTGTTTGTCTATTTGGACGACCTTTTAGTGGTATCGCCAGAATTCGAGCAACATTTGGACATCCTAGCGGAAGTAGCACAGTGTCTCAACCAAGCAAATCTGACCATCAACGTGAGCAAGTCAAAATTTGGTTGCAAAGAGCTGAAGTACTTAGGGTACATTGTAGGCGAAGGCAAACTCAAGCCAGATCCTCAGAAAATACAGGCAATCCTCAACCTCAAATATCCGACGACGCCGAAGCAGGTACGCAGTTTCATGGGCACCGCGGGTTGGTATCGCCGCTTTATCGTTGAATTTGCCACGATCACCGCACCGATAACGGAAACTTTGAAAAAGGGCAAGAAATTTCATTTTACAGAAGAGGCAAAAATCGCGTTTGACTTGCTAAAGCAGAAGCTCACGGCTAGCCCAGTATTAACGCACCCCGATTTCAACCGAACGTTCTGTATCCAATGCGATGCGTCCGATGTGGGAATGGGAGCAGTGTTGTTTCAAGAGGATGACGAAGGCGAGCACCCTATAGCGTACTTCTCGAAGAAATTTTCAGCGGCGCAAAAGAACTACTCAGTAACGGAAAGGGAGTGTCTAGCCGTCGTGTCGGCAGTAAAACGTTTTCGACCCTACGTGGAGTTAATGAAGTTTGTAATTATAACGGATCATTCGAGCTTGAAATGGCTCATGACACAGCGCGACTTAAGTGGACGATTAGCGCGATGGAGCCTTCAGCTTCAGACCTTTTCATTCGAAATAAGACATCGCAAGGGATCTCAAAATGTGGTACCAGACACCCTGTCCAGGTATGCCGTTGATGAAATCGAGGAAGCGCGAAAACCAGTTTTGGATCTATCGGCGCCAGAATTTCAAGAAGCCGAGTACCAGAAACTGAGGGACAGTATCGTCGAAAACAAGGACAGCTTACCGGATCTTCGCGTAGTTGATGGGAGAGTGTACAAGAGAACGCAATTTTACGACGGCAGCGCAGCAAAAGAGGAGAACGCTTGGAAGTTATGGGTACCAGCAGGGCTTGAAAAGGAGATCATAGCGCAGGCACACGAGCACCCAACCGCATCCCATGGGGGAGTTGGAAAAACCATAAGACGAGTTCGAGAGTGGTATTTCTGGCCTCATATGAACGCACAAATTAACGATTACGTCAGCCGATGTGATACATGCAAGGAGAGCAAGCCGTCGAACAGGGTATTGAGACCGCCGATGGGAAAGGAGACAGATGCAAGCAGGCCATTCCAGCGCATCTACATTGATTTCCTTGGGCCATATGTAAGATCCAAGAGAGGAAACAGCTTCATCTTCATCGTTCTGGATTATTTTTCAAAGTTCGTTCTTCTGAAAGCCATGTCAAAGGCGAACTCTCGCAACGTTATGAAGTTTCTAATTGAGGAAGTATTTTATAAGTTTGGTTGCCCGGAAAGTATCGTGTCCGACAACGGTCAACAGTTTGTAAGCAAAGATTTCGGAGAGATGCTCGACAGCTTTGGAATACGACACATGCGCACGGCCAACTACGCTCCGCAAGCCAACGCATCAGAGAGGGTCAATCAATCGATCTTGGCAGCCATACGGTCATACTTGGAAAAAGATCAGCGCGAATGGGACACTCATCTGTGCGAAATCGAATGTGCGCTACGCTCAGCAGTACACACCGCAACGGGAGTAACGCCGTACTTCGTCTTATTTGGAACCAACATGATTACGCATGCATCCGCGTATAAGCTGGCTCGACAGCTGAAACTTGTTGAGGACCCTGAAAACCGCCTCGAGAACCGACACGAGCATCTGGAGTTGATAAGAGAGAACGTAAGAAAGAACTTGCATAAGAGCTATGAAACAAACGCAAAGCGATATAACTGTAGAAGTAGGCCAACATCATTCCGGGTGGGACAAGAAGTTTTCCGGCGAAACTTTCAGCTATCGGACTTCTCCAAGCAATTATCCGCCAAACTGTGCAAAAAGTTTATCAAATGCCGTATAGCCGGAACAGTGGGTAAGAACTTATATGAGATCGAGGATCTACAAGGAAAACGGGTCGGAATCTTCCATGCGAAGGATTTGAAAATGTGATGAAAGACCAACAACATGCTAGGATTTTTTATCATATTAGCAATTGTGTTGCTAATATGATAAAAACATCCTCACCGAAGTTTGGAGGTGTGTAATGTTTGGACATGAACATCAGCATTGTTCAAACATTAGCAGGGCGACTACACTAGCCGACGGAATACAACCCTGGCAGTAGTGTAGTAGCGGCCCGTACTAACAGCAGCTAACTTAACTTAGAGTTTGGCTGTTTCCGTTTTCTTTCATTACAACCACGAAGCTGCCAACACCGAGCCGGATTCTAAACTGAAAACATCCAGAAAAAGCGTGGAGGAATCTTGCAAAGAACGCCTGGCCAAGGCAGCAGACAAGTGAGAGGACACACAGGAGTGGTGATAAGTGGGAAATATCACAGGTAACACCAATTTTGTTTAGGATTCGTCAACCGGGCGTCCACTAAAGTGAATTCAGCCGACCAAAGGGGGTAACACCAACGGACTGTCGGCGGGCGAGACACAAGCCCATGTTGGAGCACCATCACAGACGGCGCCCAACAAAAGTCCGTCAGATTACCAAGTGTCGGCAGAATTCACCAAGATTTAACGGCGTCCAACAGTCACTTCAGGCATACGGAAGCCAAAGTCTACGTATTCCGTAAGATTCACAAGTGTCCGTCAGTGATGGTCGTCATACTCACCTTAATCAACAAAAATCCGTATAAATTGCCAGCATCACACTAAAGTCACGTCCAACAAACTCACTAAAGTCAACCGTCCATAAGTCCAGTCCGGCACACTCGCACCAAAATCAACAGAAACAAGTCCGTGAGATTCCTCAGCATCCATCAGTCATGTCCGACAGACTCACCAAAGTCAACATGCATAAGTCCGTAATGTGATCCAGCGTCCGACAGTCATGGTCATCATACTCACCGTAGTCAACAAAGTCAGTAATAGTTTACAGCATCAGCTATAGTCACGTCCGTTATACTTACCGAAGTCCGAGGTAATCATCTATAGTCACGTCCGTCCACAAGAATCACAACACCAGCTACATACCGTAACCCCATTCTACAATCATACATCCAGCCACCATATTCATAATAGTCACCTATAGTTACATCAAGCTGCAACAGCCTTTACATCAGAAGCCAGTCTGCAATCAATATCCCACCCGTAGGCAATCCGGCACAGACCACAGATAAGTAACCTTTTTGTGATTTTTATCAGTAGTTAGTGAAGTATTCGGTGTCCGCGAATTCTAACAATAGTTGTCCGTCCGGTGATCCGTAGAGCTACCCTCCCCATACCGTGCTTCACCATCCACGCTACGGCGTGGCTTAAGTTTTCGGTCGGAGCCTTTGAGGGAGAAGGGGCTCTAAGTTGCGTGCTATCGCTGAATGTTTGGGTTAGCCCAAACATTCCCCCCCCCGAACTTATTTTTTTGGTTTTTTTATCTAAATTTAACAATTGTTGGACTTCGCGTCGGTTAGAAGAGCCCCAGTTTCTTTAATATTGCGTCACCTGCAGAGGTCAAACTTCCATCTTTTTTGTCGCCTGAAGAGGGAAAACTTAACTTTTTTTTTGACAATAGAGTCACCTGAAGAGGAAAAACTTGTAGTTCGTCATTGTTGCTCAATGAGCAAACAAATGACACAAATAAACTAATTTAACTCATTTTGTAGTTAATTTTTGTAATTTTTTTATTGCCTGAGAATAAAATAACCCACTTTTGGAAATACGACCACAACTGGAAACAAAATTTTTGAAAATTTATCGATAAATCAGATTTTAAAAATATATCCTTACCTGAAATAAAATCGAGGTTTTGAAAATTGATCGATAAATAAAATTTAGAAAATATATACGTACCTGGAATAGAACCAAAATTTTGAAAATTTATCGATAACTAAAATTTTAAAAATATATCCTTACCTGAAATAAAACCGAGGTTTTGAAAATTTATCGATAAATAAACTTTTAAAAATATATCCTTACCTGAAATAGAACCGTAATTGTAAAAATTAATCGATAACTAAAATCTCAAAAACATATACTTACCTGAAATAAAACCAAAAGTGTTGAAAATTTATCGATAAATAAAATTTTAAAAATATATACTTACTTGAAGTAGAACATAATTTTTGAAAACTTATCGATAACAAAAATTTGAATAATATATACTCCCTTGAAATAGAACAGAATTTTTGAAAATTTATCGATAAATAAAATTTTAAAAATATATGCTTACCTGAAATAAAACAGAAATTTTGAAAATTTATCGATACCTCAAATTTTAAACATACATACTTACCTAAAATTAAAACCGATTAGATCTAAATAAAAACTTATATATATCTACAATTTTGAAACATTTAAACATACCCTGAACCAAAACTTAAATTCCAGAAAACCTATATATACCTAAGAATTGAAAATGTATACCTACCTGACACAGGAACGTATATTTTAAAAATCTATATATGCCTACAATTCAAAATTCCTACTCATTCCTGAAAAGAAATCTAAATTTTAAAAACCTAGAAATCAGATAACGAAATTTTTGAAGCATATAAATTTACCTGTAATAGGAAAACTCAAATTTTGAACACATACTCACCTGAAATAAAATGCTTACCTTTGAGAAATAAAAACTTACCTGAAATAGAGATGCCTGTATCTAGAAACACGCATACGTAACTGGAAATAAATAACTTGAACTTTTGAAAATACAACTACCTGAAAACACAATATATAGATTTTTAAAAGCATACTGACCCTGCAAATGAAAATTATTAGTATAGCACCAAATTGTGAAATAGTTCTAAGAACCGTAACAAATAAGCAAATAAGTCATTTAGTAATAACAAAAGTTGTTTATAAATCTATATTTAATAAAATGAACTGTACATGAAATTTAATCGGTTTTATGCAACGATAATGTCTGGCCTATAAGAATTTGATCCGCAGGTAAGGTATTGATTTGGTGACGTATGCATATAAGGGGTAGCCAACATCCGAACAGCTACCATGGTTTGGGATTCCTGTAGCCACAACAGCGAGTAGCTACAGATCGGCCTATGTTTGTCCAAGTTCACACTGGCACAACTATAGTAGTGTTTTTTTTGGTTCCTCAGTAGCCTGGAGCGTACCACCGCCCAATGCCCGCGAGCTTTAGTCGTGCCCCGGCTCAAAAGTTGTCAGTGTGCCAGGCTAAGTGGAGGATCGCTTGCGTGCGAATGCGGTTTGTGAGCTATTGTCTATTGTTAAACAAAATAGTTGTTTTCTTGATTGCCATCGCTCGCTTTAAGTCATCGTGGTTGTTGTAAATGACGCAAGTAAAGTTGATAGAGAAAAGAAAGTTTATTCGGTTTATTTAACTATTTAAAATCAGTAAAAAGGAAAAAAAAGCACTACAATTTTTTATATATTGAGTTTCACGTTTGTCTAGGCATGAATTTGTCTCGTCAAGACGTACAATAATTCATGCCTAGACATATGTAAAAATCCAAATAAAAAAAATCCGGTATTTTTATGCTGGGTTTTTATACACAGAGTTTGACGTTTGTCTGTGCTTGAATTTGTCTCGTCAAGACGTATAATAACAACTGTAAGTGAACAAAAAAAACTAGTTCCTTAATTGTACGTCTTGACGAGACAAATTAATGCCTAGACAAACGTCAAACTCAGTATATAAAAAAACCCAGTATAAAAATACCGGATTTTTTTTATTTGGAGTTTGACATTTGTCTAGTCATGAATTTGTCTCGTCAAGACGTATGGTTAACTTGTTCTGAACAAAATTGACCAATCACTAAAAAGAGCAATTTTGCCCAACTCTTATTGTTTTTAAAGTGCTGTTTATTGTACGTCTTAAGACAAATTCATGCCTAGACAAACGTCAAACTCAGTATATAAAAAAACCGTTATACAAATACCCGGGTTTTTTTGGTTTTTGATATTTGTCTTGACATGAATTTGTCTGGTCATAACGTACATTTTTAGAACACGACAAAACAAAAATTAAAAAATGAACAGGACGTTTGGTGTTCTATAAACAGCACATTTTTTGGCACAGCTGTAACCGCACGTGGAAAACTGTACGATTTTAGTGTTGAATGCAATATTAATACTTTAAACAAATCATGCTACTGTTATTGTACGTTTTGACGAGACAAATTCATGCCTAGACAAACGTCAAACTCAGTATATTAAATACCAATAAATAAATAAAAGATTTTTTTTTGTATTGCGACATTTGTCGGCATTATTTTTGTCTCTTCGAGACGTACAGTTAAATGTAGACCGCTTACGTTAACCAGCGGTTTTAAACACGCATGTAACAGTGGGCAAATACAATACACTAACATCTAATTTTTTCTCCAGAGTAGCATTTTGGGTTAATACTTTTGAATTTAGGGTGACTTGCTGAATTTGACTTGGCAGCACTAATACAACAGCATATCAAAACAACGATTCACGGTAAAGGTTGTTTTATACGAGATGTATTTTACCTAAAGCCTGTCAAATTTTTCACTGCAAAATTGATTCATGTCTTGTAAGCGCGTGGAGACATTGCTTGTGTGAAAATCATATGGCAAAATTTTAATTAAAGCGCGTTCTATTTTCATCTGGGAAAGCTTTTATATTTGAAACAAACACAATAAACGAAACTTTTTTTACATTTAATACAAAGTTTCAAACAAACATTCGTTTTATTTATAATAGGACATGTAGTAAGATAGGTTTCTTTAAGTTCGCCGCCACACGTTACAAATTTTGCCTTGCTGGATGCAATACACTCATAATTTCTTACTAAAGGTACCTTTACACGGTAATACAAAGTAATTAGATTTTGTAGAATCAAAACATTATGAAATTCTCTCCGTGTTTAAAAAAAGAGAATAAAAATCTGTTCTAACTATTTTTCATGTGTACACGGATGAGGTTGGTAAAATCAAAATCGGGTTTTTCTTGCCACTTTCCTTTTGGGGTAACGCCATATGGTTAAGGTTCAACAATATTAACAAAAACAACATGAAAAAAATCTGCTTTATTTTGATTGTTTGTGTATTGATTGTTTCATTAAGTGTAGCCACCTTCATTAAATGCTGTAAGTGCTGCCAATCTTTCACACCTCTGATGTGATGAGAATACACAAGTTTCTAAAATGGTTTAGAAAGTAAAAATTTACCGAACACTTGTCAAATTTTGCATCCGTATTCTCTCCTACCCAATACATTATGCTTTTACATGATGAGATTTTATATTATCCCACAACATTTTTTGACATATCGTAATATATGTATTACCGTGTAAAGGTACCTTAACACACTTTTTGAACTTTAAAGCATCTTGACTACCCTGCGGCAACATATTCAAGTTTTCGCTTTCAAGTTGATTAAATTCATTCAAATTGATGGTTGTGACAAAAAATTATTAAAACTTAATAATTTTACCTAAATTTGTATGTATTTTTCGAATATTAATAAGAATTAACAAAAAATAAAACCAAATAATGTGTTCTTGTGCTTGTGAAAAAAAATTTGACATTACCTGTACTAATTTTTTGCCCTGATTTTGCTGAGTTCACCTTGTATGAATTCGCCTTGATTGTGTGTGAACACAACTTGAAAGTCTGCTCACAGCGTAACAAAAATTTAATAAAATTGTGGCAACTTTATAACCAAAGACCAACTTTGAATTAAAAACCAAATACTTAGCAACACTACACCGTCTGGAGTCAAAGAAAGAAAATCACGATTGGAAAAGTTTGTCTTGAAGAACTCTCTTTTTAATAGTCTTAAAATTGAATAAAAATCAATATAATCCAGTAATTAATGTAGAAATTCATATCTGTTGCATGGTTGTCTCAAGGTTTCAATAAAATTTAGTGCTCTTAACGAAAAATGTTCAATTGAAAATTTGCTTTCGTGAACGAAGAAAAAGTCTATTTTCTTGCCAATATGAATGTGTATTTTCGGATAATTGAGCAATTTTTGTTGTTGAGAAACAGAATGTACATTAACCAAAGAGTGTGTTTTAAAAATCATCTGGTAGAAGTAAATAATAAAAACAAAATAGAATAAAAGGACGAAATAAAAACCTTTTACTGAGTATTTGGTGTAAAAAGAAAAAAACGTAAAAGAAACTGGGAAAATGTCAAAACACATTAATGATGTTTCTGGATTTTTTTTAATAAAAAAATAGAAGAAATAAAAGGAAACTAGCGAATGAAAAGAAAACCTAAAACAGAAAACTAAAATAGACTTTTTGCAAAAAAAGGAAGACAATTTTTGTGTTACTCTGGAATTTATTTTAAATTTACATAAAAATTGTATTGTATTTGAATACAAAAAGAAAAAAATAAATGGGCTTCTCTGACAGAGTGAAATACATACCTTGGGCATTTTAAGTTGTAAAAAAAAGGATAATAGCGAAATATTTATGGATATTTTGGGTAATGTAATGGAGTTATTGAACAGCACACCTTCACCACCGATAAATATTGTTAACCAACAGCACAACAATAGGGAATCTTCTTTATTGGAAAATAATGATGCAATGGAGCCTAGCAATTTAAGCCAATCAGCCACAAGAGTAGTTGCCGCCAGTGTTGCGGGCAGTGACGTAGAAGCTACCGCACAAACATTTAGCGAACGAAATTTAGAACTAAAACTGCCACTACTGTCTTCGAGCAGCAGCGAAAGTGAGCCGGAAGAAGCCCCTAACACAACAGCAGTTGTTTCTGTTGTAAACGAGGGAGAACGTACTGCCTCACCTCCCCCCAATTGTGCAATTTGTTTGGGTCGCTGCAAAAATAAATGTTTCACAGATTCCTGTATGCATCAATTTTGCTTTAAATGCTTATGCGAATGGAGCAAAGTAAAACCCGAGTGTCCCTTATGCAAGCAGACATTCAAATCTATTATACACAATGTAAAATCCATTCACCAGTTTGAGGAGTACCATGTCCAGCCACCTGCAGTACAGATAACACATCCACCATTTGAAATGGATTTTCAGGAAATGCGCATATTTGGTGTAGTTCATCCAGGGTAGATAATTTTTTTTTTGTTATTATGCATTTTTATTAGTGTTTTTATATTATTAACTAGACACAATCGTAGCCAAGCTTGGAATGAAACTGCCCACCGTCCCTTTTTCTATGGGGATTTTACTACAAACCCAGCTTATTCATCATCAGGTAATGCGATCCCATCTGCAAGCGGCAGTGGCAGCAGTAATCGTTCAGTGGCTCTTTCGGGCAGCGGTGGTGGTCTACGCAATCAATATGTGTATCGTGGAGAACTTTTAGATTTATATCGCCAAGAATACCCAGGAGCTATTGCCAATAGCGGCACATTAAGTCAATTGTGGCGTCGTTATGTGTATGATCGTAAATTGTATGCACTACCAGTGGCAGATATAACCGGACGCTTTCGTGAGAGCAGTGCTCGTTTTTATAGGTATGTATGGTGATAATTATTTTCAACTGCTTAAAGAAGCATTTGAGGATTCGTATGAGTAGAACGAAACCGCATTGTTATATATTTTTAAAAAATTTTTAATTTTTTTTTTTTAATATTTGCCCTATTGAAATCAGGTGGTCGCAATAAGTTTCGGGATAATTTAATGTTTTTCGGCTTTCTATATTACACAAATAAAGTTCTCATATTCTGTAAAGTTTCTTGCGTTAAAAAAATAAAAGTATATAAAAATACATACATATTTCGATAAATACCCATTGATTTTTCGAAACAAATGTCTTGTGTCGACCATTTCAACCGTTTATACACCGTTTTTTTTTAAATTGTTTAGATGTGCAATGCAGCGACGATCTGCTACGATTAGCGCACCGTGAATTTATGCACGATGACCGCGTAAGAAATACAACTGCAATAATACAATAAAAACAGGCAATTTTTTATAGGGTGTTCACCTAAATTGAGATGTGAAATTTGTATACATCTAAACATCAAATTTGATTGCAGAAGTTATCATTTCAAGTGTAGACTGCAAATCAATATCAATTTTAATCTAATAAAATATTTCGTGAAATGGCTTTCATGAAATATCTCATGGGAACTATTTCATGGTATGAACTGTTAAAAACACACACACTAGTTTTAGTCAATTAGTTTATTATTATTAAACGATAAATTCTAAAAAGTTTTAAACAGAAAATCATTAAAAAACAGTGCAAATAACAACACAAGCTCTCAGAAAATTATCAAATTTTATGAAATTGAAATGACTACATGTTCCTGTTGTGTGATATGAAGGGAAATATTGGCAATATTGATTGCTCTGCCGAACTTTTCCCGCATTTATCACATTTCATTTTAGGTAAAAAACCTAAGTAAAATGTGAAAATTTGTTATTATTTAAATAAGAAGAATATAAAGTTGAGAATTGGTCAAATACAATACGAGAAATGTTAACAACAGTTGTCGACATATTGATCGTACACAAAACAGAAGTAAAAAATAATTACCAGGGCTAGTTGACCTTGGATGGTCGTACAAATGTGTGTAATACAACCAATGTAAGCCAATACTGTCTCCGGGGGACGAACACTAATCGGGTTTTACATGTACACAGCACGAGTACCTAAAAAAACCATAACAAAGAGAGCAAAACAAAAATAAAGTTTTGTTGCTTTATTTTTGGTTTGCAACAACAACAAAGTAATAAAAACTGAAAAAGAGCCCACACGTTCCCATAAACTATCCTTTCTCATTGGACAACGCTGAATATCTGAATATATTAAGGTTCAATTATACGTGACTTACCACAACGCCATAACCATAACCGTTGCCATTAATACCAAAACTAAATTGGTTTCTGTTGTTATGGCGTAATGAGTAGTCACCTATAATCAAATACAGTGTTGCCTATAAGTTTGGTTCGAACAGCTCGGATTTTTGTACTTATTTTATCAGAAAGTATTTTCGAGGATAACTATTCGTTACAAATTTTTTGTGCAGGGCTTTAACTTGTGACCTGATTTCAAATATTACTAATTAAATAGATAGATAGAACAGGGTTGCCATACAAAATTAAAAAAAAACTATCCCTACAACTTCCTTGGAGTCACCCATAAAGTAATATATAACGTATCACAGACACCCATTAGTTTTTCCTCTCAAACGTAGAATATACTTACCTCCTATCTTCACACCTAAGGGGATTGCCATACAAAATTTACAAAAATGATGTAAAAACGCCCATAACTTCTGCAGAGTCGGCCTTAAAGAAATAAAATATACGACCGAACCCCTTTAGTTTCTACTCGCAAACATATTCCTAGAACATACTTGCCCCCTATCTCCACGCTTTAAGAGGTTTGCCATACAAAATTTGAAAAAATAGGGTGAAAACCGCTACAACTTCTCCGGAGTCGGCCCTAGAGGAATAAAATGTATCACAGACCCCCTTAAGTTTTCCTTCCCAAAATTATTCCTACAACATACTTACCCCCTATTTCTATCGCCTAAGGGGGATACCATGCAAAGTTTGGGAAATTGTAATAAATCCCCTCCTACAGCTTCCGACGGTGCTCGTGGATAGGTAAAATCTAGGACTGACCCCAACTCATTTTTCCTTGCAAAAATTTTCCTGGCATTTACCACATTGGCATTTGCCCCAGATCCCCTTCGCAAGTTGATATCCTTTCTTCCATATCCGCAATGTGAAGGGTAAACAATAATTTTTTGTTGCTCTACAGACATTTGTTAAACGTTATAAGGGTAGACTTATTCATTAATCCATCACTTTTTCTTGTCTTTGATACTAACGAATTTCGGCTTTCACATTTGAAAGTGCAGAGAATATAAAATGTTTAAACATATTCATATTAGTAAAGGTGTTTTAAAGTTCATCCTTTTTTTTCAGAAACAAAACATTAAGTAAGAATATTTTATTATTTATCTTAATAAAATTTTTGTCCTTAAAACATTTCTCATCCTTAGATTTTGACGATGATTTTTTAAATTTTCTATTTACAATTTTTTAATGCAGAGACAATCCATCACAAATACATCGTTTAATGCCCTGGATAAATCGTGATATTGTTTGCTTACTACGGAATACCCAACATGATGTAACCACAGTTTTGGAAACAATTAATTCAGCTCTGACAATTATGAATATATTATCGCCAGCATTTCGTCGACGCCTACAGGCCTATTTAGGCACTAAAACAGCACATTTCATACACGAGCTAAATAATTTTGCACGTTCACCATACGACATGATTGGTTATGATCGTGCCGTCCAGTATTCACCGCAATCAAATAATGAGGAAATTGTTATTGAATTTTCATCATCGGATGAATCGAGCGACAATGATCACATCGATGTAGCCGGCGATGAAGCTGGAGGTACAATATCATCAACGTCTCGTACACGTTCCACAAATCCTTCGACAATAAATGGTGGGATATTTGAATATGATGTTGTTAGCTCTGAACAAAGAGTTTCTAATTCATATTTCAACCCTTTTACAGCTATTAATCTGACCATACACAATCGTCTAACATCAGCTGCAGCTGCAGCGAGTGGGGATGGTGGAAGTCGTGGCGGTGATATGCAGGATGGCGCAAATTTGGTTATTGATTTGCGCGGGGAATCAGATAACAATGAAACGACATCTACTGGCCAGGCAACTATGAACTCTTCAAATTACCAAATTGGTCAGAACACTGCCGGCACAAGTGAGGGTGATGTCATCATGTCGAGCACTCAGCCTACAGTATCGGAGAATATAGAGTTAACTTCGGGCAGCAGCGATGAGTGTGAATTTGTTTTGGAACGAAAACCACCCCATTTGCGCACCCCTGAAATGGTTAGTTTAGATTCAGCATCAGATTCGGATGTGGTTTTCGTAGACGAATCAAAACCTCTAAACAAAACCTCATTCTGCTCTGACGAAGAAGAGCGAAATACTGCTTCAGCAGAACAGAAGCCGTACGGCCGTAATCACAGCAAAATTGCTGCTCTGGTTGAGGCCAAAAGACGCAATCATTCAGCGAATTTGGTCAAGAGCGAACAGAATGAAACACAGACTGAGGTTTATAATGTAGGTGCTAGCACATCGGCCGCATTACGTTTATCTCTGCAAAGGCGTGTAGATTCTGGAAGAGCGGCCCCCAGCAGTAACACACGACAAAGGCGTGAGAAGTATGCTTTGCGCTATACGGATCGACAAGTTCCAAAAAGAAGAGGCAAACGATTAGACAGTGAAATTAGTCATTCCAGTGCCAATTCGTTCTCTTCGTTCTCGTCTAGTTCTCCTTCCAGTGCATCGTTATCGCATTTCTCATCGAGTACCAGCGATGAAGATTATATGGCTAGTATGTCTCAAAGAAGACGTGGGAGGGACCCTAGCAAACGGCGTCAACTAAGGAAAGCCAAAAAGCAAAATACCAGCAACCGCAGCTGTAGAAGAGCAACAAAAAGTGATTCCCGAAAACGCAAGAAAACCAGCAAATACAACAAAAGCGAAGAAAATGACGACAACAAACATATGGGCAAAAATTTTGCACTTGTTATGGCAATGAATGAGCGTCAAGAAAGGCAAAATAAAAAATACACCAGCGTAGCAAAAGAAAGCGGTAGTGAAGATGATAGTGAAGGTGAAGATTCATGGCGTGTAAAGGCTGTTATTGAACCCTTAAGGAAACAACAGCAACAACGTATTAAACATTCTAACACCGGCAATGAACGTAAAAGATATAGAAAAACGCCTACACTCAAACAAACGCCATACAGAGAATCTGATGAGGAGAAACGAAGAAATAATCAAAAACGACGAAAATTTGAAACTGTTCATTCTGAATCCGAAAGCCAAACAGCCAAAAGATTCTCTGAAGGCAATGAAACGACAAGTGATGAAAGTGATAATATTAATTTAATAGAACTTAAAACGAAACTAACAGGCCAAGATCAACATCAAAAGGAGGAAAATGCGGATAAAATCCAAACTAAAGAAACTACAGTTGAACCAGCAACAACAACACAAGCCCATCTAGAAACTCAGAGGACCTCAAATAGTGAGAATAATGCAAATGAAATGCTAATTAACGATCAGTGTTCCAATGCAACAAGTTCAAAATATTTGAACATTCCCACAACTAAGGACACAACTCTAACAGAATCCCATTCATTTCCATCTTCAACCACTGCAACTTGTTCAGCAGAAAACAATACGATAGTGAAACAGAGTTTTGCAACTGCATCAAATAAGATGATATTAGAATCGAAAGCAAGAGTTCAGAAGAATGATTCGTTTAATAGCTCTGATGACGATTCTAATGGGAATGAACACTTTGAAAGTTTTCATAGCAACCCTACTTCTTATAAAGATGATTGTCAACAATTTCCTTCTTTCCCGTTGGGCAATTATCCTGACAGTAATAGACACGATAACAATGAAAACGATGATGACGAAAATGCTCGCAGTAGCAATATGTGCGATGACGTGAATGTGGATAATGATGCGACATTATGTAATTTTAGCACAAGCTTAGATCGAAACGAGAGAAATGTTTTTGATGATGGCACCTCTATGAGCACGATTACAAATGATACGATACTACACGATGCTGCCGAGCAAATATCTTCCGCTGCCGTTAATTTCTATAATCCACAACAGACCTTTAATACTGCCGATTTTGCCGATGAACACTTAACAAGTAGCAGCAGTAGCAGTTCCGATAGTTCAGTGTCTTCAACAACTACCAGTTTATCGAGTAGTAGCAATAGCAGCTGTAGTAATGCAAAGAATTATACAAACTATAATCGTTAATAAAATTAAAAGACTAGGTAAGACTGCAAAGTAAATACATATTTACTTACCTTAATACATATATATGTTTTTTAAGGGCACAGCTAGACGTTCAATAATATTTAAATCGCAATTCATTTAAAAATATTGATATACCGCTTGCGTACGCTACGAATTTAATATTTATCATGTCAGCATTTTCTTTTTATACCCTTCACAGAAGTGATAAGATACATATATAGGTTTGTCATTCCGTTTAGAATTTTTTTAATATCCATCTGATCCTTATGGAAAGGAAAGTCAAATTAGCGATGTTCGTCTTTCCGTGTTTTGGTTGAAATACACTTTTTTAAGGCCCTCCGAATGTCGCAAAGACTCGTAAAGGGTATCCAAATATCACAAATATCTGCGAGAAAATCGCTATTGAAATCCAGCAAAAGTGCCCAATAACTGGCGGAACCAAGACTACCTGTGTTTATTTCTCAAAAATTTGTACATAAAAACCTCTACAACTCCCATTAATTTTTCCCCACAAAAAAAGTTTTTGTGGACCATACTTACACTAAATCTTCGCCCTCTAACAGGGTTGCCATGTAAAGCTTAATTTAAAAAAAAAATTTAAATCTCTCCCACAGCGTCCGACTGATTCTATCAAGGGTAAGTGTGGAACATACCAACCCCCTATCTAAAAACTCCTACAACTTCCCCAGAGTCGGCCTTAGAGAAATAAAGTGCACAACCGAACCCCATTAGTTTTCCCTCCCAAACATTTTCCTAGAATATACTTACCCCCTATCTCCATCACCAAAGGGGGTTGCCATACAAAATTTACAAAAATGATGTAAAAACGCCCATAACTTCTCCAGAGTTAGCCTTAGGGAAATAAATTTTGCGGCCGACCCCCATTAGTTTTCCCTCCCAAACAAACTCTTAGAATATATTTACCCCCTATTTCCATCACCAAAGGGGGTTGCCATACAAAATTTACAAAAATGATGTAAAAACGCCCATAACTTCTCCAGAGTTAGCCTTAGGGAAATAAATTTTGCGGCCGACCCCCATTAGTTTTCCCTCCCAAACAAGCTCTTAGAATATACTTACCCCCTTTCTTCATCGCCTAAGGCGGCTCACATACAAAGTTTGGTAAAATTGTAATAAAGCCCCCCCTACAGCTTTCAGGTTGCCCGTGGATAGGAATTAATTTTTCCCTGCAAACATTTTCCTAGAACATACATGCCCCTAATCACCACCCGCTAAGGGGGTTGCCAAACAAAATTTGAAAAAAATAGGGTAAAACCCCTATACGTTGTGAAGGGTATATAAGATTCGTCAAAGCCGAATATAGTGCTCTTACATTTTTTTTTATGCGAATGAAATTTTGGATCTAGAATATTTGTATAAAAAAGGCTTTTTCGTCATTTGAAATTTCCACATATTTTTCAAACCGTCCTTTCCAAACATGTTCTCCAAAATATAAAATAGGATAAATTAGGTTACGAAAGGAGGTGACGAATGCAATTCGCCACCTCCACCTAGAGGCCTATGGGCCCATTCTGAACTATTGTGAAAACATAAAATAACTTACAGTATAATTTAAACTATAATTCATGAATACAGGAGGGGAGGGGGGGGGGGGGGTGGGCGGAAAGGCACTTGGGGTAGTTTCGCTATTTTATGTGTCGATTACCTATGGCAACTGATGATCAATAGTTAATGGTTAATATAGGATGGCTGATAAAACCTGATACCAAAAAAAAAAACATTTTAAAAAGATGTCGCACATGTGTCACCGATGGTGGAGTACATTTGAATTCAATTATTTTTAAAACTTTATGAATTACTTTAATACATATGCGGTAATTGAAATGGCCTCCACACTCGGTGGCAGATGTGCGACATCTTGTCAAAAAGTTATTTTTTTAGTAACAGCTTTCATCAGCCACCGAAAATTTTTGGTTTCCGTGTGGCAACTGAACTGAAGTTAATTTGCCGTACATAATCGTACATAATTGATACATTAGTATCAGCAGTTAAAACTAATAAAATTTTCTTTTTAATCTTTTTACAGATCTACATTGCTGCGCAAAGTTTCAAATATTATTTTTACTTGCAAAGTTTACCAATAAAACATATAAATCAAATAAAAAGCATGAAAGCCCTACAATATACTTTTTTCTTCATTATATTTTTAATTCTAAAAAATTTGCCTACACATGATTAATTGTAATAAAACAGAAAACAATTTATTAAAATGATATAAAAAAGTTTTACTACTTTCCTATAAATAAAACAAAAAAAAAAACAAATACATTAATTTTATAGTTTTAATAAAAACAAAATATTAGTTTAGTTTTAGGATTTAACATTTAGTTAACTATCCATACTATTAAATAAATAATAAAATAAAAAAAAATATCTAAAAAATTATAAGAATATATATTAATTATTATAAATAATATTTTTTAGTTTGCATTCTTTAAGAAAAGATTCACACTAAATATTCTTAAAAAAAAATACAAAAAAAAGCCGAAATTTTCTTTTGCAAATATGTAATGATATTAACAAAAATAAAAACAAAAATATTTGTTAAAATATTTCTTTAATCACTTGCATTCAAAAGAATAAATAATAATAAATAAATAATATAAGTAAATAAATACACAAAAGGTAAATTGATTTTTCCCTGGAAATAATGCGATTAGTCCATACATGAGTGTTAATAAAAGCGTCATCTATTAAAAACTTGGTATCACTTTCATCCGTTAACCTTTGTTTTTTGCAGTGATGCCGCATCCCTATAACAGATATTACAAATTATTGCATAAGTTAATGTTTTGATGCAATAACAAGCCTATGATAATAAATTTAAGCCGAATTTTGATTAAAAAAAAAAATGGACGAAGTTAATCGAAATATTGAAAAAATTTTGTAAATGAGAACAATTAAATTCAAACTTAATTGTTAACTTTATTATTTGAAGAAACTATATGACCTAAAGCCGAAAATTAAAAAACATAACTTAATTTTACTTAATATTTTAAAGTGGAAGGGCCAGTACGAGTTTTAAAGATCTAAAAGACAGCTATCATTCTCTATTCTCAAATTTTTTTTTTACTCAAACTACCGCTTTCTCATTTAAGTTATAACTTTTGCTACTTTTCCTCGCCATTAAGCAGGATACACTTATACAGATAGTGTTAAGAACCCAGCCTTGAAATTTTGTGAAAGTAAATGTCAGATTTATTAATTTTGTTTAAAATTGAATTTTTGGAATTCGTCTTAATACTACCTGTATTAGTGTATCCTGCCATTTAATGAATTGTAAACCAATTGTTTTTTTTAGCTCAAATAGTTTAATAAAGTAATTTAAACTTTTTTTAATTAGGAAGTAATAAATAACGTATTGAATCACATCCGTTGAAATTCCTTTGCTCGAAATACCGGCTTTTGTCACAAGCTAGCCACAAGAAAGCTAGGAGCAACCTGAAATGTATTACTTTGCTTCGCATAATGAAAAGCAGAATCCCCAGGCAAAGGCAACAAAAAAAGTTTAACAAATTCCAAGAATTTCGTCAATTAGGTAAACCAAATTTAATTGTAAAATTTTTTTTTGAGTATACATATATGGTTTTTGTTGTTGTATTTTTGATACTTTTGTAGCTCGCTATAATAATGCCATAGAAAACAAGTAAGAGCGCTATAATCGGCTGTGCCGATCTTAGGTACCCTTCACATTGGCCTTTCGATACCCCAAACTTGTTTTTATTTTTATCCATTTTTATTTATGAAATATTTCCAATTTTTAAATAGGGGTCGTTGTCAAATTTCTAACCTCTTAGGGTGATTAGGGCAGTTGTAGGAGTTTTACCCAAATTTTATCAAATTTTATATCAGCCCCCTTAGGGGGAAGTAGGGGGTAAGTACGTTCTAGGAAAATGTTTGCGAGAAAAAATGAGTTTGGGCCAGTCCTACATTTGACCAATCTTTTGGCAGCCTGGAAGCTGTAGAGGAGAATTTATTACAGTTTCCCAAACTTTGTATTGGAGCCCGCTTAGGCGATGAAAATTGGGGGTATGTATGTTCTGGGAATAATTTTGGGAAGAGAAACTTAGCCGACTCTGGACAAGTTTTGAGCGATTCTACATCATTTTTCTAAATTTTGTATGGCAATCCCCTTAGGTGGTAATTGTAGGGGGTAAGTATGTTGTGGGAATATGATTGGGAATGAAAATTAATGGGAAGTTGTATGGACTTTTACCCAAATATTTTAAAATTTCGTATGTCAACACCTTTAGCTAGAGATGCGGGCTAAGTATGTTCTAGGAATGTGTTTGAAGAGAAAACTAATGGTGGTCTGTAACACACTTTATTCCTCTAAGAGGAAGTTGTAGGGGTTTTTACCCTATTTTTTCAAATTTTTTATGGCAACCCCCTTAGGGCGTAGAGATAGCGGGTAAGTATAATCTAGGGATATGTTTGGAAAGGGAAATTGAAAGACTTGTAATACATTTTATTTTTTTAAAATTTTGTATACCAACCATGTTAGGGGAGAAGTTAGAGGGTAAGTATGTTCCACAAAAATGTTTGGGGGAAATTAATTGGGGCTAGTATTACGTTTTACCTTTGTAGGAGAAGGGAGCTGTGAAAGCAAACTAAAATAAATAAATAATAAATGAAACTTAGTATGGCAACCCTGCTAGAGAGCGAAGTTAGGGCTTAAGTATGTTCCAAAATAATGTTCGTGGGGAAAAATTAATGGGTATCGGTCTTAAATTTGTTAAAGTTTTCATTTCAAAATTTTAGAGAAATAAACAGAGGTAGTCTTGGTTTTTGGCTTATATCTCGGTCTTTTATCGGGTGATTTTGCTAGATTTCAATAGAAATTTGCTCGCAGATATTTTTGGCTCTATAAGACGGTGCAATTAGGTCACTTTTGATCCCACTTAACTAAATTCCAGCGGATTTGCTAGTGAAGAAGCTGGCGCTAAGCAGCACAATAGGACTGCATACTGTGGGAGGATGAAAAAACGGCATGTGGCCACAAAAGTACTATCGGGATTGTCGATTTTGTTCCCTAATCTGATTGACTACTGCATACTGGGAGGGGCGGATGAAATTATATTCTTGGGACCTGTCGATCTAGAGATGTATACAGATTGGTGAAAGGAAAAAACTGGTGGTGGTGAAGACATATTCATTGCACAAGCAAGAGTCCAGATTTTATTCAGAATTTCGGATGAATGCAGTGTACTGCAGGCTGAACTGCTACACAACATATATCAATAAAAAAGAGAGAGATTATATTTGAACAAAACAAAAACATTTTTTTCGCTCTTCAAAGAGATAAACAATATTTATATCCTTCACATAGTAATAGGAGTTTATATCAGTTTATTATTCCATATGTAATTAATACAATATTCACTTGCGCCCCCATAAAGTATACAAATTCTATATCCCAATAGATAGAGAAGTCGATATAGCCATGTCCGTCTGTTTGTCTGTGTATCTGTTGAAATTTAGTTTCCGGATTCAAATAAAGTCGCACAAAACGTTTTGGTATCAAACAATTAGAAATATATCTGAGACAATCGCTTATTAAAATCAGCAAAATCGGTTCAATATTGACCGATATATAAGCGAAAACCCAAAGTAACCCATTCTTTTAAGGAAAAAATCCGTGCATATATCCCTATATATCTCAGTAAATATAGTCACTTTTGCCACAAAACTCGGCACGGATACTTTGAAGATAGGGGCCTAAATTAGAGATTTTTTTAGATAGGATCAGGAGATGTGGTACTTCCCCTACAATTGCAAAAATTTTGTAAAATTATTTGGCGCTACATCTCAGAAACTATAACAGCTATTGAGTTTTAATATTCTACAAAAAGTAACTGGACGACAATAAGATCTACATTTTGAAAAAAAAATTTTGGATAGAAGCAGGAAAAAGGGTAGCCCCCACACAAATTAGCAATTTTTATAAAATTTTCGAAACGCTATAAGAAACTATAAAAGCTATTGACTTCAAATGTTTTAAAAAAAGTAATTGGACGACAATAAGATCTACATTTTAAAGGTAATTTTTTTTTTAATTTTTTAAATCGCTCTTACGGCTTTCAGGGTGCTCCTAAAAAGGTCAAATATAAGATCGACCCCAATTATTTTTTCGCCCAAACATTTTTGTGAAACATACTTACCCCTTATCTCCACCCCCTATTGGGGTTACCGTACAAGATTTAAAAAAATCAGGGTAAAAACCCCTTCAATTTCCCAGTAGTCACCCTAATAGGGCTTAAATATGAAACCAATCCCTATTTAAAAATATTTCATAAAAATAAAAGAAATTAATACAAATAAAAAAAAGTTCGGAATTTCGAAAGGGTATATAAAATTCGGCACAGCCGAATATAGGGCTCTTACTTGTTTTTAATTCTAATTACAACTTAAAATTATGACACTAACACATATTTAGATGAGCTAAAAACACATCCAAATCAGCTACCTCAAAACTTCTTACAGCATGTCGGCCACATTCGCTTCAAGAGTGACACTCAACTCAGATAAAAACTCATGTAGTGTAAATATAGCTTTAACAATAATAAACATTAGCTAGCATTTTGTGTAAGACATGCTTTATGGCAGGACAATACATAATTGTAATAATTTAAAAATTATCGTTCGTCTTTAAGTTTATATTTTTGTTTTTGCTTTATATTTAACGTGTTTATTACAGCTTTGCTATCCTAAACAGAATATTTTTATGGCCAGAATTTAAATGAATAAAAAAAGTTTTTTTTTGCTTAAAGTTTGGTTTCATATTTCCAACACACACGCACACACACTCATTCAAACAATAACGCTTAAACTATTTAACCGCCCTTTTCAACTTTATGCAGGATATATGAGTGATTCCTATGCTTCTTCTTTTTATGTCATTTATTGTATTCTTTATTAACTCAGGTGCTTTATAAGTATTGTATAAGTAAGTATGTACGTAAGTACGTGTACTTTATCCTTGTAACACTTTGTCTTCCTCATCCTCTGCGTTACGTATTAGAAATGTGTTTTGCCAAGATTTGATAAATGCTTGCAAATATTTCGTTTAACTTAAAAATATAATATTTGTTTCATTGTTTTTGCTGCTGTTGTTTAGTTTTTGTTGTGTTTTCTTTTCTTTTGTATTGTTTTTGTTGTTGTTCTCTTCTTTTAAAATATCTAAGACGGATTCATCTTGAAAAAATTGAAACGGGGAAAACGGGAGTGTTGAAGAAATTATTTCTTTGGTTAGGGTTACTTTTAATTCGATATGTTTATTTTTTTTGAATAAAATGTTTAATATTTTTGTTTAAAAATGAGTATCGGAAATATTTAAGAAAAAAAAAAACAAAGTCTTGCCTTAAGTTTATTCAATGACAGCCATATAATAGATAATTATCCCTTATCGAAATAGCGGTTGGTTTGAGAACAGGGACCACTAAGGGGCGACTATTGCCAGCCATAAACATTGATTCTATATTTCTATTTAAATTTTCTTATTCCAGTTAATATGATCCTATTTAGTGGCTTTTGCTCTTCCTATCTTTCTATTCAAAGTTAAGTTAAGACTTAAGTGGGCTGCACTTAATTTTTCATCATTTGGACAGCCGCCTGGCTTACCTTACTAGAAATTTGGGAGGCGGAAGCAGATCACAGTGTTTGGGGTTTTAACAAAAAAACCCTTGTTCTGTTTGTCAACCTGCCTTTGAGCTGAACCTGGATTAACACGTTGTTTAAGGCATCTGTCTCATAGTACCATTTAAAACAAGTAAGAGCAGTATACTCAGATGGGCCAAATCTTATATACCTTTTGCTTGTTTTCAAATTTTGTATGACAACCCCTCCAGGGGGCGAAGATAGGGGACAAATGTTCTAGGAAAATGTTTGTAAAGAAAAATTAGTTGTGGTCAGTCCTACATTTGACATATCCACGGGCACCCTGGAAGCTGTTTTTGTGGCGGATTTGTTACAATTTTACCAAACTTTGTAGGCTTTAAAAATATGTTTGGGAGGGGAAACTGAATTGGGTCGATGGTACACTTTGTTTTTCTAAGGCCGGCTCTGGGGAAGTTTTGGGCGTTTTTACATCAATTTCGTAAATTTTGTACGGCAACCGCCTTCAGGCAATGGGGATAGGGAGTAAGTATGTTTTAGGAATATGTTTGAGAGGGGAAACTAATGGGGGCCAGTGATACATTTCATTCCTCTAAGGACGACTCCGGGAAGTTGTAGGGGCTGATACCATATTTGTTTAAAATTTTGTATGGCAGCTCTGTTAGTTAAATTGCAACTTTCCATTTTGTAATAATTTGGCACAATTTACTCAACTTTAGCTTTTTAAACGGCAATGAAATTAAAAAAATTAAAAAAAAAGTTTATAAGAAATGAGTGTTTATGGTTAAACACTCATTTGTTATCGATTAATCAACTAATCGCTTAATTTAAATTTTGTACGACAACCCTTATATTCAAAAAATAGTACAGTGTTTGTATATTTTAAAATAAATACAGGAAATTCCTTCGAGAAAAAGTTTGGCGAACATTTAAAATTGTTGTCATTATTTCCGTACACGTGCGCAAATTAAAGAAAGATGTTAATGTTTTACAAGAAGGTTGCCGGTTGAGTACAAAAATAAAAATAACAGGTGATTAAGTAAATAGCTTTGAACGATTTTTATATTGAATTTAATACTTGAGAATTTAAAAAAGTTAATCCTGGTTTATATACACAACATTTTTTTTTAACCGCCAGCAGTAAATAATGTTGTATTAGTATCTGTTTGGCAGTTGTTAATTCTTGAAAAAAAATTTATTTGAAACTTTTTGTTGTCGATTGAAAATGATGAGAAAGCATTAGTTGCCAGAAGGAAAAGCTTAATGTAAAAATCATGCTGGATTTAAGAAAAAATTAAAATTTTGCGAAATTTAAACTTAAAGTGTAAAGGATTTGAAAATCCTGGTGGGATTTATTCTTTGATTAAGTTATAACACGTGTGCGAATCGGGACTATCACATATTATGGACAGCGATAATTTTTAGCAAGAACTTATGTGGAAATACTGTAGGGAATATGCTATTAAAAAGGTTGTCATCCTTCTTACTCTTTACATAATGAAAATTATGTTCTAAACATGGCAGAGAAGATTAAAGTGTTATATTTGCTATTTTGCAATGTTTTTGATATTTTGTATTTTTTTTTTGCTGTATTTGCCTTTAAAATTACCCAATTATCTTGCCAATTTTAGATTTTAATCTTTCATCTATTACGCTGGATAGTATCTTGTTATAAATGGAAAGAAGACCTATTCCTTTGTAGTTGGCACATACTGTCTTGTCTCCTTTTTTGTGCACAGGACATGCAACACTAATATTCAAATTCTTGGGTAAGTATTTTTCTAGCCAGATTGTACAAACAAGCTGATGCATATGACTTATCAACGTGTCGCTTCCGGTATTAAACAGTTTAACTGAAAAACCATGGGCTTCTGATTCCTTATTTTTCTTGTGCCGAGTTTCTGCTATTTCAACCTCATACTGGTTAGACTGTATGCACTTAGTACTGTCTTCTGTGGTTGATTTTGTGGTATCTTAATCGCCACTACAATTCACCCAGGGGGCAAATTATGGCATTCGAATCGAATCGAAATTCTACCCAATCGATCGTGTTGTCAATGATTTTAATATAGGAATTCTAATAAGAGTTTTAAAATTTCGACTCGAATCGAATGCCGTACTATTTACACACGTGGTTTCTACAGGATGGGACTTCTGCACACACATCCAGAGCCTTGATGAATTCGCTTCGGGAAAATTTCCCCAAAAACGCCTTGGGGACACCCCATGGCCACCGAGATCAGCCGATCTAGCTCCCATGGATTTTTATGGGGCTACATCAAAGAGAGGGCTTATAATGACAACATTCTATCTCTTGTGGCTTTAAAAGAAAATATTTGTCGAGAAATCAGCTCAAATTTCCTCGTGGGGAATTAATTTTCCGACTGTTGGACTAAAGATATTTTACTTCCGATTTTTGCGTCGAAATCTTCTAGAGCTTTTATAAATTTCACGGATAGGGCAGCAGTCAAATGCTCTCTTCATTTGTTCGTTAAATATATCTTTGGTCTTTTAGTTTTTGTCTTTGTTCATAGAATGGGTATAGATAAAAATGATGTTAAAGAATTTGGCTTTAATAAGAATTGTGAAAGACTCTTATTTACTAGAGTAAATTTGAAGACAAGAAGTTTGAACCTGCAGCTAAAAAAATTCCCGGACAATTTAATGTCTTTTTAAAAGGCAACTTTAATACAACGTGCCGACTTTGGGCGTAGCTCTGCAACTGTCTGTATGGCAGTAATGTCCGTTTTGTACTTTAAAGTGCATACACCAGTGTATAAACTGCACCTTTTCTATATAGAGTTCGGACAATCTCAAACCATGGCTCCTAATGGTTTGCGGGGGTTGTCAACATAAGGGGGCCCAATAATAGATTTCTATGTTTTTCACAGCACATAAGTTTTAACAAGAGTGGCTTAGAAACCCAAAGCCTCAACTCAATTTTATTGATGTTGTGGGTAAACGCACTACACGATTCAGCTCATTACCTTTAATGAATATTAAGGACTGCTACCCTGAGTGACACCATGAAGGAGATTAGAGTTTATAGTTGAGATAAAGGAAGGACGTAACCTAACTTTTACAAGCTTATGGACAGTAAAAATGCAGCGGAATATCCAAAGAAAAATTGTTTAAGATTTTAAATCTTATAAGCTATTTCACTTTAAATTGATAAGGAGGCATGTTGAAATTTAATGAAAAATTTTTTTTTTGTAGTTTTAAGCTGCAAGATTTTTCTTAATCTTTTTGTTAAATTTAAGAATTTATCCTCTACCAGTTTTGCATTTTTTGCGTAATAAATGCGCTTTCTCTTACAAAACACTTTTTAAAGTTTTTGGTTTTTACGAATTTGAATTTTTTTTCTCGTTCACAGTTTAATAAATTTTTAGCAAATACCAAAGGTTATAACAATCAACGTACCGTATACGATTTTGTAGAAATTAATCCGTAACCAACTGGTTGGTTCATTGATTGATGTTTTGAAGGCGAAAAATGAAAAATTAAAATCCGTTTAATCTTTATCATACCTTTCCACCATAGAGTGTACCAAGATGTATCTATACAAGGTGGTAGTGTAACTACTACAATTACAACACCAAAAACCATATGACATTTTATATTGTTAGTCCGTGGACAAATACCAAGATGTCAAAAAATACAAGCAAACACACAAGCAAATAAACCTTAAGAATGAGATTTAGACATCTAAGATATTGGAGCAAAGCTAAGAAAACAATAATCAGCTGATCGTATGCTACCACCTTTTATGGATACACCTTTGGGTTTACTTTGCAAAATATGCAAATTTTCAATATGATGCCAGGCAAAGGGCTGTTTTGCATTGACCAGCATTGCGGCACATTTTTGTTTTTGTTTTGTTAAAATTCATTTACTTTTTAACGATTTTTCCAGCAGGTTAAAAATTTTTTTTGATTTATTGTGACCATAATTTGAATGAAGCGCAGGTGAATAATTAAAATAAAGGAGCAGTATGACACTGGCTAACACAACATAGTTTTGAATGTGTACATACATACATACATGAAATTGATTTTAGTTTTTTGTCCAGAACTTACTACTTAAAACTATAGTATGGTTGTAGCAGTCATAATAATGACCTTCGTGACCATACAATGATGAAATTTTACGTGATCATATTCCCGTAACTATACTACACCAAGTTTTTATACTCTTCACATTGTGATAAGGGTATATACATATCACCTTTTCATTCCGTCTGTAATTTCTTTATTATCTATTTGCGACTCCATAAAGTATATATATTCTGGATCCTTATAGAAGACGATTTTAAGATGTTCATCTGCCCGTTTATCCATGTTATGGTTTTTGAAGCCACCCGATGTCGCATAGACCTGTAAGTGATATCAAACTGTCAGAAATATCTGCAAAAAAATCGCTATTGAAATCCGGGAAAATCGCTCAATGGTTGATCAAGATATAAGCCAAAATCCAAGGCTACCTCTGTTTATTTCTGTAAAATTTGTACACAAATACCTTTACAACTGCCCTGGAGTTGCCCCTACACGGGTGCAATGTAAGACAGACTCCCATCAACTATTTTTCACTAATATTTTTGTGGAACATACTTACACCCTATCTCTGCCCCCTAACAGGGCTGTATAGCATATATAGTTTAATATAGGGTGCTCCTAAAGGAATCAAATTTTAGACCGGCCCCAATTAATTTTTTCTCCTAAACATTTTTGTGAAACAAACTTACCGCTTATCTCTACCCCTTAGTGGGGTTGCTGTACAAAATAAAAAAAAAATAGGGTAAAAACCCCTACAACCTCTCCGACGTCGCCATAAAAAGAATAAAATGTTTTCTCGCCCAAACATATTCATAGAACATACTTACCTTTTATCACCATCACCTAAAGGGGTTGCCATACAAAATTTACAAAAATTATGTAAAAACGTCCATAACTTTCTCAAAGTCGCCCATGAGGTTCCTCTCCCAAACATTTTTCTAGGACATACCTACCCCTATCAGCATCGCGTAAAAGGGCTCCCATACAAAGTTTGGGAAATTGTAATAATTCCCCCGCCCCCCCCCTCCTACTGCTTTCAGGGCGTTCCTACAAAGGTCAAATGTAAGACCTACCCCAGTTAATTTTTTTCCCCAAATATTTGAAGATACTTACTCCTTATCTCCAACCCCTAACAGGGTTGCCAAAATAAAAAAAAATTGGGGTAAAAGCCCGTACAACTTCCCCGGAGTCGCCCTTGGAGGAATAAAATAGATCACGGGCCACCATTAGTTATGCCACCCAAACATATTTTTAGAGCATACTCACCCCCTATATTCACCCCCTTAGGGTTGTCATACAAAATTTGAAAAATACAAAAACAGAGTAGAAACTATTACAACTTCCCCGTAGTTACCCTAAGAGGGTTTAAATATGACACTGCTCCCTATTTTAAAATTAGAAATATTCAAAAATGGATACAAATAAAAAAAGTTCGGGGTTTTGAAATGCCAATATGAAAGGTATATAAGATTCGGCACAGCCGAATATAGCGCTCTTACTTGTTTCTTATTAATATTTGCATACATACATATGTATATAAATATATACACATTTTGCTGCATTGTGATGAATTTCACAGAATAGTTTGAAAATAAAACTATTCAGTTTGTTTATAATAAACATTTATGATATGTTGTGGATGTTATAATAGAAATATTTACATGAATGAATTTTTATGCAAATTGATTTCTAAAAATTGCATTCAATTTATTACTTTGTAAACAACAAAATGATAAACTATTATCATCATTTACGTCATCTTGGCAAATGCCATACAGTGGAACATTTAAAAAAAGAATTGAAATAAAAAAAGTTTTTTAGTTATTACATTTTAAAATAAACTTTAAAAAAATATTAAAGATTAAAGAAACCCTTTACCTATTTTTTTAAAACGTTTAATTTAAATTTTTTATTTACAGGCGGTTTGCATTCGATGATATCATTAAATATTTTTTAAGTTCACTTTTGAAAAGCAGACTACCCTGGTTGAAGGTTTCCGACTGTTTCACTTTAACTTGATAAATTTTTGATATTTAACACAATGCGGCAAAGAACCGTTTTTTTTTAAATAAACCATTAAAAAGACTTTTTGGCAAAAAAAAAACTCTCTAATTTGGAAAGCTTTTTTATTTTTTTAAAAGCAATTTTTTATTTAAAATTATCGTGTCTTTAAAATGTTAAAAAAAGAGTAATTTGTAAAATTTGGTTTTATATTTTTTTTCAAATCGCACACTGTGTATAAATAAGCCTTTACTAAACATCTTAATACTTTGCTTTTATCATTATTTACTGAAAGCATAATATGAAAAGAATTTATAATATAAAAATTTTAATTTACATGCTTAAAGTTTATAAAAATTTTAATTTAAATAAAAGCAAAAATATACTTAAGGGATGGACGACAGGAATGCATAAAAGCGACATTGTAAATATAAATTAAAAGTCTTTTCAAAATTTTAATACATATTTTCGTACGTTGTGAAATTTTTTTTAAATTAATTTTAAAAATTTTATTTGATATACATAAGCATTTTGAAAAATAAATAAAAAAAATATGTAGTACAATCCCAATAAACACAAATTTTTTGTGAATTCCAATGTTGGAATTCCGGTGTGAATCCAAGCTTGAATTACATTTTAAATCCATCCTCTTTCAAGTCTGTTTGAAGTTTGTTAAAAAACAACAACAAATTTGTTTGAAGCATACGTTATTTATGGCACAGAGTTGATGGAAAATCATTGGCGGCGGTGAAGATGATGATTTTATAATTAAATTTTTTAGAGAAAATTTTGTTCGACTGTAATTCAATGGTTAATTTTGCTAGATTCGCTATTGAATTCAACTGTGTTTCAACTGTAATTCAACACTGGAAATTGGAAATTGTGACTTGATTTCAAATGTAATTCCACTTGAATTTCAGCCAAAATGCTTATTGGGATAAGTTTGGTTTTTCAGTCCCCTGTTTAAATGTAGCGCACAAGCCTTCGTGGTATTTAAAACTTGTTTAAATTTCATTTCTTAAAAAAATATTTAAGTAAAACACAAACACATTTACAACAAATATTATAAATAATTTGTTAAATTTTATGAATATCATTAAAAGTACATTACCACAAACATAAACGGAAGCTATAAAATTTGAAATAATTTTACACATACATAATATACACACAAATTTAGTTAAAAATGTTTAATATTTTTTTTAATAACACATGTGTATTTTTTCGTCCCTCTGACTGTTTTTAAAAATATTAACTGATTTGAAATTTATGTAATTTATTTGTAGAAATAGTATAAAATTCTTACTTTACCCCCAACCAGCAAACACATATAATTTTTTATAACCGAAAAGTTAAAAGCCTTTAAAATTTTTAAAATAAAAATATAAAAACAATGAAAAGGCCTATAAAATAGATAAAAAAAATTTATTTAAACATATTAGTAAATTGTTTTAAAGTGGGTGTTTTCTTTAAGTAAAAAAATTTTATAAAAAAATAAGGGAATAAGTAAATTAAAAGTAAAAAAAATAATCTAAAAATAAAGATAATAAAGGCCTTCCAAGGCAACATCTTAGAAACAACGAGTAGTAAAAATTTAAATCCATTGCGTCTTTCTTAAAAATATAAAAGAAATTTTGGGCATTTTTAAATCTCACGAAATTAAAACCAAAGCTTTTTAAATAATATCCTTAAAGGCTTAACAATATAAAGGGACATATTTTTTTCTAAGATTTTAATGGTGCGCACACACACACCTATAAAATACAAAGTGTCTGGTGGCAGATTTATATTTTCAAACTTAAAAAATAAAAAACGTAATAATTGACACAAAGTTTTATTAAGAGCATTGAATGGGAATGCGGATTTTATTTTTTAAAAAGTATGTCATCTAGATGTCTTTCGTTGAGTAAACACACTGTTCAAAACGAAGCCTTGTGTTCTGCGACACACGCTGCAGTAAACTTGGTTCAATTGAGCTGATTTCTCGACGAATAGTTTCCACAAGAGATTGAGGATTGTCATTATAAACCCTCTCCTTGAGGTAGGCCCATAAAAAAAATCCATGGGATCTAGATCAAGCGACTTCAGTGGCAATGGGATGTCCCCAAAACGGCTGATCAGTTTTTGGGGAAAATTTTTTCGAAGCAAATTTATCGAAGCTCTGGCTGAATGTGCAGTTGCCCGATTCTGTTAAAACCACGTATGTGAAGAGTACGATGGCTAAGCTCGCAGGTTTGGCAAAAAGAATTCCGTAATCTACGTCGGTTAGTTTAAAAAAAAATAGTCCAATTGTCTCATGCGTGGTTAAGGCACACCAAACTGTTACCCTGAGGCGATGCAATGGTTTCTTATGTTTCAATGGAGGGTTGCGGGTCCTTGGAGACCAGTAATGGCAGTTTTGCTGGTTAACGTAGCCGTTAAAGTAAAAATGAGCCCCGTTGCTCCAAAAAATAGGATTTACAATGCGAAAACGCTCCAACCTGGTTTCACCAACATTTTTGCGTAAATCAAGGTTATTTTCTTTCAGTTCTTGAACGATTTGAATTTTAAATTTCAAATTTTTTTTAAAATTTTTATTAATAATCACTCGTGGATGTCCCAGTGAGGTTGATCTTTCCCGTATTTAAGGTCGCGGGCGTTCACGTAAGCTGCTTTCAACCAGTTCAATGTTTTCGGGAGTCCTTGAAGATTGACTGCGACCTGACCGTGGTACATTCATAGCCTAAGCAGTTGCGCGGAATCTCTGCATCCACGAACGAATTAAATTTACCCTCGGTTCATTACGTATTTACCGAAAACCAACTTTGAATTAATTGTGGACTAGAAATTACGTAAGAATCATTACTCTTAAAAAAAGTCTCCACAGCGAACGCGCGAGGCTCACTTTACCACCAGAATATCGTGATCAACAAATCCGCACAATCGATAATTCCAACTGTGGTGACGCCTCCGCATCGTTTATTACTTTTTAAAATAATCGTATTTAAAAATATAATTTTGCCACCAGACGCCCTTTATCAATACAGATAGACAAATGTTAAATCACATAAAAAATTTTATCTCAAATTAAAAACCGCTGCCAATTTAACTTAAAATTTTTTCGAATGTCAGTGTACTTAAATCTATTTAGTAAAAGAATTTACCTTGTCCTTCACTTAGCATACACTCAAAAAAATCCCTGCAACATATAAACGAATTCGTTCGTATATTTGCACGATATTTTTCTCTTAATACAAAATTCTTGCGTAGAATATACAAAAGGTATAAAATTTTTTTGGTATATTTTACGAAATTAATTAAGTTTTTTATAAAGAAATTTCATATTTATAAAGAAAGTGCGAACATTTTTTTCTATTTTTTTTTTGTTAAATGATAAAGATTAAGGTATTTTTTTATAATTAAATGACGGTTTTGTAAATATTACGAAAAATGTATTACGAAAGATAATCGTTTCTTTAAAAAAAGCGAACTTCTGGTGGTCTAGAAATTTATTTATTATTTTAAACGAAACTTTCCTATAATTTCCTAAAAAAAAGCAAAAGAAAGGGATTGTTTCTTTTGTAAAATCATAAAATTTCGTTTTTCGTAATAATTGCGAAATTTTTTTATATTCTACGAAAAAAAATACACGAAAATTTTTTCGTATTTTGCTGCATGGATTTTTCTTCAGTGTAAGATTCAGTAAAACCGAATACAGCGCTCTTACTTGTTTTTTTAAATTAATTTGTTCTAAAAACACAATTTATTTGAGATTAAATTTAAATTATTACAAGTTTATTCATATGTGTAGTTTTTGTTCGTGCGATTTTTTTTAACAATTTGTAAGGCATTAATACTTATTAGATACTAAGAAGAGCGTTAGGGAAATAAATTAAAATTTATTTGGAGGTTTTTAAATTTAATAATGCACTTTTTTCTAAAGTCAAAGAAAACTCTTCTTGAATGAAATATAAATCACAAAGGCTTTAAAATTTTTTTTATAAGTACAAACATATTTATAGTTTTTTATATATGAAGATATTTTATCGAAAAGGAATGGTATAACTATTCAACATATTTTTGTATTAAACTAAAAAGTAGAACACGAAGGTACATGAACTGAAAATAAATCAAGAGCTTGACGTGTTAGACAGCAATTTCCAAAACATTAAATTAACAACTCAATACACGTAATATTATTTATGCTGGAAAATCATGTTACGCGTTGTAATTAACATTTTTAAGGCTCAATTAGTTTAACGTTAAAGTAACGTAAGCAAAATGTAAACTATTTTTTTTAATTTCCCGTTAATTAAAGGTTAAAACTTGATTTTTTTATACCCTTTATGAAAGTGGTAAGAATATATATAAGGCTGTCATTCCATTTGTAATTTCTTTACTATCCATCTGTGACCCCATAAAATATATATATTCTTGGTTCTAATAGATAGGGAAGTCGATTTATCGATGTCCGTCTGTCCGTCTTATACGTGAAAACAACTTTTTGAAGCCCCTTGATGTTGCAAACAACCGTAAGTGGTATCCAACCATCAGAAATATTTGCGAACAAATTGCTCTTAAAATTCAGCAAAATCGCCTAATATATAACTGACCGAGATACATACAAAAAGCAAGACGACCTCTGCTAAATTCTCTAAAATTTTTATATAAAAATACTTACAACTGCCTCGGAGTCAAATGTAAGACCGACTCCCATTAATTTTTCCTCACAAATATTTTGTGGAACACACTAACACCCTATCTCCGCTCCCTAACAGGGTTACCATACAAAGTTTAATTTTTTAAAAATTTTTCTAGTCGCTCCCACAGCTTCCGGAGTGCTTCTACAAAGGTCAAATATAAGACTGACCTCAATTAATTTTTCTTCCTGAACACTTTTGTGAAACATATTTACCCCCTATCTCTATCTCCTAGCAAGGTTGCTATACAAAATTTAAAAAAACTATGGTAAAAACCCTACAACTTCCCCGGAGTCGCCCTTAGAGGAATAAAATGTATCACAGACCCTTAATAGTTTTTCCTCCCAAAGCTATTTCTTAAACATACTTACCCATTTTCTCAATCAGCTAAGGGGGTTGTGAAAACGCCCATAACTTCCTCAGAATCGGCCTTACAGAAATAAAGTGTACGACCGATCCCTATTAGTTTCTTTTTCCAAACATATTCCCTGAACATACTTACCTCTTATCTCCATCGCCTAAGGGGGTTCCCATACAAAGTTTGGGTAATTTTAATAAATCCCCCTTACAGCTTTCAGGGTGCTCGTGGATAGGTCAAATGTGGGACTGATCCCAACTCATTGTTCCTTGCAAACATTTTGCTAGAATATACCTACGCCCTGTCTCCACTCTCTAAGGGGGTTGCCATACAAAATGTAAAAAATAGGGTAAACATCCCTAAAACTTCCTGGTAGTCAACCTAGGGGGATTTTTTATTATAATATTTGCAGTGCGAAATAACTCGGCCAGATCAGATGGCAGGGTATACAAAGAGACCTATGTGAAGGGTATATAAGATTCAGCACGGCCGAATAAAGCACCCTTACTTGCTTTTAATTTAAATAATTTGTTTGCAGTTAACTTTTCCTAAAATATTAATATGAGCTGAACTTTAAAGAATCTGCCAGTCAGTAACGTTACTCCTTACTGTACATAAATATAAGTATGTGGGTAATATCTTAAACATGTTTATGATATGTTTAAGCATATTGACGTATAAAATTATGTTAAATATTTTGACTGTCACGTTTGAATCTTAAACATTTATTATTTGATATGATTTACGATTTTTATTAAATGCTAGACAAGTCAACGAGCTTTGTCTGTTTTTTATATATTTTATGCCCACTATGCCCAAATGTGCTGGTATTTAAAGTTTATCATATAGTTCGTTATAGGCAAATGACTGTTTGCTAGTAAAAAAGCTGGTTTAGTAAAATTTTTTTAATAATTAATAGCTTAGGTTAAAGTAGAAATTAAAAAAAAAATTTATTGAGTGATTAAGATAGTTTCACTAAGAATTTATTTTTTGTATTTATCCTTCATTTGATAGAAGGTTTGCATATGTTAAAAATTGACAAACCTTCGCATTGAGCTACAAAACATTTATTTTTTACGTATATATCCCATCCCCATCCCAGCAGCAAAAAGAAAAAAATTATAAAAAAATTGCAAAAGGACTTTAACTTCTTTTCGAAAGATTTAAGAAAGAGCTATCTAATCTTCTTAGAACAAATTTTCTTAAAAACAATAGGTATTAAGTTACATGGATATTAAACATGCTAGAAATCCTTAACCGATCTTGTTAAAAAGATTTGGTCTGAACTACCATCTAAAAGAACTTACTTTACTACAAATTTCATCCGAACCGAAAGACATTGATTTTGAAAGTAGGGTCACTTTAAGTGATTTGCTTAATATAAAATGCCTCAAATACGAGGGTTGCATTTTATATTTCGGGATTAAAGAACAAAAACAAATACTAATTATCAAAAATCACTTTATTGATTTTCAAAATATTCCCCATGAGAATCTAAACACTTTTGCATGCGTTCGAATTAATTGTCAAAGCACTTTTGCCAGTCTGATTGAGGGATCTCCCAAAACATGCATTCTGAATACAGCAACCTTTTCCTCAGGTGTCCAAAAACGTTGACCTTTAAGTTATTTTACGTACAGGAATCAAAAGAAGTCATTTGGTGCCAAGTCAGGACTATTAGGACGAAGACTGAAAAAATCAATGTTTTTGGTGCTTAAAAATGCAGTTGTTTGAGCCGATGTTTGAGAGCTCGCATTGTCGTGATGAAAGGGATCCATTTTCGGCGGTTGGTTTTCCTGATTTCTTGGAAGACAACTGGCAAATAAATAGTTGTGTACAACTCAGAATTGACAATTCTGCATTGTTTTAGTGTTGCGGTTGCGACATATCTAGTTTTTCCGAAAAAACTGGCGACCATTTACTTAGAAGTGTTTAGTGCGCGAACAACTTTTGTTGGATTTGGCTCATCTTGAAACACCCATATAGTCGACTGCTGTTTAATTTTGGGCTCGTGCGCGTAAATTCACAATTCGTCACCTTTAACGATATCATAGACGTGTTTTGAAGCACTGCGATGGTATTTTCTGAGCATTTCTTTCGACCAATCGACACGAGCCTTTTTTTGATCGATTGACAAATTGTGGGGGGTTCAACGCAAACAAATTTTTTGGCGGTCAAATGTTTATGCAAAATTTAATGTATGCTGGTCCCACTCATGCCTAAGGTTGTCTCAATCTCACGATAGGTCACATGACGATCTTGCAATATCAGTTTACGCACAGCATCAATGGTTTTCGGAACAACAACTGATTTTGGAAGACCTTCGAGAAATTCGTTTTGGAGTGAACTACAGCCACAATTGAATTCACGATATCATCGATAAACACTGGTCCTTGAGGGAGCTTCATCGCCAAAAATAGAATAAAGTTCATCCATACACTGTTGCTGAGTTAATCCACATCGAAAGTTGTAAAGAATAATCGCACGAAAATGTTCACGATTTAATTTTTGAGTCGAGTTGAATCTTTTAAGTTACTGTAAACAACACAAATAGCGCTCGGATGTCAAAACGTTCTGAGTATGTATAACCTAGAAAATGTTAAACCTTACGATAGAGCTGTTAGTTGTCAAATTGCAGCACTAGAGTTGCCAAATCCCGAAACAAAAAAGACAACCCTCGTATGTAAATATTTTTTTTTTCAGAACAGAATTATGTAGGTTTGTATGGAATGTTATCTTCAGTCCTCAACCGAGAAAGTTATTTTTTCCAGCCGCTACACACACTACATCAGAAATAGTCACAACTCAAAATCAAATATTTTCACTAGAGTATCGAGATGTTTAAGAGTCAAAATAAAGCACGAAAATTTTACTAAAGAGTAAACATTAAACTTAAGGCTTTGGTATGGGCAAAGATGAAGAAAGTAATGTAGTGGCTGATGCAGATAGTGTGCTGAGGATATGAAAAACCTATTTTACGCTTTTTAGTGTCTAAAAGCAGCAACGATAAAGATGCCACAGAACTAATTCCAGAAGACGGCATTAAATGCATACTGCCTAGCCAGAGTGAGGTCAATGGCAGTTATCCAGCTTAATAATAATAATGCAGCAAGAGCCCATGGGTTGCTAGCTAAACTGTTTAAGACCGAAAGGACACACGCTGATAAGGCGTATGCATCAGCTTGTTTGTACAATCTGGCTAGAAGGGTGCATACTTAAACATCAGGGTCCTGTGCACAAAAAAAAAGAGGCAAGACAGTATGTGCCAACTACAGAGGAATAAGCCTAGCCAGGGTTGGGCAGTATTTCAAATACTTGTATTTGAAATACGTATTTGAAATACAAATACGTATTTTGTATTTGTATTTGAAATACCACCTTCTAATGTATTTTGTATTTTGTATTTGAAATACCCAATACTGAAGTATTTTGTATTTTGTATTTCAAATACTTATGATGTCAAAATACATTTTTCAAAATACATTTTTTTTGTTATACAAAAAGTTTTCATTAGTAAAATTTAAAAATTTTACAATTTTCAAAAAAAAAAAAAAATGGAAACTTTGTTTTCGTATTCATTCATGTCTTCGCCTTAGCTAGGCACGTTCTTTTCAGGTAATATCAAGAGCTCAGCGGATATTTGAAAATGTGAATGTGAAAAAAAATCAAATTTTGTATAAAAATTAAAACTTTTTTGACATTCACACTTTAAAACACAACAAGTATGGTCGCTATATTTGGCTGTGTCAAATCTTATATACCCCTCACATTGGTCTTTTAATATACCAAGCCAAGTTATTTTATACTGCAAATAATAAAATAAAAATACCTTGTGCAAGTTTTAACGTCCATAGATAACTTTATAAGATTTTATCGTTCGTATGAGTAATAAAAATACATGTAAAAGGTTTTAGGTCGAGAGTTATAAAAGTTTTTGACATTATTTGTATTAAAAGATTAATAAAAGTTGTTAATTTTTATGGGATTTTCTAGTCCTCTTGCTCCTCTCCAAGTTTTTTTTCCAAAATGTAGGTCTTATGATGGAATTACTTTTCGTAGAACACCAGAAGTCGATAGCTGTTATAGTTTCCGAGATAAAGCGTATCGAAAATTTCATAAAAATTGTTAATTTGTATGAGAGCTACCCCTTCTTCTGCCCCCACCCAAAAAATTTTTTCCTCCAAAGTGTAGGCTTTGTTGTCGATGGCTGTTATAGTTTCTTCGACTTAGCGCATGAAATATTTCACAAAATTTGTGCAATTGTAGAGGAAATACCACTTCCCCTGATCTGATCTGGAAAAAAATATTTCCTTATTTAGGTCCCTATTTTCAGGGCATCGGGGTAAAGTTTTGCGGCAAGAATGACTATATTTACTGACATATATAGAGATATATGCACGGATTTTGTCTTAAAAAAATGGGTTATTTTCATTTTTCGTTTATATCTCGGCCAGTAGTCCACCGATTTTGATAATTCTAAATAGCGATTGTCTCTAGGATATTTCCAATAATTTGACACCAATAACTGGTCTGTATCACTTCATTTGACTCCGAAAACTTGATTACAACAGACTGACAGACTGACTGACGGACATGTCTATATCAACTTCCCTATCTATAAGGATCCAGAATATATATACCTTATGAGGTCGCAAATGGATAAAAAAGAAATTAGAAACGGAATGACAAACTGATATATACCCTTATCACTATGTGAATGGTATACAAAAGAAATGCAGAGGGCGAATTTTTGAATTCGCCTTGATATTACTTTACTTTTAATTTGTTTGTTTTTCACATATAGAGAACTGTTTTCATAAAACTAAACACCAGTTTGTGATTATCAGGACCTGTAAGAAAGATTGTTTTCTTTAAGAGGACTAATATATTCTCCAACAAGAGGCTGCTTATCTGATTAAACTTTTAAAAATCTAGTGTTCATGAAAGGAAACTCATGTTTCACCGATTGATTAATGGTTATAAATGTATTTTGTATTTTTGTATTTTGTATTTCAAATAAAAGATACTAAAATACTGTATTTTGTATTTTGTATTTGAAATACTCGACTTGAAAGTATTTGGTATTTTGTATTTGAAATACAAGCGGAACAAGTATTTTGTATTTTGTATTTCAAATACAGCAAAGCATGTATTTTGCCCAACCCTGAGCCTAGCGTATTGTATGAAAGTTTAAAATGAAAGTCGACGAGATAATTGTGCCATATTAATGCGTCTTTAGACCTGGAAAATCCACCATCAACAAGATATACAGACAACACCAAATCCTGGAAAATACCCAAACAATGAGAGATCGACACATACCGTCTATTTGTCGACTATAAGGCCGCTTTCGACAGCCCCATACGTTTAGAGGTGTTTCAAGCTGTTTTTGAGTTACGTGTCCCTGCGAAACTTAAACGACTCTGCAGGATGAGCATAACTGATATTTAATCGTCAGTTAAAAAAGGCATAAATATCTCTAAGCATTTCAGTACCAAACGAGGTTTAAGATAAGAAGACAGCTTTTCGTGTAATCTTTTTATCATCCTTTTAGAAAAGGTTATACTAGACGCAAATGTGAATAGAACAGGCTTACTATTCACAAAACAGTACATGTTAATTGCTAATGCTGACGATGTCGACATCATGGGGCAAACATTGCGATCAGTAACTTTCACCTTTGAAAAGATTGAGAGCCAAGTTGATAGTATCAACGCACAAGAGTTCCAGTTGAATTGGGCAGACATTGGAAGTTGAAAATAAATTTTAAAAAATTCAACGATTTTATCTTCATTGGCACCACCACAAACAAAACAAACAACATCAGTTTTAAGGTTAAAAGAATAACAATATTGGCTAATAGATGCTACTTTGGGCTTAATAAGCAGTTTAAAAGCAAAGCCACGTCCCAACAAATAAGACACTAGCACTACCCGTACAAGGAGGTCATTAGAATGTGAACCTGGTGTCGAATCATGTAGAAGGGGAAGACCAAAACTCCGATGGAAGGATCAAGTGAAGGAGGACATTTCAAAGTTCGGATTGTAAAACAAACGTTCTGTAATCACCATCTCAGTAAGTAGTAATTAAGTAGTTTTCCTTTCTTTTCAAAACATTGGTCAATTTAAATAACAAGCTGATTTATTTCAACAGCAATTAAACCGTGTAGAAGCAAAGTTTACTCAAATACAAAAGTTTGTTTTGGGATCTGATTTTCGGAAAAGAAATATTTTGACAAATTTTAAGTTGCACATGTACTATGATGTAGTATTTAATATGGCCGACTATAACCGGCCAAACGTATTTTTTATTCATTTTGCTTTACGACCTTCAACAAAAGCATGACTTTTTTTTTATTTAATCCATAAATATACAAAACTTTGTTTAACTCAACCAGCAAACCAAAAATTTAATTTACTTACAAATATAATTTAATATATTATGATGCGCTTTCTTTTATTGTTTTTGTAGCTTTTGTATAATTTTAAACAAAAAAAAATTCTAAAAATTTCTTTTAATAAACGAAAATTCTATGCAAAGTAAAATAAATTCCCACGAAGGACATTTTTAGCTAAAGGTTTAACTAATGAAATTTTATATTTGCAAGGAAAAGAGTTAAGCTGTCAATAAAAAGGAGACATAATAAAATATTTTGAAATACCAAAAGAAAATGTAATTAAGTTCAATTAAATTTAAAGCTTTAAAGTTAAATAACCAGTGAATCAAATATTTAATTAATTTAGGAATAAAGGATAACATTGCCTAGTGACTTCTGGCCATTGTAGGCCTTTTTGTGTTTGTAAAACTTTTAATGTGGCTTAAATGATTGTGCTTATTTAAGTGAAATCTGTTTTAAAAGTAAAAGTAAGGAACAAGGATTTTTTATAGAAAATTTAAGGGAAAAAAGGAATCTATTAAATAGATTGATTACAGCCAGAGAGATAAAATTTAAATGTGTGTAAATATCTATTTATTGGTGTTGTTGGATATACAAAAATGGATGAATGAATGAATGAATGGATGAATGATTGAATGAATGAAAAGGTTAAAGGGAAATAGGTAAATTTGTATCTGTTGAACTATAGAAGAAACCTAGAAAAATCAAATCATCCTCATCAAAAAATTAACGGGATTCTGGTCTAATATCTTTTTAATTTAGGACCCAAAATGTAAGATATGACATTTCTGATACCCTTTGCAACTTTTAAACCAAGAAATATAGAAATGTTTTATAATTTGATTTTTTTTTTTTAAATTTTTTCATATTTAAATCTACCAAAGATCAACATTTTACACTTTTATATTTTTTGTTAAACCAAACATCAATTTAAAAAAATTTTAAAGAAGGACGACTAACAAAAATAAAAAAAATTGGAACGGGTAAGTAATATCTTTACTTCAGTCAAGCCGCAGCGGTTTCAAAAGTACGGTGAGAACGAACTCGAGTTATCTGATAAGAGTTTCTTACATTTAGCCACATTCAAAATAAAAAAATAAGGACAGAAACGTTATTGAATATGTCGAAAAAGTACTTTTGCATGATTAAAACTTTTTTTGAAATTTCGGACCTTTGACCTTTATAAGTATTATTTTTTAACTTTCAGCTTTAGAGATAAAATCGTATTCAACAGCTCTCAAAAAATATATGGAAATGCTTTGGAACTTTTTTTTTTGCATTTTTTGAGTTTATAAGTGAAAATAAAGGATATGACCCATATTGAGGTTGGAAGTCAACAAAGTGGACAAACAAATTTTTTCCCGTTTTTATACCCTTCACATAGTTATAAGGGTATATATCAGTTTGTCATTCCGTTTGTAATTTCTTTATTGTCCATTTGCGACCCATAAAGTATATATATTCTGGATCCTTATAGATAGGGAAGTTGATATAGCCATGTCTGTCTGTCCGTCTCTTGAAATCCAGTTTTCGGAATCAAATAAAAAGATGCAGACCAGTTAATGGTGTCAAACTATTAGAAATATCTTGCAGACAATCGCTTTTTAAAATCAGCAAAATCGGTTCACTATTGACCGAGATATAAGCGAAATCCCAGAGTAACCCATTTTTTTTAGGACAAAATCCGTGCATATATCCCTATATATCTCAGTAAGTATAGTCACTCTTGCCACAAAACTTGACACGGCTTCTCCTAAAGAAGGGACCTAAATAATAAAAAAAGTTTTTTCAGATAGGACCAGGGAAAGGGGTATTTTTCCTACAACTGCACAAATGTGGTGAAATATTTTATGCGCTATATCTCGGAAACTAAACAGCTATCGACTTAAAATGTTCTACAAAAAGTAATTGTACAATAAGACCTACACTTTAAAAAAATATTTTTGGGTGGGGGCAGAAAAAGGGGTAGCTCCCATTTAAATTAACAATTTTTATGAAATTTTCGATACGCTATATCTCGAAAACTGTAACAGATATCGAAATCAGATGTTCTGCAAAAAGTAATTGGGCAACAAAACCTACGCTTAGAAATAAGTGTCAAAAAAGTACTTTTGCATATTTTAAATTTTTTTTAAAATTTCGGACCTTTGACCTTTATAAGTATTTTTTTTTAACTTCCAGCTTTAGAGATAAAATCGTATTCAACAGATCTTCAAAAATATATGGAAATGCTTTGGAACTTTTTTTTGCATTTTTTGAGTTTATAAGTGAAAACAAAGGATATGACCCATATTGAGGCCGGAAGTCTACAAAGTGGACAAAGAAATTTTTTCCCGTTTCTGGTACTCTTTTTTTTTTTTTTGGAGATGCTTAGAATTACTAATTTTAGGGCTTTTGACCCCGATTGAGGCTGAAAGTCAACTAAGTGGACAAAAAGTAAGTTTTTTTATTTATGAAAGTTTTTTTTTTTTAAATTAGCGATTATTAGACTCAGATTAAGTTGCACTTACCAAGTAGTTGGTGAATTCCTAGTCCATCCATTGATAGATCCGACAGGCTTTTGCTTGCCATGTCCCACTTAGTTCTATCTCAGCCAAAAAAAAAAAAACTAAACTATTGAAGAGGGATTTAAGCCCGACCAAGATATTTTGACTAGCAAAATTTTCTAATAAATCTGATAGCTTAAAAGCCAAACTTATTGCTTGGAAATGTAAGATACTGTTAAAGCATGTGATTAAATTTGCATTAATATTAATTTTCTTTTGAAACGCCAGGTTAATCTGTCAGAACTACTGCGTATGTAAAGGCAATTTTTCCACTAATTGTAAAATTAAATCTTTAACAAAACGCATTTTTTTGTTGTTTGGTAACAAATTTCTTTAATACTACAGCATTACAAGGTTAAAGTGGCTTTTTATCATATCGTTTTACATTTTAATATAAATTTCATGACTTTAAAACTAAAGTTTTTTCTTTTCTTTTAGTCGTTCTTCCATTAAAGTATCTAAAGGTTAACTTTCAGATGAACCACAAACTTTGTCTTTCTTTTTATTGCATAATTTTTTTATTGTTTTTATTTTTTCTTTTTTATAGTTTCAATTTCAGGTTTTGCATAAATGACATGCAAAATAGTTGAAAGTAAAACCTGAAACTATAATGCTTGAAACATAAAAAAACTTAAATATTAAAAGAGTTTTCACTGGAAAAGTTTCAAGGCATGTAGGGATTTCAACAGTTGTAGTAAACTTTATTTACAACCAATAGTGGTAGAAAGAATACAAAATAGATATAAGAGTGTTACAAACAAAGCGGTACTAGAAGCCATGTAAGCATGACTTACTAATGGTTACATTATGTAAAAAAGAACGATTTATTACGCTTTCCCTTGGACCGGCTTTAAGAAAATATATTAGAATACACAAGCACAACATTAAATTGTGACTTGCAGCAGGCAATCTATAATTTTCAAATTCTTACGATGGAAAAGGGGCAAATAAATACGGTTTCAGTAATGGTATGTATTTAAGGAGTGACCAGAATGGTAATTGACAAAATTTTGAATTAAGAGGACACAGTAACAGTCCCAGCTTAAGATACCAGAAAAAATTCTAGAGCCCAGCCGTAGAATATGTCCACTCTAGCTCGAAAACTCTAAGGAAGCACATTTAATGGGCTGTGAGGATAACGAGGATTATCTAGAAATGGGCCAGGGGCTAATGAACAAGAAACAGGAGACAATAAAGTAACGGGCAAGGAATGGACACTTATTATTTTCGAGTTCTATAAATACTCTGGTCCAGAAGGGATTAAACTGCCAATTTCAAGCTTTTGGTGATGGGCCATGTTTTCTTCAAAAACATCAATATAAGAAATGAAAAAAGGCCAGAGAAATTTATTTTTCTAAGTATAACAAGTTAGCCATTCGAAGGAGAAAAACGCATTTAAAGGTTTTTATATGAAAATCCTCAAAAAATCGACTTTTTGGTCAAAAATGGTAGTGATCACAGATTTTAGCCCTTTTGGCTCTACAGGCTCTAGATTCCGAGAAAAACACATTTAAAGTTTTTTATATGAAAATCCTTAAAAAACCCGACTTTATGGTCATAAATGGTAGTGATCACAGATTTTACCCCTTTTGGCTGTACATGCTCTAGATTCCGAGAAAAACGCATTTAAAGTTTTTTATATGAAAATCCTTAAAAAACCCGACTTTATGGTCATAAATGGTAGTGATCACAGATTTTAGCCCTTTTGGCTCTAGATTCCGAGAAAAACGCATTTAAAGTTTTTTATATGAAAATCCTTAAAAAACCCGACTTTATGGTCATAAATGGTAGTGATCACAGATTTTAGCCCTTTTGGCTCTACATGCTCTAGATTCCGAGAAAAACGCATTTAAAGTTTTTTATATGAAAATCCTTAAAAACCCCGACTTTATGGTCATGAATGGTAGTGATCACAGATTTTAGCCCTTTTGGCTCTAGATTCCGAGAAAAACGCATTTAAAGTTTTTTATATGAAAATCCTTAAAAAACCCGACTTTATGGTCATAAATGGTAGTGATCACAGATTTTAGCCCTTTTGGCTCTACATGCTCTAGATTCCGAGAAAAACGCATTTAAAGTTTTTTATATGAAAATCCTTAAAAACCCCGACTTTATGGTCATAAATGGTAGTGATCACAGATTTTAGCCCTTTTGGCTCTACAGGCTCTAGATTCCGAGAAAAACGCATTTAAAGTTTTTTATATGAAAATCCTCAAAAAATCGACTTTTTGGTCAAAAATGGTAGTGATCACAGATTTTAGCCCTTTTGGCTCTACAGGCTCTAGATTCCGAGAAAAACGCATTTAAAGGTTTTTATATGAAAATCCTCAAAAAATCGAATTTTTGGTCAAAAATGGTAGTGATCACAGATTTTAGCCCTTTTGGCTCTACAGGCTCTAGATTCCGAGAAAAACGCATTTAAAGTTTTTTATATGAAAATCCTTAAAAAACCCGACTTTATGGTCATAAATGGTAGTGATCCCAGATTTTAGCCCTTTTGGCTCTACATGCTCTAGATTCCGAGAAAAACGCATTTAAAGTTTTTTATATGAAAATCCTCAAAAAATCGACTTTTTGGTCAAAAATGGTAGTGATCACAGATTTTAGCCCTTTTGGCTCTACAGGCTCTAGATTCCGAGAAAAACGCATTTGAAGTTTTTTATATGAAAATCCTCAAAATATCGACTTTTTGGTCAAAAATGGTAGTGATCACAGATTTTAGCCCTTTTGGCTCTACAGGCTCTAGATTCCGAGAAAAACGCATTTAAAGTTTTTTATATGAAAATCCTCAAAAAATCGACTTTTTGGTCAAAAATGGTAGTGATCACAGATTTTAGCCCTTTTGGCTCTACAGGCTCTAGATTCCGAGAAAAACGCATTTGAAGTTTTTTATATGAAAATCCTCAAAAAATCGACTTTTTGGTCAAAAATGGTAGTGATCACAGATTTTAGCCCTTTTGGCTCTACAGGCTCTAGATTCCGAGAAAAACGCATTTAAAGTTTTTTATATGAAAATCCTCAAAAAATCGACTTTTTGGTCAAAAATGGTAGTGATCACAGATTTTAGCCCTTTTGGCTCTACAGGCTCTAGATTCCGAGAAAAACGCATTTAAAGTTTTTTATATGAAAATCCTCAAAAAATCGACTTTTTGGTCAAAAATGGTAGTGATCACAGATTTTAGCCCTTTTGGCTCTACAGGCTCTAGATTCCGAGAAAAACGCATTTAAAGTTTTTTATATGAAAATCCTCAAAATATCGACTTTTTGGTCAAAAATGGTAGTGATCACAGATTTTAGCCCTTTTGGCTCTACAGGCTCTAGATTCCGAAAAAAACGCATTTGAAGTTTTTTATATGAAAATCCTCAAAAAATCGACTTTTTGGTCAAAAATGGTAGTGATCACAGATTTTAGCCCTTTTGGCTCTACAGGCTCTAGATTCCGAGAAAAACGCATTTAAAGTTTTTTATATGAAAATCCTTAAAATATCGACTTTTTGGTCAAAAATGGTAGTGATCACAGATTTTAGCCCTTTTGGCTCTACAGGCTCTAGATTCCGAGAAAAACGCATTTAAAGTTTTTTATATGAAAATCCTCAAAATATCGACTTTTTGGTCAAAAATGGTAGTGATCACAGATTTTAGCCCTTTTGGCTCTACAGGCTCTAGATTCCGAGAAAAACGCATTTGAAGTTTTTTATATGAAAATCCTCAAAAAATCGACTTTTTGGTCAAAAATGATAGTGATCACAGATTTTAGCCCTTTTGGCTCTACAGGCTCTAGATTCCGAGAAAAACGCATTTAAAGGTTTTTATATGAAAATCCTCAAAAAATCGACTTTTTGGTCAAAAATGATAGTGATCACAGATTTTAGCCTTTTTGGCTCTACAGGCTCTAGATTCCGAGAAAAACGCATTTAAAGGTTTTTATATGAAAATCCTCAAAAAATCGACTTTTTGGTCAAAAATGGTAGTGATCACAGATTTTAGCCCTTTTGGCTCTACAGGCTCTAGATTCCGAGAAAAACGCATTTAAAGTTTTTTATATGAAAATCCTCAAAATATCGACTTTTTGGTCAAAAATGGTAGTGATCACAGATTTTACCCCTTTTGGCTCTACAGGCTCTAGATTCCGAGAAAAACGCATTTAAAGTTTTTTATATGAAAATCCTCAAAATATCGACTTTTTGGTCAAAAATGGTAGTGATCACAGATTTTAGCCCTTTTGGCTCTAGATTCCGAGAAAAACGCATTTAAAGTTTTTTATATGAAAATCCTCAAAAAATCGACTTTTTGGTCAAAAATGGTAGTGATCACAGATTTTAGCCCTTTTGGCTCTACAGGCTCTAGATTCCGAGAAAAACGCATTTAAAGTTTTTTATATGAAAATCCTCAAAAAATCGACTTTTTGGTCAAAAATGGTAGTGATCACAGATTTTAGCCCTTTTGGCTCTACAGGCTCTAGATTCCGAGAAAAACGCATTTAAAGTTTTTTATCTGAAAATCCTCAAAAAATCGACTTTTTGGTCAAAAATGGTAGTGATCACAGATTTTAGCCCTTTTGGCTCTACAGGCTCTAGATTCCGAGAAAAACGCATTTAAAGTTTTTTATATGAAAATCCTCAAAATATCGACTTTTTGGTCAAAAATGGTAGTGATCACAGATTTTACCCCTTTTGGCTCTACAGGCTCTAGATTCCGAGAAAAACGCATTTAAAGTTTTTTATATGAAAATCCTCAAAATATCGACTTTTTGGTCAAAAATGGTAGTGATCACGGATTTTAGCCCTTTTGGCTCTAAAGGCTCTAGATTCCGAGAAAAACGCATTTAAAGTTTTTTATATGAAAATCCTCAAAAAATCGACTTTTTGGTCAAAAATGGTAGTGATCACAGATTTTAGCTCTTTTGGCTCTACAGGCTCTAGATTCCGAGAAAAACGCATTTAAAGGTTTTTATATGAAAATCCTCAAAAAATCGACTTTTTGGTCAAAAATGGTAGTGATCACAGATTTTAGCTCTTTTGGCTCTAAAGGCTCTAGATTCCGAGAAAAACGCATTTAAAGTTTTTTATATGAAAATCCTCAAAAAATCGACTTTTTGGTCAAAAATGGTAGTGATCACAGATTTTAGCTCTTTTGGCTCTACAGGCTCTAGATTCCGAGAAAAACGCATTTAAAGTTTTTTATATGAAAATCCACAAAAATCGACGGCGAAAAAGCGAGAAGCGAGAAGCGAAAAGGCGAGAAGCGAAAAGGCGAGAAGCGAGAAAGCGAGAAGCGAGAAAGCGAGAAGCGAAAAAGCGAGAAGCGAAAAAGCGAGAAGCGATAAAGCGAAGGCAAAAAGGCGAGAAGCGAGAAGCGAAAAGGCGAGAAAGCGAGAAGCGATAAAGCGAGAAAGCGAGTAGCGAGAAAGCGAGAAGCGAAAAAGCGAGAAGCGAAAAAGCGAGAAGGCGAGAAAGCGAGAAGCGAAAAAGCGAGAAGCGAAAAAGCGAAAAGCGATAAAGCGAAAAAGCGAGAAGCGAGAAAGCGAGAAGCGAGAAGGCGAGAAGCGAAAAAGCGAGAAGCGATAAAGCGAGAAGCGAAAAGGCGAGAAGCGATAAAGCGAGAAGCGAAAAAGCGAGAAGCGAAAAAGCGAGAAGCGAGAAGCGAAAAGGCGAGATGCGATAAAGCGAGAAGCGAAAAGGCGAGAAGCGATAAAGCGAGAAGCGAGAAAGCGAGAAGCGAAAAGCGATAAAGCGAGAAGCGATAAAGCGAGAAGCGAAAAGGCGAGAAGCGATAAAGCGAGAAGCGAAAAAGCGAGAAACGAAAAAGCGAGAAGCAAAAAACCGAGAAGCGAAAAAGCGAGAAGCGAGAAGCGAAAAGGCGAGATGCGATAAAGCGAGAAGCGAGAAAGCGAGAAGCGAAAAGGCGAGAAGCGATAAAGCGATAAAGCGAGAAAGCGAGAAGCGAGAAGCGATAAAGCCTGAAGCGAGAAAGCGAAAAGCGAGAAAGCGAGAAGTGAAAAGGCGAGAAGCGATAAAGCGAAAAAGCGAGAAGCGAGAAAGCGAGAAGCGAAAAGGCGAGAAGCGATAAAGCGAGAAGCGAGAAAGCGAGAAGCGAAAAGCGATAAAGCGATAAGGCGAGCAGCGATAAAGCGAGAAGCGATAAAGCGAGAAGCGAGAAAGCGAAAAGCGAGAAAGCGAGAAGCGAAATGGCGAGAAGCGATAAAGCGAGAAGCGAAAAAGCGAGAAGCGAAAAAGCGAGAAGCGAGAAGCGAAAAGGCGAGAAGCGAAAAGGCGAGATGCGATAAAGCGAGAAGCGAAAAGGCGAGAAGCGATAAAGCGAGAAGCGAGAAAGCGAGAAGCGAAAAGCGATAAAGCGATAAAGCGATAAGGCGAGCAGCGATAAAGCGAGAAGCGATAAAGCGAGAAGCGAAAAGGCGAGAAGCGATAAAGCGAGAAGCGAGAAGCGAGAAAGCGAGAAGCGAAAAAGCGAGAAGCAAAAAACCGAGAAGCGAAAAAGCGAGAAGCGAGAAGCGAAAAGGCGAGATGCGATAAAGCGAGAAGCGAGAAAGCGAGAAGCGATAAAGCGAGAAGCTAAAAAGCGAGAAAGCGATAAAGCGATAAAGCGATAAGGCGAGCAGCGATAAAGCGAGAAGCGATAAAGCGAGAAGCGGGAAAGCGAAAAGCGAGAAGCGAAAAGGCGAGAAGCGATAAAGCGAGAAGCGAAAAAGCGAAAAAGCGAGAAGCGAGAAGCGAAAAGGCGAGAAGCGATAAAGCGAGAAGCGAGAAAGCGAGAAGCGAAAAAGCGAGAAGCAAAAAACCGAGAAGCGAAAAAGCGAGAAGCGAGAAGCGAAAAGGCGAGATGCGATAAAGCGAGAAGCGAAAAGGCGAGAAGCGATAAAGCGAGAAGCGAGAAAGCGAGAAGCGAAAAGCGATAAAGCGATAAAGCGAGAAGGCGAGAAAGCGAGAAGCGAAAAAGCGAGAAGCGAAAAAGCGAAAAGCGATAAAGCGAAAAAGCGAGAAGCGATAAAGCGAGAAGCGGGAAAGCGAAAAGCGAGAAGCGAAAAGGCGAGAAGCGATAAAGCGAGAAGCGAAAAAGCGAAAAAGCGAGAAGCGAGAAGCGAAAAGGCGAGAAGCGATAAAGCGAGAAGCGAGAAAGCGAGAAGCGAAAAAGCGAGAAGCAAAAAACCGAGAAGCGAAAAAGCGAGAAGCGAGAAGCGAAAAGGCGAGATGCGATAAAGCGAGAAGCGAAATGGCGAGTAGCGAGAAAGCGAGAAGCGAGAAAGCGAGAAGCGAAAAGCGAAAAGCGAGAAAGCGAGAAGCGAAAAGGCGAGAAGCGATAAAGCGTGAAGGCGAGAAGCGAAAAAGCGAGAAGCGTTAAAGCGAGAAGCAAAAAAGCGAGAAGCGAAAAAACGAGAAGCGAAAAAGCGAGAAGCGAGAAAGCGAGAAGCGAAAAGGCGAGAAGCGATAAAGCGAGAAGCGAAAAAGCGAGAAGCGAGAAAGCGAGAAGCGATAAAGCGAGAAGCGAAAAAGCGAGAAGCGAAAAAGCGAGAAGCGAAAAGGCGAGAAGCGATAAAGCGAGAAGCGAAAAAGCGAAAAAGCGAGAAGCGAGAAGCGAAAAGGCGAGAAGCGATAAAGCGAGAAGCGAGAAAGCGAGAAGCGAAAAAGCGAGAAGCAAAAAACCGAGAAGCGAAAAAGCGAGAAGCGAGAAGCGAAAAAGCGAGAAGCGAAAAAGCGAGAAGCGATAAAGCGAAGGCAAAAAGGCGAGAAGCGAGAAGCGAAAAGGCGAGAAAGCGAGAAGCGATAAAGCGAGAAAGCGAGTAGCGAGAAAGCGAGAAGCGAAAAAGCGAGAAGCGAAAAAGCGAGAAGGCGAGAAAGCGAGAAGCGAAAAAGCGAGAAGCGAAAAAGCGAAAAGCGATAAAGCGAAAAAGCGAGAAGCGATAAAGCGAGAAGCGGGAAAGCGAAAAGCGAGAAGCGAAAAGGCGAGAAGCGATAAAGCGAGAAGCGAAAAAGCGAAAAAGCGAGAAGCGAGAAGCGAAAAGGCGAGAAGCGATAAAGCGAGAAGCGAGAAAGCGAGAAGCGAAAAAGCGAGAAGCAAAAAACCGAGAAGCGAAAAAGCGAGAAGCGAGAAGCGAAAAGGCGAGATGCGATAAAGCGAGAAGCGAAATGGCGAGAAGCGAGAAAGCGAGAAGCGAGAAAGCGAGAAGCGAAAAGCGAAAAGCGAGAAAGCGAGAAGCGAAAAGGCGAGAAGCGATAAAGCGTGAAGGCGAGAAGCGAAAAAGCGAGAAGCGTTAAAGCGAGAAGCAAAAAAGCGAGAAGCGAAAAAACGAGAAGCGAAAAAGCGAGAAGCGAGAAAGCGAGAAGCGAAAAGGCGAGAAGCGATAAAGCGAGAAGCGAGAAAGCGAGAAGCGAAAAAGCGAGAAGCAAAAAACCGAGAAGCGAAAAAGCGAGAAGCGAGAAGCGAAAAGGCGAGATGCGATAAAGCGAGAAGCGAAATGGCGAGAAGCGAGAAAGCGAGAAAGCGAGAAGCGAGAAAGCGAGAAGCGAAAAGCGAAAAGCGAGAAAGCGAGAAGCGAAAAGGCGAGAAGCGATAAAGCGTGAAGGCGAGAAGCGAAAAAGCGAGAAGCGAGAAAGCGAGAAGCGATAAAGCGAGAAGCGAAAAAGCGAGAAGCGAAAAAGCGAGAAGCGAGAAAGCGAGAAGCGAAAAAGCGAGAAGCAAGAAAGCGAGAAGCGAGAAAGCGAGAAGCGAAAAGGCGAGAAGCAAGAAAGCGAAAAAGCGAGAAGCGATAAAGCGAGAAGCGATAAAGCGAGAAGTGATAAAGCGAGAAAGCAAAAAGCGAGAAAGCGAGAAGCGAAAAGGCGAGAAGCGATAAAGCGAGAAGCGAAAAAGCGAGAAGCGAGAAAGCGAGAAGCGAAAAGGCGAGAAGCGAGAAAGCGAAAAGCGAGAAAGCGAGAAGCGAAAAGGCGAGAAGCGATAAAGCGAGAAGCGAGAAAGCGAGAAGCGAAAAAGTGAGAAGCGAGAAAGCGAGAAGCGAAAAGCGATAAAGCGAGAAGCGATAAAGCGATAAAGCGAGAAGCGAGAAAGCGAGAAGCGAAAAGCGAAAAGCGAAAAGGCGAGAAGCAAGAAAGCGAAAAAGCGAGAAGCGATAAAGCGAGAAGCGATAAAGCGAGAAGTGATAAAGCGAGAAAGCAAAAAGCGAGAAAGCGAGAAGCGAAAAGGCGAGAAGCGATAAAGCGAGAAGCGAAAAAGCGAGAAGCGAAAAGGCGAGAAGCGATAAAGCGAGAAGCGAAAAAGCGAGAAGCGAGAAAGCGAGAAGCGAAAAGGCGAGAAGCGATAAAGCGAGAAGCAAGAAAGCGAGAAGCGAAAAAGCGAGAAAGCGAGAAGCGAAATGGCGAGAAGCGAGAAAGCGAGAAAGCGAGAAGCGATAAAGCGAGAAGCGATAAAGCGAGAAGCGATAAAGCGAGAAGCGATAAAGCGAGAAGCGAAAAAGCGAGAAGCGAAAAAGTGAGAAGCGAGGAAGCGAGAAGCGAAAAGCGATAAAGCGAGAAGCGATAAAGCGATAAAGCGAGAAGCGAGAAAGCGAGAAGCGAAAAGTGAAAAGCGAGAGAGCGAGAAGCGAAAAGGCGAGAAGCGATAAAGCGAGAAAGCGAGAAGCGAGAAAGCGAGAAGCGATAAAGCGAGAAGCGAAAAAGCGAGAAGCGAGAAAGCGAGAAGCGATAAAGCGAGAAGCGAAAAAGCGAGAAGCGAGAAAGCGAGAAGCAATAAAGCGAGAAGCGAAAAAGCGAGAAGCGAGAAAGCGAGAAGCGAGAAAGCGAGAAGCGAAAAGGCGAGAAGCAAGAAAGCGAGAAGCGAAAAGGCGAGAAGCGATAAAGCGAGAAGCGATAAAGCGAGAAGCGAAAAAGCGAGAAAGCGAGAAGCGAGAAAGCGTGAAGGCGAGAAGCGAAAAAGCGAGAAGCGTTAAAGCGAGAAGCGAGAAGCGAAAAAGCGAGAAGCGAGAAAGCGAGAAGCGAGAAAGCGAGAAGCGAAAAGGCGAGAAGCGAGAAGCGAAAAAGCGAGAAGCGAAAAAGCGAGAAGCGAGAAGCGAAAAGCGATAAAGCGAGAAGCGATAAAGCGAGAAGCGATAAAGCGAGAAGCGATAAAGCGAGAAAGCGAAAAGCGAGAAAGCGAGAAGCGAGAAAGCGTGAAGGCGAGAAGCGAAAAAGCGAGAAGCGTTAAAGCGAGAAGCAAAAAAGCGAGAAGCGAAAAAACGAGAAGCGAAAAAGCGAGAAAGCGAGAAGCGAAAAGGCGAGAAGCGATAAAGCGAGAAGCGAAAAAGCGAGAAGCGAGAAAGCGAGAAGCGAAAAGGCGAGAAGCGATAAAGCGAGAAGCGAAAAAGCGAGAAGCGAGAAAGCGAGAAGCGATAAAGCGAGAAGCGAAAAAGCGAGAAGCGAGAAAGCGAGAAGCGAGAAAGCGAGAAGCGAAAAGGCGAGAAGCGAGAAGCGAAAAAGCGAGAAGCGAAAAAGCGAGAAGCGAGAAGCGAAAAGCGATAAAGCGAGAAGCGAAAAAGCGAGAAGCGAGAAAGCGAGAAGCGAGAAAGCGAGAAGCGAGAAAGCGAGAAGCGAGAAAGCGAGAAGCGAAAAGGCGAGAAGCAAGAAAGCGAGAAGCGAAAAAGCGAGAAGCGATAAAGCGAGAAGCGATAAAGCGAGAAGCGAAAAAGCGAGAAGCGAAAAAGTGAGAAGCGAGAAAGCGAGAAGCGAAAAGCGATAAAGCGAGAAGCGAAAAAGCGAGAAGCGAGAAAGCGAGAAGCGAGAAAGCGAGAAGCGAGAAAGCGAGAAGCGAAAAGGCGAGAAGCGAAAAAGCGAGAAGCGAGAAAGCGAGAAGCGAAAAGGCGAGAAGCGATAAAGCGAGAAGCGAAAAAGCGAGAAGGCGAGAAGCGAGAAAGCGAGAAAGCGAGAAGCGAGAAAGCGAGAAGCGAGAAAGCGAGAAGCGAGAAAGCGAGAAGCGAGAAAGCGGGAAGCGAGAAAGCGAGAAGCGAAAAAGCGGGAAGCGATAAAGCGAGAAGCGACAAAGCGAGAAGCGATAAAGCGAGAAGCGAAAAAGCGATAAAGCGAGAAAGCGAGAAGCGAGAAGCGATAAAGCGAGAAGCGATAAAGCGAGAAGCGATAAAACGAGAAAGCGAGAAGCGAGAAAGCGAGAAGCGATAAAGCGAGAAGCGAGAAGCGAAAAGCGAGAAAGCGAGAAGCGAAAAGGCGAGAAGCGATAAAGCGAGAAGCGAAAAAGCAAGAAGCGAGAAAGCGAGAAGCGATAAAGCGAGAAGCGAAAAAGCGAGAAGCGAGAAAGCGAGAAGCAATAAAGCGAGAAGCGAAAAAGCGAGAAGCGAGAAAGCGAGAAGCGAGAAAGCGAGAAGCAAGAAAGCGAGAAGCGACAAAGCGAGAAGCGATAAAGCGAGAAGCGAGAAAGCGAGAAGCGAAAAGCGATAAAGCGAGAAGCGATAAAGCGATAAAGCGAGAAGCGAGAAAGCGAGAAGCGAAAAGCGAAAACGAGAAAGCGAGAAGCGAAAAGGCGAGAAGCGATAAAGCGAGAAGCGAGAAAGCGAGAAGCGAGAAAGCGAAAAAGCGAGAAGCGAGAAAGCGAGAAGCGATAAAGCGAGAAGCGAAAAAGCGAGAAGCGAGAAAGCGAGAAGCAAGAAAGCGAGAAGCGATAAAGCGAGAAGCGAAAAAGCGAGAAGCGAGAAAGCGAGAAGCGATAAAGCGAGAAGCGAAAAAGCGAGAAGCGAGAAAGCGAGAAGCAATAAAGCGAGAAGCGAAAAAGCGAGAAGCGAGAAAGCGAGAAGCGAGAAAGCGAGAAGCAAGAAAGCGAGAAGCGATAAAGCGAGAAGCGATAAAGCGAGAAGCGAGAAAGCGAGAAGCAATAAAGCGAGAAGCGAAAAAGCGAGAAGCGAGAAAGCGAGAAGCGAGAAAGCGAGAAGCGAAAAGGCGAGAAGCAAGAAAGCGAGAAGCGATAAAGCGAGAAGCGATAAAGCGAGAAGCGATAAAGCGAGAAGCGATAAAGCGAGAAAGCGAAAAGCGAGAAGCAAGAAAGCGAGAAGCGAGAAAGCGTGAAGGCGAGAAGCGAAAAAGCGAGAAGCGTTAAAGCGAGAAGCGAAAAAGCGAGAAGCGAAAAAACGAGAAGCGAAAAAGCGAGAAAGCGAGAAGCGAAAAGGCGAGAAGCGATAAAGCGAGAAGCGAAAAAGCGAGAAGCGAGAAAGCGAGAAGCGAAAAGGCGAGAAGCGATAAAGCGAGAAGCGAAAAAGCGAGAAGCGAGAAAGCGAGAAGCGATAAAGCGAGAAGCGAAAAAGCGAGAAGCGAGAAAGCGAGAAGCGAGAAAGCGAGAAGCGAAAAGGCGAGAAGCGAGAAGCGAAAAAGCGAGAAGCGAAAAAGCGAGAAGCGAGAAGCGAAAAGCGATAAAGCGAGAAGCGAAAAAGCGAGAAGCGAGAAAGCGAGAAGCGAGAAAGCGAGAAGCGAGAAAGCGAGAAGCGAGAAAGCGAGAAGCGAAAAGGCGAGAAGCAAGAAAGCGAGAAGCGAAAAAGCGAGAAGCGATAAAGCGAGAAGCGATAAAGCGAGAAGCGAAAAAGCGAGAAGCGAAAAAGTGAGAAGCGAGAAAGCGAGAAGCGAAAAGCGATAAAGCGAGAAGCGAAAAAGCGAGAAGCGAGAAAGCGAGAAGCGAGAAAGCGAGAAGCGAGAAAGCGAGAAGCGAAAAGGCGAGAAGCGATAAAGCGAGAAGCGATAAAGCGAGAAGCGAAAAAGCGAGAAGCGAGAAAGCGAGAAGCGAAAAGGCGAGAAGCGATAAAGCGAGAAGCGAAAAAGCGAGAAAGCGAGAAGGCGAGAAGCGAGAAAGCGAGAAAGCGAGAAGCGAGAAAGCGAGAAGCGAGAAAGCGAGAAGCGAGAAAGCGAGAAGCGAGAAAGCGGGAAGCGAGAAAGCGAGAAGCGAAAAAGCGAGAAGCGATAAAGCGAGAAGCGACAAAGCGAGAAGCGATAAAGCGAGAAGCGAAAAAGCGATAAAGCGAGAAAGCGAGAAGCGAGAAGCGATAAAGCGAGAAGCGATAAAGCGAGAAGCGATAAAACGAGAAAGCGAGAAGCGAGAAAGCGAGAAGCGATAAAGCGAGAAGCGAGAAGCGAAAAGCGAGAAAGCGAGAAGCGAAAAGGCGAGAAGCGATAAAGCGAGAAGCGAAAAAGCGAGAAGCGAGAAAGCGAGAAGCGATAAAGCGAGAAGCGAAAAAGCGAGAAGCGAGAAAGCGAGAAGCAATAAAGCGAGAAGCGAAAAAGCGAGAAGCGAGAAAGCGAGAAGCGAGAAAGCGAGAAGCGAAAAGGCAAGAAGCAAGAAAGCGAGAAGCGATAAAGCGAGAAGCGATAAAGCGAGAAGCGATAAAGCGAGAAAGCGACAAAGCGAGAAGCGATAAAGCGAGAAGCGAAAAAGCGATAAAGCGAGAAAGCGAGAAGCGAGAAGCGATAAAGCGATAAAGCGAGAAGCGATAAAACGAGAAAGCGAGAAGCGAGAAAGCGAGAAGCGATAAAGCGAGAAGCGAGAAGCGAAAAGCGAGAAAGCGAGAAGCGAAAAGGCGAGAAGCAAGAAAGCGAGAAGCGATAAAGCGAGAAGCGATAAAGCGAGAAGCGATAAAGCGAGAAAGCGAAAAGCGAGAAGCGAGAAAGCGAGAAGCGAGAAAGCGAGAAAGCGAGAAGCGAAAAGGCGAGAAGCGAAAAAGCGAGAAGCGAAAAAGCGAGAAGCGAGAAGCGAAAAGCGATAAAGCGAGAAGCGAAAAAGCGAGAAGCGAGAAAGCGAGAAGCGAGAAAGCGAGAAGCGAGAAAGCGAGAAGCGAGAAAGCGAGAAGCGAAAAGGCGAGAAACAAGAAAGCGAGAAGCGAAAAAGCGAGAAGCGATAAAGCGAGAAGCGATAAAGCGAGAAGCGAAAAAGCGAGAAGCGAAAAAGTGAGAAGCGAGAAAGCGAGAAGCGAAAAGCGATAAAGCGAGAAGCGAAAAAGCGAGAAGCGAGAAAGCGAGAAGCGAGAAAGCGAGAAGCGAGAAAGCGAGAAGCGAAAAGGCGAGAAGCGATAAAGCGAGAAGCGATAAAGCGAGAAGCGAAAAAGCGAGAAGCGAGAAAGCGAGAAGCGAAAAGGCGAGAAGCGATAAAGCGAGAAGCGAAAAAGCGAGAAAGCGAGAAGGCGAGAAAGCGAGAAAGCGAGAAGCGAGAAAGCGAGAAGCGAGAAAGCGAGAAGCGAGAAAGCGAGAAGCGAGAAAGCGGGAAGCGAGAAAGCGAGAAGCGAAAAAGCGAGAAGCGATAAAGCGAGAAGCGACAAAGCGAGAAGCGATAAAGCGAGAAGCGAAAAAGCGATAAAGCGAGAAAGCGAGAAGCGAGAAGCGATAAAGCGAGAAGCGATAAAGCGAGAAGCGATAAAGCGAGAAGCGAAAAAGCGAGAAGCGAAAAAGCGAGAAGCGATAAAGCGAGAAGCGAAAAAGCGAGAAGCGAAAAAGCGAGAAGCGAGAAAGCGAGAAGCGAGAAGCGATAAAGCGAGAAGCGAAAAAGCGAGAAGCGAGAAAGCGAGAAGCGAAAAGGCGAGAAGCGAGAAAGCGAGAAGCGAAAAAGCGAGAAGCGAAAAAGCGAGAAAGCGAGAAGCGAAAAAGCGAGAAGCGAGAAGCGAGAAAGCGAGAAGCGAAAAGGTGAGAAGCGAGAAAGCGAGAAGCGAAAAAGCGAGAAGCAAGAAAGCGAGAAGCGAGAAGCGAAAAAGCGAGAAGCGATAAAGCGAGAAGCGACAAAGCGAGAAGCGATAAAGCGAGAAGCGAGAAAGCGAGAAGCGAGAAAGCGAGAAGCGAGAAAGCGAGAAGCGAGAAGCGATAAAGCGAGAAGCGAAAAAGCGAGAAGCGAGAAAGCGAGAAGCGAAAAGGCGAGAAGCGAGAAAGCGAGAAGCGAAAAAGCGAGAAGCGAAAAAGCGAGAAGCGAAAAAGCGAGAAGCGAGAAGCGAGAAAGCGAGAAGCGAAAAGGTGAGAAGCGAGAAAGCGAGAAGCGAAAAAGCGAGAAGCAAGAAAGCGAGAAGCGAGAAGCGAAAAAGCGAGAAGCGAGAAAGCGAAAAAGCGAGAAGCGAAAAAGCGAGAAGCGAGAAGCGAGAAAGCGAGAAGCGAAAAGGTGAGAAGCGAGAAAGCGAGAAGCGAAAAGGCGAGAAGCGAGAAAGCGAGAAGCGAAAAAGCGAGAAGCGAGAAAGCGAGAAGCGAGAAAGCGAGAAGCGAAAAAGCGAGAAGCGAGAAGCGAGAAAGCGAGAAGCGAAAAGGTGAGAAGCGAGAAAGCGAGAAGCGAAAGGCGAGAAGCGAGAAAGCGAGAAGCGAAAAAGCGAGAAGCGATAAAGCGAGAAGCGACAAAGCGAGAAGCGATAAAGCGAGAAGCGAGAAAGCGAGAAGCGAGAAAGCGAGAAGCGAGAAAGCGAGAAGCGAAAAGGCGAGAAGCGATAAAGCGAGAAGCGATAAAGCGAGAAGCGAAAAAGCGAGAAGCGAGAAAGCGAGAAGCGAGAAGCGATAAAGCGAGAAGCGAAAAAGCGAGAAGCGAGAAAGCGAGAAGCGAAAAGGCGAGAAGCGAGAAAGCGAGAAGCGAAAAAGCGAGAAGCGAAAAAGCGAGAAGCGAGAAAGCGAGAAGCGAAAAAGCGAGAAGCGAGAAGCGAGAAAGCGAGAAGCGAAAAGGTGAGAAGCGAGAAAGCGAGAAGCGAAAAAGCGAGAAGCAAGAAAGCGAGAAGCGAGAAGCGAAAAAGCGAGAAGCGAGAAAGCGAAAAAGCGAGAAGCGAAAAAGCGAGAAGCGAGAAGCGAAAAAGCGAGAAGCGAAAAAGCGAGAAGCGAGAAAGCGAGAAGCGAAAAGGCGAGAAGCGATAAAGCGATAAGCGAAAAAGCGAGAAGCGAAAAGGCGAGAAGCGAGAAAGTGAGAAGCGAGAAAGCGAGAAGCGAAAAGGCGAGAAGCGATAAAGCGAGAAGCGAAAAAGCGAGAAGCGAGAAAGCGAGAAGCGATAAAGCGAGAAGCGAAAAAGCGAGAAGCGAGAAAGCGAGAAGCGAAAAGGCGAGAAGCGATAAAGCGAGAAGCGATAAAGCGAGAAGCGAAAAAGCGAGAAGCGAGAAAGCGAGAAGCGAGGAGCGATAAAGCGAGAAGCGAAAAAGCGAGAAGCGAGAAAGCGAGAAGCGAAAAGGCGAGAAGCGAGAAAGCGAGAAGCGAAAAAGCGAGAAGCGAAAAAGCGAGAAGCGAGAAAGCGAGAAGCGAAAAAGCGAGAAGCGAGAAAGCGAAAAGCGAAAAGGTGAGAAGCGAGAAAGCGAGAAGCGAAAAAGCGAGAAGCAAGAAAGCGAGAAGCGAGAAGCGAAAAAGCGAGAAGCGAGAAAGCGAGAAAGCGAAAAAGCGAGAAGCGAAAAAGCGAGAAGCGAGAAGCGAAAAAGCGAGAAGCGAAAAAGCGAGAAGCGAGAAAGCGAGAAGCGAAAAGGCGAGAAGCGATAAAGCGATAAGCGAAAAAGCGAGAAGCGAAAAGGCGAGAAGCGAGAAAGCGAGAAGCGAGAAAGCGAGAAGCGAAAAGGCGAGAAGCGAAAAAGCAAAAAAAAAAATTTAAACAATGCTTTTCAATTTAGCGAGAAGCGAAAAAGCGAGAAGCAAAATAGCGAGAAGCTTTTCTAGATTCCGAGAAAAACGCATTTAAAGTTTTTTATATGAAAATCCTCAAAAAATCGACTTTTTGGTCAAAAATGGTAGTGATCACAGATTTTAGCCCTTTTGGCTCTACAGGCTCTAGATTCCGAGAAAAACGCATTTAAAAATCGACTTTTTAGTCAAAAAATCGACTTTTTGATCAAAAATGGTAGTGATCACAGATTTTAGTCCTTTTGGCTCTACAGGCTCTAGATTCCGAGAAAAACGCATTTAAAAATCGACTTTTTAGTCAAAAAATCGACTTTTTGATCATAAATGGTCGTGATCACAGATTTTAGTCCTTTTGGCTCTACAGGCTCTAGATTTCGAGAAAAACGCATTTAAAGTTTTTTATATGAAAATCCTCAAAAAATCGACTTTTTGGTCAAAAATGGTAGTGATCACAGATTTTAGCCCTTTTTGCTCTACAGGCGCTAGATTCCGAGAAAAACGCATTTAAAAATCGACTTTTTAGTCAAAAAATCGACTTTTTGATCATAAATGGTAGTGATCACAGATTTTAGTCCTTTTGGCTCTACAGGCTCTAGATTTCGAGAAAAACGCATTTAAAGTTTTTTTTATGAAAATCCTCAGAAAATCGACTTTTTGGTCAAAAATGGTAGTGATCACAGATTTTAGCCCTTTTGGCTCTACAGGCTCTAGATTCCGAGAAAAACGCATTTAAAGTTTTTTATATGAAAATCCTCAAAAAATCGACTTTATGGTCAAAAATGGTAGTGATCACAGATTTTAGCCCTTTTGGCTCTACAGGCTCTAGATTCCGAGAAAAACGCATTTGAAGTTTTTTATGTGAAAATCCTCAAAAAATCGACTTTTTGGTCAAAAATGGTAGTGATCACAGATTTTAGCCCTTTTGGCTCTACAGGCTCTAGATTCCGAGAAAAACGCATTTAAAGTTTTTTATATGAAAATCCGCAAAAAATCGACTTTTTGGTCAAAAATGGTAGTGATGTGTTGACTAGCGGCGATCCTAGGTATATAGAAGAAGTTTTTAACAATGTGAAAATAAAGGCAAAATATTAGGCTCTAAAGAAAGCAGGAGTAGAAGAGTGAGATGAATTAACTCGATGCTTAAAATCATTTTTATAAGTTCTGGGCTTAAAGGAGTCAGGGAGCTTTTTGGCTTAGATTTCTCAGAGGATTAAACTAGTTCTCTTCCCCAAGAAGTATAGGATTAGAACTTTTAGAAGCCCAACACTTAGTAAAGTTGTTACTTGCGTATATGGTTAAGTATTTTAGGGTAGTTTGGGAAAAGGTCAAACTGGACCTTATTGCATGCAAATATTTTAATAGAAAAAAACTGTGGCCTAACCGTGGTGGTAAACTAGATTTGCTAAATATATTCTTGTGTATGTTTGCACCTTATGATGGAAGGTGGTAAAAGAGCTTCCTACTAGGGTTCAAAGATATGTTTCACTTGACATCACCTGAGAAGGACACCTAGAAAGGCACTAAACGTCATCGCCTACACGGTACCTTTTTGGGACTGAGTGATGGAAATAACTTGGTCTGACTAGGCGAGTCGAGATAAGGAAAATTTTCTAAACTTACAACATTAAGATTTTATGAAAGATTAGACTTAAGGATCTGAGTTTAGTCTAGGAATCCAAGACGAACCATATGGTCACAGAAGTCAGTTTCGAAGGAAAACAACCAACAAGAATCTTGAAAAATAAATAATTGATTGAGATCTAATAGTCTGTGCAATTTTTACTGAATAGAATAAACATTAGCACTGAAGCCAATGTCTGTATTATAAGAGAAAACAACATGTTGCCTAACGGACTATCTGATAATTGAAGTATGATTCAGCGGAGATACTGTTTATTTAAAGGGCAACTGATCATAAAGTGGAAAACGTATAAACGAGTAGTAAAGTCACTATTTATGTTGACAGTCAGGCTGGCCTTAGGGCTTTGAAGGCGCATTGTGTCAGGTCTAGGCTGGTAAAGGACTGTAATAAAGCCCTTATGGAGATTTTGGAAAACTTTGACGTCAGATTTACTAGGTTCCGGAACCCTGTGACAAATCTGGCAACGAAATTTTTGATAAGCTCGTTAAAAATGGCTCGACCATGGATGTGGCATATAAGGAAATGGCTATAAAACCAGCAATTAGGCATTATTATGGGAAGATTAAGACATAAATGCTTAACATGACAAACCTTCTATGGGTAAGCTGGATTAACTGCAGGGTTACTAGGACTACGTGGCCAGCGCTAGTTATTTCAGGTAATTAGAATGTTTTGCATTTTATAGTTCAAAATCTAGAGCACTGTTGTATTTAGAGAAGATTATTAATATTTATAATATGGTCAAGGTATTATATTCACGACTGGATTTTATGGGATAATTGGAAATAAGTGAACAAAGGATTCTGGTATTAAAGTTAGAAAACGACAGGCAGTTGATTCAATGAACTTAAGCTGAGTTGAAGAAAGGGTCTGCAATTGCCCATGGGACTGCATAAATATTAAAAAAGATAACTTAATGAAGAGAGGCCTTTCGGGCATTTCAGGTAAATGCTGAATTACTGAAGTTTCGATATTAAAGAAAACCAATATTAAGTTAGTTTATGAGTGCAGTAATCATCGAACCTTCAAGCAAACTCTTTCAGATGGTAGTTTTAGAGAATAACAATTACATACCCCTGTAAAGAAGACATTGACCGCTTAGATTTGCATGGAAAAGAGCCTATGATTTTGATTCACTCAACAAGTTCCTTTCTGTAAGAAGGTCCTTTTTAGATCTTTTACATACATTTATCAAAGTAATTTTCTTTATTCTTTTTTTGCATACTTTTACGAAATTTTGAAAAGTTGTATTTTTGCTCCAAGTTTTTTTGCTTCTTAGCTTTCGTAAGGACTAAATGTATCGAAAAATATCTTCATCTCTCAAGTATAAAATATAATAAGAGAACAATTTTTTTAATTATGTTTTTCTTTTGTCTCCCTTCACGTTCTTAGCAATTATAAACTTTAAAATTGTTATATGTTTCTATAATTTTTTCAGAATTTTCTTGTATCCTGATTTTCAACTTTTTAGCCACCTTAAACATTAGCATCCAACGTGTTTGTATTTTTTAAACTTTTCTAACTAATTTGTGTAATATCGGATGAAAAACTTTTATTTGTCTTTATTTTCTTCCTTTCTCCTTACAACATCTTAAGTAAGTGTGTATGTTCGCTTGTGAAAACTTTTGGCTTAACTGTTTTATTTTTCAATGGCATTTCCTTGTTTTACCGCTCTCAGCAACAATTTGGCAAACTTTGCTTAACTTCAAAGAAACACTAATGACGCCAACAGACATACTACACAAAGATGTTTAACAGACGTGTTTTAGTTTCTACTTTGCATTAATATTCGTGTTTGTGTGTGTATATGTTTTAAAATAAGTTTGCTGGAATAAGCAGAACAAAAAACACGCAACCAGCTGTGTGTGTCTACACATATTTTTCTGCTAAAAACACAGCCATAGAAAACTGTTTTCGCTTTTATTTTTTACTTTTTGTTATTAAAGTTTCTTTACTAAAAACAAAACTTTGTATCTGTTTGCTTGATGCCGATGATAATGATGTTGATGGCCTTTGGCATCTCCTTGAACTTTGAATTACAACTTTTAAGTTCAATTTAGCTTTTAAGTCGTAATGGTAATCAATGTTACCTTACGTTGTTTTTAAGAACGTTGAAAGTTAAAGTTTGAAAGGAAAAAATGTGGTTTTTTTACCTTAAGAAAACTATTTCAAATTCTATATAACAGTTATATTTAGATGATTTAAAAAACGTACAAAATAAAAAATAGTTAATAAAATCTTAATATAACCCAAGGAGCAATGAAAATGCTTATTTTATATAATTTCATTGGTAATTTTTATGATAATTATGTTCAATTCAAATTTAGAAAATGAACATTTAAGTGGGTTAAAAAAAGTTACAGTCGGCTTAATTCAACCATATTATATCCTTCAACACAAAATGTTTTATATTCAGTACTAGCACTTCATATAAAAAATTTATTTGGTTAATGAAGCTTAATGGAACCAATAATATATTGTGAATCAACCACAGAAAAATTATTCAAATTTATTCCCCTTTATATGTTACTCAGGTTAAGTTTAAAAAATAAAAGTAATCAAGCTAAAAAAAGAGTTTAAAAGACAACAAAATTTGATTTAAAAAAGTTAATTTCAAAACTTGATGTAAAACATTCACCAACAGCCCTTCAAAGCGTATGAATAATATAAACTCATTTTAGTAAGGACATGCAAACGTAATGTGTTATTATATTTTATAATGGAGATGCACTTTTAAATATTAAATAAATTTAATTTTTAATTATTTACATTTATGAAAAAACTAATTTTTTCGATGTTAAAAAAAATTATTATTTTCCCATATGCGTATGAGTAATATTGACAAGTTATTTTATCGAGTATACGTGACGTAGTAATGAATTTTTTTCGGATTTATTATCTTAAATTTTAATATATGAGCAGACCATTTTCGAAATAAACTAAAATCTGGCCTTATAAAAAATAACAATTTTTGTTTTTTTGATATTTTATTGATACAGGTATGTATTTTACCATTAAAAATTCCAGTTGCCTTTAAGTGCTCTTTAAGTGTTTTTAACTCTTAAGATCACTTCAAGTTCGTGATATTTTTTTTTTAGCAGTAGTTAGAGTTTAAAAAAAAAATAAGGCTAGTACAGGGTGTCTGGTGGAAAATTAATATTTTTTTAAATAGAATTATTTCAAAAATAAATAAGCGGCGCGGAAAGAGGGGGGCGCTGTTGGAATTATCGATTGTACGGATTTGTCAGCCACGATGTCGCAGTGGTCGAATGAGCATCGCGTGTTCGCTGTGGAGATACTTTTAAAGAGTTATGATTCTTACGATATTGCTCGCCTACAGTTTTGTTCACACTATAGTATTCGGCAAGTACGTAATGCACCGAGTGTTAATTCAATTCGTTAGGGGGTGCAGAGATTCAGCGCAACTGCTTCGGTTATTAATGTCCTACAGCCAGGGCTCAGTTGGTGTGCAAGGACTCCCGAAAACATTGAACTGGTTGAAAGCAGTTTATGTGAAAATTCGCAACTTTCAATACAAAAAAATCAGCCTTATTGAGACTTTCAAGAGCAATTATTCATAAAATTTTTAAAAAGGATCTGAAGTTCTATTTTTTTTAAATTAAAATCGCTCAAGTGACTTTTATTTACGCAACAATTTTTGTAATAAAATGTGAAGACGCTTTCGCACTAAAAATTCTATTGTTTGGACCGACCAGGCTTGTCTGCATTTAAATGGCCACGTGGACAAGAAGCCCCAACCTTCAATTAAAACTATTTAGTTTGTCCACACGTGAAATAATTGGACCATTATTTTCGAAAATTCTCGAGGCCAGGTGACGAATGTCAGCGGCAAAAAATATCGACGCATGAATACGGAATTCTTTTTGCTAAGCCTGCTTGCTCATCCATCGTACTCCTTACACACGTAATTTTAACAGAATGGGGCGACTGCACATACAGCCAGAACTTCGATGAATTTTCTTCTGGAAAATTTTCCCCAAAAACTAATCAGTTACTTTGAGGACATCCTATGGCCACCGTGGTCGCGCGATCTAACTCCCATGAACTTTTTTATGGGCCTACCTCAAGGAGAGGCTTAACAATGACAATCCTTAACCTCTTGTGGCTTTTAAGGAAATTATTTGGCGATAAATCAGCTCTATTGAAGCAAGTTTAGTGCAGCGTGTGGCGCAGAATACAAGGCTTGGTTTTGAACAGCGTGTTCCACTCTTTGAAAAATGAAATCAGCATTTTTATTCTATCGTATTGGATTTTCAAAGTGGTTTCAGGGAAAAGAAATGATTTTAATAAATGTTGAGCGGTGACTTGTTATGGTTTAGTGTGCAATATGTATGCAAACGTTAGTTTACAGTTATTTTCTTACATATTTTTATACCGTTTACATGATTAAGGTGTGTAAAAATTTTTCATTTCGTATTCTTTTAATATCCATCTGCGGCCCCATAAAGTATATATTTTCTTAGTTCTTATAGATAGGGAAGTCGATTTAGCACCGCCCGTCTCTCCGTGTTATGGATAAATTATATTTGTGAAGCCCCCCGATGTTGCACAGACAAGTTGTATAAAATTATAAAAAAAAAAATCGCTTTTGAAATCCAACAAAATCGCCCGATAACTAATCGGGATAAAAACCAAGAACTTTAATAAAATCCTCTTCAACTGTCCCGGAGTTGCTCCTACATATGTGCATTGTTAGACCATTTCCCATTATTTTTTGTGTGGTTGCTATAGAAATTTAAAACAAATTTGGCTCATATACCCTACAACTTTCCCGGAGTCCTTAGGGGAATAAAATGTATCACGGACCCCCATTAGCTTTCCCTTCCAAACATATTCCTAGAACATGCTCACCTCTTATCCTTATCGCCAAAGTTTGGGGAATTGTAATAGATCCCCCCTATAGCTTTTAGGGTGCCCGTGGATGGGCCAAATGGAGGACTGACCCTAACTTATTTTTCCTTGGGAACATTTTCTTTAAACATACCTTCACCCTTTCTCTTTCCCCTTCTCTTGCCATATAAAATAAAAAAAATAGGGTGAAAACTCCTACAATTCGTTAAGGGTATATAAGATTTGACACAGCCGAATATAGCGCTCTTACTTGTTTTTTGCTTTTTTTGCACGTTTTTCACCGCGCAGGCTTGTCTTTTTTAAAATAAACCAATAACTAATTCAAGTATTTTGTCATTTAATTTCATTAGCTACAAATATTTTTTTTAAGATGATCGTTTAACCGATTTCAGCAGGCCTTTTTTATTTTTGTGCTTTGCGGAGGCATTATTGTTTAAACTTTACGCCCGCAGTTGTGAATTTAATGAAATAAAACACTTGTTTAAGACAATCTACCTTACCTTAAAGTTTATTATAAAGCACTTAATATATATTAAATTTTTTTATCTTATGCTAGCATACCAAATGTTATGCCGGGTTTTATAACCCAACAAAACTATTTGCCTTTCTTGGTTGCACTTCTCTAAGATTTAACACATAAGTAGGCAATGTTTTGCTTCCATTGAATTTAAGTGCTTACAAAACCAATTTTTTTTTGCTGGGACGGCTGTTAGTTATAAGACAAATTTACAAAAAATAAAAAAAATTTTTTTACCTTCAAAAATAAAAAGCTTAAGCATCTAAGTACAACAGTTGCTCTGAGATTATATTTATCCTTTATTTCATAATTTTGGTTTTTTTCTTACTTTCTTCCAACATCAATAATTTTACTTCTTAATGGATTAAATTTGGCAAAGTGGAGACTGGAAGTTTTGGCATTTAGGTTTGGATTTTAAGAAATTTGTTTTGGTATTTATAGTTTGCTAAAAGGGTTAAATACTCAAACTATTTTGAAAACTTTTGTGTTAAAAGAGCTGCAATATAAAGTGTTAAATTGATGTATTAAAGTTATGACAGAAAAATAAATACTTTGAATATTTATTTTGGTTAGTGATAAAATATTAAAATGTCCATTAGGTAATAACACTTTTGTGGTCAAAAACAATTTGTGAAAATAAAGTTTTTAGTTTTAAGCTGAAATATATAAAATAAATATTAAATGGAATTAGTTTTTTATTTTAATTTAAGCCTACACATTTGAAACTCGATTTACACGTTGATTTTTTAACATTTTCTTTACTGGCATCGCATACGTGGAAAAAAAATTATCGGTCTATTTTTCACTGGACTATTTTTAAATGTCCTCCGATAAGAGTCATCATTATACCCTCCACCTTAGTGTTAGGGGTATATATGAGTTTGTCATTCCTTTTGTAATTTCTTTAATATTCCTTTGAGACCCCATAAAGTATATATTTTCTAGATCCTTAAGGATAAGAAAGTTTAGTTAGTAATGTTTGTCTGTCCTTCTGTCCATCTGTACATCTGTCTATCTGTCCATTCTGCCGTCTGGCAGTCTCGCCGTTAACCTGTGGAAATAAAGTTTCTAAAGCCCCTTGATATTTTCCGTACCGGTCTATGGTATCAAAACATCAGGTATACTTGCGAAATTTGAAATTGAAGCGCCAAGGCTCATTTTCACTTAAACGACCAGGTAAACAAAATAAACTGCCGTTACCAGTTTCCAGGAACTCGCAACCCACTATTAAATTATAAAAAATCCTTGCATTGCCCCAGGGTAACTGTTTGAGGGGCTTTATTCACGCGTTCGATAATTCGACCATTTTTTTTAAATTCTCAAGGCCAGGCGACGAATATCAACGGTGATAATTATCGACGCATGATAACGGAATTCTTTCTGCCAAATCTGCGACTTCATTCATCGTAATCTTCACACGCGTGACTTCAACAGGATGGAGCAACTGCATACACAGTCAGAGTTCTTATAAATTTGCTTCAGGAAAATTTCCCCTAAAAACTGATCAGTCGCTTTGGGGACATCCCATAGCTACCGAGGTCGCCCGATCTAACTCTCATGGATTTTTTTATGGTGCTGCCTCAAAAAGAGGGTTTGTAATGCCGATCCCTAATCTCTTGTGGCTTTAAAAGAAAATATTCTTCCAGAAATTGACTTGATTGAACAAAGTTTACTGCAGCTTGTGGCCAAGAACACAAGGCTCCAAAAGAGGTATACAAGTTTGAGCTCGACGTCAGTTTATTTGTCTGGTAGTCAGTAAGTAGCGTTTTACTTTTATATTTAGAGATAACAATAATAGTCCAGCAAGAGTACACAGTTCCAAAATTAATTTTTTTGGCATAATTTTTAAAAGCAATGTTAGAGCCACTAGTTTTTGCGTTTTTATTATTAAATCTTTGCTTATTCAAACTTACAATAAAAAAATTTAAAAAAGATAATTTTTTTTTTATGCTTTAATTTAGTTTAACTTCTCGTTTTCTTTTTTCTGCTTTACAGTATTTTTCATGCAAAGTTTTACGCGCGTACTTATAATAATTAAAGTGGGCTTATTAAGAGCTTATTTGACAATTGTGCTACAGACATCCGTCATTTAAGCGCTTAATAACCTATCTTTAACTTTTGTGATTATGGTGCTAGAATTTGTTTTCAAACAACTTACCAAGTAATATGTCCACGGTGTAGTTCGAGGCACTAGTGTAACCTTCTTTAAGCTTAAGATTTACATAAACACGTGTGTGTATTATTTCTGGGCACATAGAGAGAGAACTTAAAGAAATGCAAAGTTTCGACAAGATGATTGAATGTTTTAGAACTTTATTTATTTTTCGTTAAATTGCCATTCAAAACACGTGTCAGCAAAAACTCAAAACAAAGTTTGTTCAACTAAATATCTTTGCATATGTCATGCTTTTTGAGTATGAATAAGAAAACAGTTTTTTTTATTTGTACAAAACACAAAAAGAAATTCTAAAGAAAGAAATGTTTATGCTATTGCCAATGAGCCTGTTTTAATATTTGAGATATTTTCTTTTTGGTTGGAAAAGTGTAAATAAGAAGGTGTTTAAATAGCTCTTTGTAATTTAAATAAAATATTTTTAAATGATCTATGTTAGCGAGCTTCTGCATTCAGGTTTGAGGTTCAACGTGATTTTGGCCATACAATTTTGGTTTATCGTTGTTGCCAACTCTATATTGCAAGATTCGAAAAAGTCGGGAAAATTCTTTAAAATCTAATACACAAAAATTAATTATAACCTTTGCTAATTAGAGCATAGTATTTAATAGCTTGAATTGTTACAAAAGGTTAGACATATTTAAGGACACCTGCCAATTAAATTTCTTAAATCACAAAATAATGTTTTTACATACAAAATTCTACACAATAGTCCTCTACGTAAACCTTTTTGCAATATACTAAGTATTGAAGGTCAATAAAAAAATCGTATCTCTACTTATAATTTTTTCTGTTGGTCACCTACAATATCCTCACTGCTATGCGTCTTGATATTATTGTCATAGTCATTAAAAACTAAACCCAAACATCGGTGAAATTTATTTTGTTCAGCCAAACCCGAACGCAAGCCGAACTCATAACTCGTTATTAAACTAAAGCCATTTAGTTTAAGTACAAACTATAAATTTTATGAAATCAACACACATACATATTTTCACTTAAAAAAATATATTTTAACAAACACATGTGCAAAAATACATTTAGGACAAATAAAATGAATGCGCTTATGGTCATAGCTAAGCGTTAGGATGTAAACAAATGTATAAATTGCCAAGCGTCTATAGGGACAATAATTTCTGTAAACACTGGATGCAGGACGGTTTTGCAGTTCAAATAACGATATATAACTACTCGCAGTATGGACCGGTTCGCATAATACGGTTATCTGATCCTCAGGGGGTGGTCGAAAACGAACGGGCAAATAATCTGGCGATTAGGTCTAGGGCATAACAGGAGATTGATCTGGTGAACCCAAGCCCTTTGCTGCGGGGAAAACCGAATTTAAAAGAGTGTGAAAAAAATGCCCACAGGGTGCACAACGAGACATTTCGGAGATTGACAAAAATCCTTTGGGGCGACTCAAACAATGTTAGAACTAGGGGCATTCTGAAGCTTAGTAAGCCTGAACAAAGCATCACGGTGAGCTTACTGATACGTTACTCAAACATACGAGCACCCCTTCACCAATTAGTAGTGTCGGAGGAGAGCGAGTGCAGGGAACGCAGGGCGGACATGGAAATAATGGAGCTCGGATTTTATACTGGCCAGAGTCCGATGTTTCATGTCTGATATTTTGCCGGATATGGCTCACTTAGAAGTTGTAGATTGAGACATGTTGAGGGAGTACATCCGCATCATAGATTTTCTGTAAACTTCTCTCATGAGAAATTTTTTTCTTTCTAGGAGCACACAACAAGCTGATCACTGGATTAGATGTACGCCCAATAGAACTTGAGGGCTTTAAGGCCGAACCTAGCCTAGCCTAACCACACATTAAATGCTTTTTGAAAAATATAGCATCTCTAGCTTCCTGCTTTTTGTTTTAGGTCTGTTCCCCCGATATCACCACATAGAATGCATGTGGTTCTTCTTCACAGTTTTTCGCTGTGTGTGACTCACGTTCACGTTTTAAGCAAACTTTTGATCTCTCAGTTTATGCCTGAATTTCAGGCATCTAAAGCACTTAGTGAGTGTTTTTCTCTCTCCTCTGAGACATATTAACCATACAATTTATATTTTACATGACTCTATCCCTCCTCTCCTCTTTCACATGGACTTCAATGTCATAACGTCTGGTACCGGCATTTCTAGTTCCAATTAAAAATCTCACATATAAATAGCTTTTTAGCTATGTTGTTCATGTCCTTCCAGAGCCTCACTTCCGCTCAGTTAGAAAACTCAGATTCAATTTTGTTAAATTTCTCTTTACTTTTTTCCACTTTGTTAACTTCGTGCTCAAAACCTTTCAGCTCGGAGTCTTTTCGGATCTTTAATAGGATACCGGCCTAGATTTCTGTGCCTTTTTATTTCCTTTTGGTTTTCGTAATTCACTCATAGTCGGGGACAGCTTCTTCTGAACTAGATTTAAGGGTTTCAATTACTTTTTATATGTGCGGTTATTTTTATATGAAAACTGTTTTGGCCTTTTGGTCAGTCATATAGTTAGTCAGCCAGCCATTCGGACTGGAAATCAGTTGCCCAGTCAGTCAGTGAGTCATTCAGTCAGACAGAAAGTTGGTCAGTCAGCCAGCCAGTCGTTCAGTCAATCAGCAAATCGCTTAGTCAGTCATTCAGCCAGCCAGCCAGTCAGTCAGTCAATTAGTCAGTATGTCAGTCAGTCAATGAGTGAGTCATTCAGTCAGTCAGTCAGAAAGTCGGTTAGTCAGTGAGACAGTCAGTCGCTTAGTAAGTCGGTCAGTCATAAGGAAAGTCAGTCGTACAGTCAGTCAATCCGTCGCTTAGTCAGCCAGTCGGTCAACTAGTCAGTCTCTAAGCCAATCAATCCGTTTGTAAATACAACTGAAACTTTAATAGTAGTTAAACATTTGTTTTAACTTAAAACTTTATACAGTGGAAGCCCGGTATAATGAATTCTCAGCTTAACGAACACGCAAAACAATTAAAGTATTCATGTGCCAGGGTTGCCACACGAAGCTTAATTTAAAAAATTTTTTTAATTGCTCCTGCAGCTTCCAGGGTTCTCCTAGAAAGGTAAAATGTAAGACCGACCCAAATTAGTTTATCCTCCCAAACATTTTTGTGGAACATACTTAACCTTTAACTCCAGCCCCTAACATGGTTGCCATACAACAACAACTTCTCCGCCGTCGCCCCTAGAGGAATGAAATGTATCACAGTACCCCATTAGTTTTTCCTCTCAAGCGAATTCCTAGAATATACTTACCTCCTACCTCCATCACAAAAGGGGGTTGCAATACAAAATTCACAAAAACATTGTAAAAACACCCATAACTTCTTAAGAGTCGGCCCTAGAGAAATAAAATATACGACCGACCCTCATTAGTTTCTACTCGCAAACATATTCCTAGAACATACTTGCCCCCTATCTGCACGTCTTAAGAGGGTTGTCAAACACAAAACTTGAAAAAAATAAGGTAAAAACCGCTACAAATTCTCCGACCGCCCAAGAGGAATTAAATGTATTACGAATTTTTCAGCTTAGCGAGAGGGCCTGACATTATATTAATCGTTAAACTGCGATTGCATTGTATTTACATATAAAACTAGGGGCAGGAATGTCCTTTATTTTACAATTATCATATTCAGTATTGACCCAGAGTCAAGCAGGAAATGGTGTTTTTTTAGTGGTATAATTAAAGCAGACTTTACAGCATTGGCGCATAATTTTTCTATCACATGTATGGTGTGATATCAATTAATTAGGCATGAAAATTATCCTCAATTTAAAATTTTTAACTCTAATACTAGAAAGATTAAAATAAAACAAAAATAGTACTTGCAACTTTTTTCCACACACATAATGAAAACCTATTAACCTTTGTTTTTGGAAATTTTCTAAAAATATTATGGAAAAAGTTTTATAGTTAAGAGCTCACTCGTTGTTGCCATGAAGTGTCATATTGTAGTGCTATTATTTCGTTAATGTTTTCATTATGTTTAGGGAATTTGGTAGTTTTTATTTTGTCATAAAAAGTGTAAAGGTTTCATATATTTAAGAAGTGTGTAAGTATATGAGTGTGAATGAATTAATGGTCTTGGTACAATTAAATAAACGTCTGCATCACATGTTCCTTTTTAATCAAAAACAAATTGACGAAGATTATATTTTATCAGACGTTTTAAACATAAAGTTTTTAATATCTTTTTCTAATGTCAACACACTTACCATTAAGCAGTTTAACACAGTGGGGCAAGTTGAATTTTAAAGTAAATATAAGAAAGAATTTCAACTTAAGGCCAAGTAGGACAGTTCCTTAGTTATATTTTGGGTTATTTTTTCTGATTTTTCTAATCCCTTCTAATTTTTAAGTCTAGTTCTGGCCCCGCTTAAAAGCATTTTGTTTGACTACGAGTTAAAAGGAGATGTTTTTTTTAAATTAATGTGTAAACACATCTAAACACAAAAACTTGAAAAAATATTCAACTTAAATAAGGGAAAGTAAAAAAATTGTCGTTTTTAACAATAAAAATGCGAAAAGTAAATCCTCTTAAAAAAAATAAATACCATAAAATAAAAAATAATAAAAGTTTATTACAAACTACCTGGGATTTTTTTTTAGTTTTATAAGAAAATACAAATTGCTTTGGCAATGGAAAAACACAAAAAGTCCTTCACATAGCCTTCGATACATAAGAGCAGAAACTATAAAAGACTTTAAGACTTTCATTTGTACCAGTAAAACATGTTGAAAATATTAACAATAAATGAATAGCGGGGAGGAAAAGAAAAAAATAGTGCGAAATAAATTAAACACTTAATAAAGTTTTAAAGTGCAAGAGCCTTAAAGTCCTAATATATGTTCAAAAAAATAAAAAATGGGTGGAATGAAAAAAAATTTCAAATTGGGTTTGCTTTAATAAGAATTTAAAAGATGTATTCAATTTGAGAAAAAATTTAATTACTTATTTTTGTCATTGTCGTAGGTAGGGGGGAGCCCCATACTGTAGGAGGTAGAAGATTGCACAGCCGGCTTGTCTCAGACAAGTTTTCTACATTACAGCAGAAGTTTTTTTAAATACCAAGTTCGTCTTTGAGTTGAATTTGATACGAGTCCGCATTCCTGCTTTTATTTACTCAATAAATAGTTTTCAGTATTTCCTGCGACTAACGCTTAAACAAAAACTACTATTAAAGCAACAACATGTTTTTTCATTTTATTTATTTTTTTGCTTCTCAATTAAATATTCTATGAACAGCTAAATGTCAAAATTAGCAATAAAATCAATAAAATAAATAAAAAATAAAGCATGCTTTAAGGCGCGAAACAAATCATGCGCAGATAAGTAACAAACTTTTGAATCGAAAGCAACATTTTAAACAAAAAAATATTTAAGAAAATGGGGAACAGTACAAAATCAATTGTTTTTAATTAATTCATTTTCTTGATATTGTTTATTCTTTCAGTACAGAATTTTTTATTTCAGGGATTTTTATATATTATGATGATTTTATATTTTTTGCCCCTGAAAATTTTAACTTACTGAAGTAAACTTAAAATGAAAATTGCAATTTATGAACTTATGAATGCATGTGTAGGAAGGTATTAATGTGCGTAAGGCAAACACTGACAAGAAGTCATACATATGGCTGGTTTGGAAAAAATAACAATAAATAATGCCTTTGACATTGACACACGGTTTGTGAGTTGAAGACAGAAACCATACATTATGTCAACGTCCACATACATATTTAAAGCATATCTGAAAGCAGAGCATTAAAAATTTTTATAAATAAGAATGTGTTGGTAGTTTTCACTACAGCACATAATGTTGACCGCAAGAATAATACCTTTAAAAAAATATTATATTTGACGCATAAATTGGATGATTTTTCTGTTGGAAATGTTGTTTGTTGTTTTTTTATTAAAGTTTATTACATAGTTTACAGCAAAACTACACAAAAAAACTGGACAACAATTTTAATCATATAAGCAATTTCATTACAAAAAATTTTAGATTCCAGCAACATTTCTTAATTATTCAACAAAACTTTTATTAATACTGGGGGCAAATGACGGCATTCGATTCGAATCGAAATTAAAAATTCTAATTAGAATTCCTAGTTATATTAAAAGCATTGACAATTCGATCGATCGAGTAGAATTTCGATTCGAATCGAATGTCGTAATTTGCCTCCTGCTTTAACAAAGCTCTTGAAGATTTTTTACTTGTTTACAGTAATTCTTAATAAGTTTATTAAAATTATTAAATACAGAACGAAAGTTAATGAAATACTAAAATATTTGGTTCAAGTACCACTGATGATTTGGTGCAAGAACTAAGAAAATTCATATGGACAAACTTAAACATACAACAAACCTTCAATTAAGCTCAACAATAATTTGTATTGATTATTGTATTATTTTCGTAATTTTGATTTTTAAAAATTGTAAAAAGCTATAGGAAAATTTCAAAATGCATGCAAACACAACTGATTCAAATATTTTTTTAAAAATATTTTAAGGTAATAACCAAATAATCTTTTTTATTAATCGATATCTCGATAGTGATCAACATGCTACTTTGCAAGCGCCATTTTGAATATTTTTTAAAACAAAGTACCAAATGGTAAGAAGTACCATAAGCATTAAAAGTAAAGTACCAAAATATGAGAAAAAGAACTTTTACATAACTTAATCTAACATTTTAAAACTTACAAATAAAAAATGCCGAAACTACCATAATGCGAAGAGGACACTTTTTGACCACTTAATTAACATTCGAACGTAATCTGAATTTTAACTCGAAAAAATACTCTTTAGCCGATAATTTGACTTCCAACCTTATTTAGAGTCCGTAAGTCATTCTTTCATATTTAAAGGGCCTTTTAAGACCCCGAACTTTTCTTTATAAACCTTTGTTATTTATGAAATATTTTTTATTTTTAAATAGGAGTCGGTGTCATTTTTTTAACCCCCTTAGCGTAACTTGGGAAGTTCTCAGCGTTTTTACTCTAATTTTTAAAAAAATTTTGTGTGGCAATCCCCAAAGGGGGTGTAGCTAGGGGGTAAATATGTTTTTGAAAAATATTTGCAAGGAAAACAAGTTCCGTTCAGTCCTACATTTGACGTATCAACGGGCATCCTGGAAGTTGTAGGAGAAATTTGTAACAATTTTGAGAAACTTTAAAACTTAGGCGACAGAAATAGGGGAAAAGTATATTCTACGAATATGTGTGGGAGTGGGAGCAAATATGGGCCGGTCGTACACTTTATTTCTCTAAGACGGACTCTAGGGAAGTTATGGGCGTTTTTACATAATTTTTGTTAATTTTGTATGGCAACCCGCTTATAGCGCAGAGAGAGGGGTTATTAATGTTCTGGGAGTATGTTTGCGAGAGGAAACTAATGGGGGTTAGTCGTACACTTTATTTTTCTAAGGCCGACTCTGGGGAAGTTATGAACGTTTTTACATCATTTTTGTAAATTTTGTATGGCAACCTCCGTAGCAGATGGTGATAGGGGGTAAGTATGCTTTAGGAATATATTTAAGAGGGAAAACTAGTGGGGCTCTGTGATACATTTTATTCCTCTAGAAGTGACCCCGGAAAAGTTGTGGGCGTTTTTACATAATTTTTGTAAATTTGTATGTAATTGATGGGGATAGGAGGTATGTATGTTCTGGGAATATGGTGGAAGGAAAAACTAGATGGGGGGTTTATGATACATTTTGTTCCTCTAGAGGCGATAACGGAGGAGTTGTAGAGGTTTTTATCCTATTTTTTTTAATTTTTAATAGAAACCATGTAAGGGGCTGGCAAATGGGGGTAAGTATGCTTCGCAAAAATATTTGAGAGCGACTTGGAGTAGAGTTACATTTTACCTTTGTGGGAGCACTCTGGAAACTGTGGGAGCGATTAAAAGAAATGAAAAAAATTACACTTTGCATGGAGACATTGTTAGGGGAAAGAAACTAATGGATGTTGAAGTTTTTATGTAAAAATTTTAAAGAAATAAACAGAGGTTGTCTTGATTTTTGATTTATAGCTCCGTCAGTTATCGGGCGATTTTTCTGGATTTCAAAAGCAAATAGCAGATATTTCTTATAGTTTTATATCACTGACGGGTCTCTTCGACAATGGGGGGCTTCAAAAAATTAATTTCAACTATAACACGGACAGTTGTGCAGACGATCATTGTAAAATCGACTGCTCTATCTATAAGGATAAAGGAAATATGTATATTCTCAATGGGGTCGCAGATGGATATTGAAAAAATGACCAGTGGAATGGCAAATTCCCTTGTCACTTATATGACTACTTATGTGGTACTAATAAGTAGTTTTTAGGTTCTTTAATATTGTTTGATTACTTACAGGTAAGAAAGATTTTCTGGGAACGTAAATTTATCAATACGCATTAGTATACACACACATATATAATAGATAAATAAATGCAATTTCCTTATTAAAATATAAAGAAAATAACAACTTTTGAATAAAAAAATATTTTTAATACTAAAGCAAAAACAAAATTAAAATTTTAAAATTTTCCACCTTTGAAATTTTTAAGAAAAATTAATTTTAAACAAAAAACGCTTACGAGCGGTTGTCTGAGAAAAACGGGGAAAAATACGTAAATAAAAAATTTAAAAACTAGAAAAAACAGAAAAATAAATGCAAAAAGTGATGCCAGAAAAATAGAAAATTTTAATTATTTCGAACTGAAAAAAATAGTAAAAAATTTATCAAAATTTTTGGTTGGTGTATTTTTACACCACACAGCTAAATAAACACGGATGAAGGGAATAATGATTTTTTTATATTTTTTTTTTAAATAAATTTTTTGGCGAATTCTAAAAAGGAAAAAACAAAAGTGAAAAATTCTGTGACGTGTGCTAAAACAACGACATTCAGTCAGTTGTTTAGTGTATGCTTAACGGTTACAAGGTGTTTTGAAAATTTTGCATTAGAAAAAGTGAAAAGAACGAAATTAAAAAAAGAGAAAATTCGAAAACTTAAAGAAAAAAGAGAAATAAAATATGAAAAAAATTAAATTTTAACTAAATTAAAATTTGTTACATTAAATTTTTTAAATTAATTTACTATTTTTAATTTAATTTTAAATTTTATTTTTTAGTTATTTTAAAATAACGTAAAAGAGCAATTGTGTATAATTAAAAAAAGAAATAAAGTAATCAATTTTAATTTTAGATTTTATTTTAGCTTTCAAAATAAAACAAAGAAATACAAAATTGGAACGCAATCTATATGCGTTTCCATCTCAATAAACAATTCAAATATAAATACAAGAATTTACTGGATTTTATCAAAAACGGCCGATTAAAGTAAGTTCTCTTTTTTCCAATTTACCCATAGATTTGCACCCAATGTATTTTTAGTAACAGGTCTAAATGCAAAGAGAAAGTGTTTTTTAGTTGATTTTTTTTAAGATTATGTAAAATGATTTAAAAATATTCGCACAAATGCTTATACACACACACATACATTCACGCATATGCTTATACTCTTAAGGCACCTTTTTATAATGCAAATAAGTAAAAGCGCTATATTCGGCTGTACCGAATCTTATGTATCCTGCACAACGTGTAGGGGTTTTACCCTAATTTTTTTAAAGTTTTTATGACAACCTTCTTAGCGGGGGGTGGCATATCCTAGGAAAATATTTGCATCGATAATTTAGTTGGGGTCAGTCCTATATTTGGCCTATCCACGCACACCCTGGAAGCTATAACGGAGGATTTATTAAAAGTTTCCAAATACTTTATAACTCTTAGGCCGAATCTGGGAAAGTTATGGGAGTTCAAATATAATTTTTGTAAATTTTGTGTGGCAACCCTCTTAGGTGCTTGAGATGAAGGGTAAGTATGTTTAAGGAATATGTTTGGAAGAGAACAAAATGGGGTTCTGTAATACAGTTTATTTCTCCCAAGGAAACTCAAGGGAAATTGTAGGGGTCTTTACTCTAATTTTTCTTAATTTTAATGGCAACCCAAGAGGGTAAGTGTGTTGCACAAAAATGTTTGGGAGAAAAAATTATTAATTGGGGTCGATCCTAAAATTAACCCTTGTACGAGCACCCTGGAAGCTGTGGGAGCGAATTGAAAAAAAAATCATATTTTGTATGACAACCCTGTTAGGGACTGGATATAGGGTGTCGGTATGTTTTACAAAAAAGTTTGATAGGAAAAACTAATGGGAGTCGGTCTTTCATTGCACTAATGTAGCGGCAGCTCCTGGGCAGTTATAAAGGTTTTTACGTGCAAATATCAAAGAAATAAACAAAGGTTGCCTTGGTTTTTGATTGAAATTTAAAAATACTTTTTTATACCCACACTTCACAGGTGGTATGGGTATAATGTATATGTACAGATGTTAGCCTGAGAGCCACCTTTACTTATACCTGTCGGCCCAGAATCATCCCGTGATTAGAATAAAGCTTATCAGTCTGTCTGTCAATTGAGTTTATAAGCTTTTGATGAAGAAAAAATTGTTCGGATATGCCTTCTTTTAGGGGCTAAGGTAAAGACAACCTGTATAAGGTGTTAACTGGGCGACTTCCAGTTAATTTTGAAGACTAACAGAATGATAAGGGCCAACGCACCACACTTGTTTGTTAGAGGAAAGAAGTTTTCTTTAGTATTATGCTGTCCTTGCATTCCCCTGGTCTTATCGGGGGAAAGAATCAGGGCATTGCTTTAATCTTATTGGCCGCTTTGTAGATGGAGGACTAAATTTAATCTGTCACTTGACTTTCATAATAATGTGGTTCCCAAAATGATTTGGCAAATAAATACGTTTTATTTTCGACCCTGTAGGTCGTTAGGAGTGTATATGATTCACACAGAGATTTACACTCGATATACCAATGCTGACCGGGGTTTTATCTTGTATCACGGCCATTCAAAGGCCCCCGTATTTAATAGTCTGGTGGGACCTTCCTCAAAAAAGCATGTGGTAGCTGTGGTAATCTTTAAGCGAAACTTATAAACTGAAAATTATGAGTGAAGAATGATAATTGCGGTAGTGGTTGTAAAAGAGTAAATTATCTGAGGGTAATTGGTGCTCCTATATGGTATGAAAATTTTTTTTGTGAATTAAAGAAAATAAATAATAATAAAAGTTTACTGGTCAGAAACAATTTTTGGTCATTTGGCCAAGGTATGCAGAGGTACTACTTTGCGCAATGTAAACAAATAAAAAAAAACAATTTTAGTTAGCCCAGCTATCAAGAAAAGTGTTAATATGTCTTAGCCCTGTGATTTACAAATGGTTTGCTACCTGGGTGATGTTGCACATCATGCAAAAGGGTTGGTCTTATGCATTGTATAAACCAGTGATAAGACCACCGCTTAGTGAATAGCCTTTAAATAGGAGTTAAGTAAACCTAATAATATTTATCCGTCCATCCGTTCTCCCGATTGGGTGTCCATTGATTTTTGTAACCAAAGCTAAACAGTAGTTTTAAAAGATAATTTAATCAAATTTGGTACAGATTAGGTTTTTGGCATAGAAAGCAGACCTTCTGAAGCCGGCAATAATCGGGAATTTTTTCATACAGAATCACACATATTTCCTACCCAGAAAGTTTTTTTTGCCTTTAACTTATATGAATTTTTTTTGTTCCTAGAATTTCTCTTTTTTATTGAACTTAAAAATGATCAGTCCATATTAAAGCATAAGTTTCATGTAAGTTCCACGGCCAAAAATCATCTTATCACAATTTTTTTTCAAATGCTTGTACTTAAGAGAATATAAACTGCTGTGTAGGGCATAATATGATCGGGTTTGACTAACTATAATTTTCTTAAATTTTTTGTACCATAAACCTTAGTCCCATATTTTTAAAATAGTTTGTCGAATAAAAAATCTTAAGTTTTATTCTTTTTGCTTTTCGTTTAAGTCTCTTTTTTAGTAAAACATTAGACAATTATTTTTTAATATTTTATTTTTAGAAAATCTACCTTAAGTCGTTTTCTTTGTTCTTGGTTTGCCATTTACATTTTTAATCTTTTTTGCTTTTGATTTGAATTTCTTATGACTAAGAAAATCCTGTATTTAAATTGTTAAATAATTTTTTATTAAATGATTATTATTTTTTGTGTATTAAAAAATATTTTTTTAAATTTTGCAATTCAATAAAATATTATTTACGTACATATATATAATTATCTTGCCTTTTGCCAGTGATTTTTTTGTTTAAGACTTAAATGAATTTAATTAAATATATTTTTTCTATTTTTTTAAATGTGTTTGTGTTTTTGTTTTTTTGTTATTCTTTTTAATTTTCATTTAGTCTTTCTTCTTTGCCTGCTGTTAACCTAAAAAATGTTGGGGATTTTTAATGGTGTTTAATAAATTTTCCTTAATAGAGTGGCGGAAACACATTGTTTATTATTATTTTTTTTTGCAAAATTATAGGAAAAAAATCTATTTATATTCGTGAGATAATATAGAATTATAAGCCGAAAAAAAAACAATTTATGTAAATTCTTGTTTGAGTTTTGAGTGGAAAACCAAAAATGTTTGGAGGCGTAGAATGTACATATGTGCTGTTTAGAGATGAGAAAAATAATAGAACTTGGTTTAAATGTTATAGAAGTTTAATAAAAATGTATTTTTATCTATAGCATGTTCGCACATGAACATCAATAAAAAGCTTCGCTCTTCATATTATGGACATATTTTGAAGGGTTTTTATTACGAATTCATAACGGGGTTCAGTAATTGTTTGTTTTTTTTTGCCAGCATAGAAAATATATTCACACACTCACAAACTAACTTGAGCACTCTTTTTTTGCGGGGTGGGGGTATTATGCGTTTTTGCAAATGTTTGCAGCGTCATAAAAAAATGGTCTGAGACACCACCTTCAAATATAACGATCGACTTAGAATGACTTTCTGAGTCGTTCTAAGCATATTCGTCTGTCCGTCCGCCCATTTCTCCGTCAGTCTGATTGGCTGTCCATGTATTCTTGTGAACACGCTACAGGCTGTAATTTTAATATTTCAATAAAATTTCATTCTTAACTTCTTTAATATCCATCTGCGACCCCATAAAGTATATATTTTTTCGTCCTTATAGATAAGGAAGTCGATTTAGCGATGTCCGTCTGCCCGTCTGTCCGTGCTTTGATTGAAATCCAGTTTTTGAAGCCCACAATGTCGCTTGTAAGTGGTATCAAACTATCAGACATATCTGCGAAAAAATCGCTATTGAAATCAAGCAAAATCACCAGATGACTGACACAGATGTAAGCCAGCAATCACGACTACCTCTGTTTATTTATCTAAAATTTTTACATAAAAACCTCTACAACCCCTATTAGTTTTTTCCTACAAAAATTTTTGTAAAACATGCTAAAAACCTATTACCGCTCCCTAACAAAGTTTAATTTTTTAAAATTTTTTTGATCGCCCTCTCAGCTTCCAGGGGTCTCCTACAAAGGTCAAATGTAAAACGGAATCCAATTATTTATTTTTCCCAAACATTATTGCCATACAAAATTTTAAAAAGGCCCCCCCCCCGGAGTCATTTTTAAAGGAACAAAACTTATCACAGACCCCCATTAATTTTCCCTTCCCAACATATCCCTAGAACATACTTACCCCCTATCCCAGTCGCATAAGGGGGCTCCCATACAAAGTTTGGGAAATTTTTATAAATCCCCCTACAGCTTTCAGAGTGCCCGTGAATAGATCAAATGTATGTATGACACCAACTCATTTTTTCTTGCGAACATTTGCCTTGAACATACTTACCCCCCAATCACCGACCCCAAATCGGGGTTGTAATCAATAAAACTAAGGTAATTAATTACGAATTCAACCCAATTAAGTCAAACTAAATTTTTAACGTTAATCTGCTAACAGCTTTCAATTTTAGAATAACAAAATTTGCACATTTTTAAAAATTTAGAAAAATATCCAAATATGTGGTTGCGCCTCTTACTGTCAGGGTAATAAAGCATTATTTTTAAACCACTGGGAAAAAATTAGCCTTTTCATTTGGTTTTGCTATGCTCTATTTAGGTAAAGTTGACAATATTTGAACTCTACATCGCTCATTTGTTAATCTGCCTTTTAGAGATTTGATTTTTCTTAGAAGTCTTTGCTTTTATTTATTTAAAAAGGTTTTTTACACTTGTTAAGTAAAGGATGTCCCATAGTTTGGACAATATTTACATTTTTTTAAGTGTAAAAGTAAAATAAGTCGTTTTAAAATTGATAAAACTTAAAACAAAAAAAATATATAAATGTTTTATTTTAAACTTTAATTTCACTTTAAGTTTGGGAAGTCCTTTGTATAAGCAAAACGAATCACTCAAATAGCTTACAGTCAAGAATATTGCAAATAGATTAACAAAAATAAAGACAGTTTACCACAAAAAATAAAGAAATATTTAAAAATAAATAAAAACATTAAACGTTTTTAAGAAAAAAGAAAAAAAAGTATATAAATAAGGCGATTAAATACAAAAGCGAGAAAGACAAAAGAATTGTTATTTATAAAATATTAAAAAAAAATTTTGCAGTGCGTGGGTTTTGCCACAAGAAGGAAAAAGTTAATAAATAAGTAAATAAAAGTAGCTTTTATCATAATAAATAAATTGTATCTTAATTAAAGTAATTTTCATTGAAAAGTGCTTACAGTTTGTTAAATCCTTAAAAACTTTTATATAAACTGAAGTGTCAAAAGCAATATATTTTGAACACTTTCTCCTTTAATTTAAATTTAGTTTTAAATAATTTAACAGTTTAAGTTTATTATTTTTATTTAATTTTGAAAAAATAGTTAACAATTTTCTTTTAATTAAAGTTTGTATTCAAGTTTGCTATTTTTGAATATTTTTGTATCCGAATTTTCCCTCTCTTATTTCCTTATAGTTAACATGTATTTTAATAACTAAAGAAAGTCAGGCGGTACTTAACTTGTTCCTTTGGTTTTTGTTCCAGTAGCTCATTCCCTTTATTTATTTGCAGACGGTGAAAATTTCAAGAATAATCTGTGTATATAAAGAAGAAACTGACTGGCTGACTGACTGCTTGACTTATGTCTACCGACTTGAAATCTGTACTACGGGTATCTCTCCCGATGTACAGATCCACTAAGTCGGGGTTTCGGGAAAATTGAATCCCAAGGGGGTAATAATGAGTCATGTTGCGGGAAAACGGTATGTTAATATCTTCTAAACTATACACGATAATATTTACCGCATAAACAAGGCAAAAGGTAAATTTTAATAGTGCCTAGGTCCATTTTAACCTCTCGAGGAATAAACATGAAAATATAGCTCAAAGTAATCCGACAGGCAAAAAAAAAAAAAAAATATAATAATTTTTTCCCACTTTTGTTTTAAAATTTTAAAATATGAATATTCAAAAACATCAGACTTAATTTAAGAAAACGAGTCATACATAAAAATTTCCGGAACGATTTTCTTATAAATTTAAGAACAGAATTCTTGATTGTTCTTTCTTTGTTAGTACTAAGGGAAGCTTCCTAAAAATTTGCCAAAACGCTAAACATTTTTGTGAAACATACTTACCCCGTATCTCTAACCCGTACAACTTCTCCGGAGTTAGCCCTAGACGAATTAAATGAATCACAAACCCCTATTAGTTTTCCATCCCAAGCATATTCCATACAAAATCTAAAAAAATTATGTAAAAACGCCCATAAATTCCCCAAAGTCGGCCTTATAAAAAAAGTATACGGCTGATCCTCATTAGTTACCCCTTCCAAACATATTCCTAGAATATACTTACCCAATATCGCCATCGCTTAAGGGGACTCCCATACAAAGTTATGGAAATTGTAATATATCCCCAGTAAAAGCTTTCAGGGAGCCCGTGTATAGGTAAAATGTAAGACTGACCCCAACTTATTTCTTCTTGCAAACACTTTTGTGGAAAACACTTACTCCTTTTTTGTCACCCCTTAAAAGAGTTGCCATACAAAATTTGAAAAAATAGGGTAAAATCTTCGACAACTTCCCGGAGTCGTCCTCAGAGAAATAAAATGTATTACAGACCCCCATTAGTTTTCCCTCTTAAATATATTCCTTAAACATACTTGCCCACTATCTAAATCACTGAAGGGGGTTACCATACAAAGCTTACAAAAATTATGTAAAAACGCTCATAACTTCCTCAGAGTCGGCCTTAGAGAAATAAAGTTTGCGGCCGACCACCGTTATTCCCCCCCCAAACATATTTCTAAAACATACTTACCACATTTCTCGACGCTCTTAGGGGGTTGCGATACAAAACTAAAAAAAATGGGGTAAAAAGCCCTAAAATTTCCCCGGAGTCGCCCCTAGAGGAATAGAATGTATCACAGACCTCAATCAGTTTTCCCTCTCAAGCATAGTCCTTTAACATACTTACCTGCTATCTCCATCATGTAAAAAAGCCCATAACTTCTCCAGATTCGGCCTTAGAGAAATAAAGTGTTCGACCGATCCCCATTAGTTTTTCCTCCCAAACATATCTGCATCGCCTAAGGGAGCTACCATACAAAGTTTTGTAAAATTGTAATAAGCCGCCCCCTACAGCTTGGAGGGTGCCCGTGGCGCAATAATATAATTTGAGTATTGCAAACGCATATATGTACACAAAGTGAACGGTATAAGCAAATAATTTTAAAGTCGTTTTAGCTAAGCAAAAAAAAGGATATGAAATATAATAAAACGATATTTGCCCTTAAAATAATATTTATATTCCATCCCTGATAAGAAATTTGACATGTTTATTACTTAGCTTATTTCTGATTTTGCTCTTAATTAAGACTCAAAGATATAAGTAAACCCAGCATTGAATGTAATTTAAAAATTTGTTTAAAAACCATTTTTAAATGTCTAACTGGCCACACTGGTCGTTTGGCGCAAAAGACTATAAAACATATTTTTTCTTCTTACTCTCTTTAATGCTTAGAGAGCACCCGCACGCGTGTGGGGGTTGGCTGATCATTGCCATACATATATGCGTACATATGTATGTACATATGTGTACATTCACCAAGACCATTATTTCCGCCAGTTTTTGTGTGTTTCGTTTATTATAGCTTTTACGTTTAATTTGGATCGTTAAGGCTTGGGTTGTTTTCTTATTGATTTGCGTCATTATAATTTCAATTTTCTTTAATTTTTTTTACATTTATCTGCTATTTATTAGCGACACAAATCGAACTGGTGCAGTAAAAATAGACACATATAGTTACCTCATTATAAAAAGGCTCTAGCTCGTGTTTTTTATGAGTCCAAATTTTCGTTTTTTTTTTGAAAAATATTTTGCCTATATGTCACAATAAGCCAAAATAAATAATAACCAGTTAAAGTGGTTTCAGACGATATTTTTTTTACACATGACTGGTTACTTTTGCAATCCACATGTATTTGCATATGTCTGTCAAAATTTTCATTTTACAGACAGTTTATAATTTTTGCTTTCACACGTACATATGTACAGTGAACTCGCGGAAACGTGAATATCCAGAATCGTGAACATCCAGAAACGTGAACACTTTTTATTTAACATTAACTACTCTAAAACGTGAACAAACATTGAAAGCTTTAAAACGTGAACAGTTTTTTTGAGTTTTTTTTTTGTTTAAATTAATTTTATTAGTTTTGGGAGTCCCCGAATTATGCAACAAAAGGATCTATAAGCGATATACATAGTTTTATTTGCAAAAGATTGATTTTTGTGGTCAGATTAATAAGACAATTATGTATTACCAAAAAAACTTAGGTTTTAAAATTTTTAAATTGGACTTTTCGGGTTAAAGCGATGTTAAGCTTTGACTAGATTTGGATGTTTTTGAACTAGTAACAATAAATTGATAAAAAAAATTAAATTCGTTAGAAAATAATTAAAACATATCCATCCATATGAACACCCTTGGTAAAAATTAGTTCACGTTTCCGCGAGTTCACTGTAATTACATCTGACATAACCTCCAAACCAAAATAAAAAACTTACTTTTCCTTGTTGTTGTTCTAAAAACAGCTGATGATAAATGCTTTTTAGATGAAAATAGAGCACGCTCTAATTACAAATTTGTCATATGACATTTACATATGTGTTTCACACATGCAATGTTTAAACACGTTCAGACGGCATATATCAATTTCGCACTGCAAAATTTGACAAGTCATGTGTGAAATACATATCGTCTGAAACCACTTTTAGGGCTTTCTATATTAAGGTAACGATATACTGATATATACCTTAATGCATTTTATTTATTTATATTTTAATATTTATTTTATTTTCACAAACATACATATGAATAAATAAAAGCATGCTTTATTGAAAACGCGAAATTTATAATAAACGTTTTCATGCTAAAAATATGTAAATAATTGAAAAACAGTATTTATATGAATACGTCGATGCAGTATAAACATGAGGCACATGCTTTTTTGTTTACGTCGTTTTTGCTTGCAACGCATTTATTTGGTTTTTTAAAAGCAGCAACATAATAGAGGTTATGTAGTGTTTTTTGCATCATTTTTTTAATACAAGTTTTTAAATGATGTTTTAAAAAACGAATAAAATATTAAAAATTAAACAAAAAGAAAAATTATTAAATGTTAATATTTTTAATAAAGTAGTTTTCTCATGAATAGTCTAGTTATTCATATAATATATTTTTCTTAGTATTTGCATTATCTGCTTCTTTTTAAATTGCATTTCAAATGCTAAGTTAAGAATTTTTTTTTATTATTAACTAAAGGCGGTTTTATTTCCAAATCTATTTACTTAAATTCTCTTTTTCCATAAGTAAATCCTAATTAAAAATATTTTATTATGCAGGGTGTCTGGTGACACATTTATATTTATATAATTTCAAAATGTAATGAACGGCTCGGAGGGAGGAGGGTGGCGCCGTTAGAATTACTGATTGTGTGGACATGTCAGTCACGCTGTGGAGACATTTTTTTTAAAGTAATGATTCCTACGTAATTGCTTGTCTACAATTTTCAAGGTTCGTTACGTGTAAATTGAATTCGTTCACGGATGCAGGGATTCCAGGCAACTGCTTCGGCGATGAATGTTCCACGCCCAGGGCCTAGTCGATCTTCAAGGACTCCCGAAAACATTGAACTGGTTGAAAGCACTTGGCGGGAAAATCTGCGACTGTCAATACATAAAAGAGCAGCCTCACTGGGACTTACGAGACCGACTATTCATGAAATTTTAAGAAAGGATCTGAAGTTCCATCTTTTTAAAATTCAAATCGTTCAAGAACTGAAAGAAGTAAACTTTGATTTACGCTAAAATTTTTGCGAAACGATGCTGGAAAGTTTTCTCACTATAAATCCAATTTTTTGGGGCGACGAGGCTCATTTTCACTTAAAAAGCAAAGCTAACAAGCAAAACTGCCATTACTGGTCTTCGAAAATCTGCCACTTTTAATTGAAACATTAAAACCCATTGTATTGCCCCAGGGTAACTATTTGATGTACTTTATCTCCGCATAAGATAATTTTTTCGAAACTCTCAAGGCCAGGCGATGAATGTCAAGGGTGAAAGGGATTATTTTGCCAAACCTACGAGTTCATCCATCGTACTCTACACACACGTCGTTGTACTAGGATAGAGCAACTTCACACACACCCAGGGCTTCCATAATTTTGCTTCGGGAAAATTTGCCACAAAAACTGATTAGTCGCTTTGAAGACACTCCATGGCCACCGAGGTCGCCCGATCCAATTCCCAAGAATTTTTTTTATGGGACTACCTCAAAGAGAGGGTTAATAATGACAATCTCCAATCATTTGTGGTTTTAAAAGAAAATATTCCTCTACAAAGCAGCATAATTTAATTAAGTTTACTGCATCGCGTGGCGCAGAACACAAGGCTTCGTATTGAACAGTCAAGTCGACCGAAGACATCAGAATGACATACTCTTAAAAAAAATTAAATCCGAATTTTCGTTCTATCGTTAAATGCTATTTAAAAAAATTTTTGTCAATTTTTACGTTTTTTATTTAAGTTTGAATATTTTCAATCTACCCCCAGATACCCTGTAGTATTTTTAGAACTACTAGATTTTGAGCAGATTTTAACTAAATCTAGTGCCGGGGTACACTTTATTTTTGAATGGAAAATCTAGCTCAAATCTACTAGATTTGGCTCGAAAACCCTATAAGAACTAGTTTTTGCGGTAATTTAAATGCAAAATAAGTAATTTTATTTAAAAAACATATTTTGTTGTTTCCATCAAAAGTTTTACAAAATTTTTATTGGTCGTGTACTTCCACATATTTGCTTCCGGTTCATTCACACACACACTAACACAAATTTTTACAAAAATTTGCATATGCGTTTATTTAATTACAACAAATGCTTAAATATAAAAAATTTCTTAAGATAATTTAATTGACAACATTTGACCTCTAAAAATAAAAAGAAGAATAATTATTTGAAAAAGTGCCAAAAATGACAACGCATTGTTAGACGTTATCAGCACGTTTCCTTTGTCATTTAGCAAATAAATTAAGTATCTTTTTAGGAAAAGAGAAGAACACATCAGAATTTTTATATACAAATAACTTATTAGTCTGTAAGTATGTACACATGAGTATGTATTCAAGCCATCTCACAAGTTTACATACATATGTATCCGATTGATGAAATTTTTCTATTTAACTATGTATGAAAAAAATATTTAAAATGAACTTGAAAAATATACATGCATCTATGTATTAGGATTACTTGTTGTTGAGATGCGTCTGCAATGTAGTGCATTAAAGCTGGAGATCCTGACCACACGTTCTTTGCGCGGCTGCGCTCTATGCGTACTATATTTTTTATACGTTTCATACATTTGCTTTTGCCAAGTTACATGCAACACGTTTTGTGCGACAAGTTGTTTGTTTTGATCTGCTGATTTGTAACACAACTGATATGTTACTCAATATATAAAAGTAATCGATAACAACAATGTAAGCTTCGAGTACATAAGAGTTGTGTTGAAAATTGATTTTAAAGCATTTAATTCTTGAAATTATTTGCAAAATTTATAATAAAAGCATTTTCTTTCTTTAAATACTGTTTTTAACACAAATAATAACAAAAATAGTATCTACCACATACACATGCTTTTCGATAGCATTGAAAATTTGTTATCACTAGATAACAAGAACAAATGTCATTGCGCATGTGACGTATGCAAAAGTAGAAAGTAAACCTACTTTATGCGTTCTTTGCGCAGATGCGTTTTATGCAATTGTTGTTTATTGTCACATACAACCTACACTTATTCTTATTTTTTGACAGATGCAGAAAACGTATAGCTCATAAAACGTGTGGCATGGACCTCCAGCTTAAAAGGTTTTACATGTAGCTTACTTACTTTAAGTGGTCTTAAAAGGTTGCAAGGCAGTAACTTAGGAAAACTTTGTTTCTTAAACTAAATCTAGGGTTTTTTCAAGGATAAGACATAAAAAAACTCTTGCCCGAGGTCTAGAGATGTACTGTACTAGGCATTAAAGGGACCAGATGTATTATTTCTCTGGCAGCGCTGGATGTTATTCTGCATCTTCTTTCTATTAAGGATTTTTTTGCTGCAATAACGGCAAGAAGGTTGTTTAGGCTTAGTTAGTCAGACATGCCTAGAATAGGTTCAGTTCAACAGACCGTCATTTAAGGAGGGGTCGGGGATGGCCGACTCCTGTGGCAGTCCGGTTTGACTGACTATGTGGTCGCTACACTTGAGTTTGGAGTTTAAGTTGGCAATACTTTTTTAGCTGGCGTCCATTTTGTCAACTGTTGAGGAGTTTTTTTTAAGAATTTTAACATGAACATTCTGACGCTTGAAAAACACTTTCAAATTGGAAATGGAAATTCTTATAAGCAAAATCATGGTTCTGTACGAAATACGTATCGCGCGCAATGAAGCTCATTTGTTTAAACGAAAACGTTAAATTAACAATAATTCCGAATTTGAAGTGATGATAACCATTAGCTGTACTTTAAGGCACCGTTACATCCAGAAAAACTGTCAGTTTGGCTTGCTTTATGAGCTGAAGGGATCACTGGTCGGTGATGCTTTAAAAACGATGCCGGTCAGTATGTTACAGTCAGTGGTTAACACTATAGAGTTCTGATTGAAATTTTTTTTTTATTAATTGAACAACCATGATGTGCTAGAGTTGTGGTGTCAACAAGAGGGAGCAATATGTCCCACAGTTCGCTTCATAGCTGATTTATTAATTTAAAGCGTTTGGTAGTCGCATAGTTTGTCGTGCAACTTTCCGCCTTTATCTGTATCTGTGGGCATATGTGAAGTCACAAGTCTACGCCAATAAGCTCAAAACAATTGATTACTTTATAGACAATATTCGGGGTGTTATTTCCACAAATTTCGGAAAATGTCCTCCACCCTTATTGTGGTTGACATTGGCGTAGTCGTTTTTAGTTTTTTGGGGCCATCAAAAAAATACGCCAATACGTGCATAGCACCCTTGTCATGGCGTTTATATGCAGAAGCTTTTAATTTTATTTTTAATGCAAAAAATCTTTTGAAAAATGTTAATTTTATCTCAGTTTAAAGAATTCATCTTTTTTTTAGTCCATTTAAAATTTTACATCTTTATAAAACGCCTTTTTTAATAGTCAGTGAAATGATTGTGGAATTTTTTTGATTTCAGAACAACCAGTTAACAGAGGGTTTTCATACTAAAGACACCCTTAAGGGGGTTGTCTTCTCATACACACATATTGTTTTCCACTTCATAAAAAAGAAGGTAAGTTTTATTCTGGAGTTAAATTTAATTATTTTTTCTTGTTATATTAAGTATAATTAGAAATATTTTAATGTAAAGATTCCTAAACCTTGCAACAAGCTTTATATTTTATTAAAATAATACGAAAATATTTTATTTATTGGAGATTTTGTTTTCTTTTTTGAATTACTAAAGATTTGTTAATCATTTTATATTTTTTTTTCTTGACTGAAATTTTTTTGAATTTAGGGGAATAATGCATATTTTAAAGTCAGGGATGGACATTCGTATATGATTTTTTATTTTATTTCCTGCAGCTCATCTAGGAAATCCTAAACTAAAGCAAAAAACGTTGCGTTTTTAACCGCAAGACTCTATCGCTAAAATTACAAACCTTAATGAAAGCGGCAGCCATTGTGGGCATGTTTTAAACATTGGCCCTCATAATAAACAATATTTTGGTACCGAATTGAGCAAGAAAAAAATTGGATAGTAAAAAATATAAAATATGAGAACTTTTATTTAAAATGATAATACAGGGTGTCCGGAAGCAGATTTGTATTTTCAAACTTAAATAAAAAATGTAGTATTTAACGCAAAGTTTTATTAAGAGTATTGAACAATAAAATGGAAATGTGGATTTTATTTTTTAAACAGCAGGTCATCCAGATGTCTTCCATCGAGTTCAACACACTGTTCAAAACGTAGCCTTGTGTTCTGCGCCTCGCGCGGCAGTAACTTACCTCAACTGAGCTTACTTTTCAACGAATTTTATCCTCTAAAGCCCTAAAAGATGGGGATTATCCTTTCAAACCCTTTCTTTGAGGTAACTTCTTAAAAATCGATGGGATTTAGATCGGGCTACCTTGGTGGCCATTGGATGTCCCCAAAGCGTCCGATTAGTTTTCGGGAAAGATTTTCCCGAAAAAAATTCATCGAAGATCTGGCTGTGTGTGCAGTCGCACCATCCTGTCGAAACCAAGTGTGTGAAGAAAACTATGGATGGGCTTGCAGGCTTAGCAAAACGAATTTCGTAATCATGCATCGATAATTTTCCCCGTTGACATTCGTGGCCAATTATCTCATGCGTGTATAAGGCACACCAAACAGTTACTCTGGGGCAATGGGATGGTTTTTGATACTTCAATCGAGGGATGTGGGTCCTTGGAGAATATCAATAGCAGTTTTGCTTTTTGACGTGGACGCTTAAGTGAAAATGGACCTCGTTGCTCCAACAAATGGGGTTTCCAGTGCAAAAACGCTTCAAAATCGTTTCACAAAAATTTTTGCGTAAATCAAAGTCACTTCCTTTCAGTTCTTGATAGATTTGAATTTTAAAAAGAGGGAACTTCAGATCCTTTTTAAAAAATTCTTGAAAAATCGCTCTTGGAAGTCCCAGTGAGGCTGCTTTTTTATGTATTGAAAAAGTTGGATTTTAAAATGAACTGTTTTTAACCAGTTCAATGCTTTCGGGAGTCCCTGGCCGTGGGACATTCATTGCCAAAGCAGTTGCGCGAAATCTTTGCACCCACGAAGGAGTTAAATTTACACTCGGTCTATCCCGAATATCAAACTATGAACAAAACTGTCGACGAGCAATTACGCAAGAAACATTTCTTTTAAAAATGTCTCCACAGCGAACGCAATGTTCATTTGACCACTTCGACATCGTGACTGACAAATCCGCAGAATCCATAATTCCAACGGTGCCACCTTCCCCCGCACCGTTTATTAATTTTGGAAATAATCGTATTTAAAAATATAAATTTGCCACCAGACCCCCTGTATTTGACAAGTCCTTTGGAATATGTAAAGTGTACTTGTGGTTCGACTTTGCCAATTGTAGCACTCAAACTTTTTATATCCGTTTTTCCTCTTATCTTATTTATACACATTTAATACTCTTTGTTAATGTTTATTTTTAATTTTAATTTTTGTGGATCTCATGCAAGTTTTTGCTATAAGAATTTTAATTTACTTACACACCAACACCCATAGTCGTCGAATCACTATACAGACTGACTAACAGATAGAATGAGAGTGTTTTTGTTTAAAGAGCTCATCTAATTGATTGCACGATAATTCAGTATAACAAATGAAATGTATGAGAAATTTTAGCAGCTGTATTGCAAAGCAATTTATAAATATCTCATTACGTACATATGTATATGTATCTGTATGTGTGTGTACATCTACATAAACAGTGTGCATATGTGAAAAAAGTGTTTACGCATGTTTATAAATATGTGGGTTTCATGCACTGGTACAGATATTAAGGCATATCGACTGCTCTACTCGAAATTATCGTATGGGTGGTTTTTTTAAAATTCGACTTTTTTGTGGAAATTTGTTCTTTATTCGTTATTTCATCTGCTGTTAAAATATTGAAGGGGTTTTACAATATATTAGTTATGAAGATGACACTGCGTAAATATTTTCGAATGTCGCAATGCTATTAACTTGGTCAAAATTATAGTATTTTCCATACACCCACAATAAAAACTTATTTGCTACAAAAAAGTTGCTTTTTAATAAGTATGTAATTAAGTAAGCATAAATGTCAAGTACTGGGGGACTGATGAATTTTCGCTACACTAAAGTTTCAATTATACATGCCATAATGCCATAACCACAACTGTTGCCATAAACACCAAAACTAAATTAATTTCTATTGTTATGTCTTTGGCGTAATGGTGAGTAATCTATAATCAAATACAGTGTTGCCCATAAGTTTGGTTCGAACAGCTGTTTTCTGTGGTTGTGGTTACATCACATATAAATGAACCTTAAGCAACTCAAATAACTTTTTGTAAAGTTAATGTAGTTAAATTTTTTTATTAATTCATTTAAAAAGAAAATATGTTTGTAACAGTAATTCATGAAGTTTGAAAATAATTGAAACTGAAAAATAGCCTCTAACCTCGGTGACACATATGCAATTTCTTATTAAAAACTTATTTAGTAATGCGTGGAGGGTTGCAGTGGAAATTTTCTCAATTATCATTCGAATGGATTGCTTAAAATTACCCAAATTTGCTGGTTTTCTATTGTTTTTTTGAAATCAGCTTATTGGGGAACTTTTGCCTCAATTCTATTATAACAAGCGTGGCTGTATGACAAGTTGCCACATCTTGTTTAAGCTACACAGAGCTAAAAGGAATTCTCTTTTGGCGTATTTGTAGAAAAAGAACTCTTTCAACATCTTTAAGCAACGGTCTCCATTGACTGCAGCAGTAAGACCGTTTTATTTGAAAAAGTAAGGCCTAACAATCGCTTTATATTAAAACACGCTCTCCTGTAAAATGTATTTTTTGTATCATACGATAATTTTGCACACAAGGGGTCGATATACACATATTTTTATCTTTATACAGAAAGGCCCTATCTCGTATATGTTTTTAAAGTTCTGATCTTCATTTATTTCAATAAATGGTCTGCTTATAAATATCACTTATATTACAATAAGCCAAAAAATCCTGACTTAAAATATACGAGCTATGGCCTTTCTGTATTTAGGTGACGACATCTATGTGTGTATTTAATATACTATGTGTTTAATAATTTTTGAATATTTCAAAGCCTGCAAATGAATAAAATATTAACAAATATCGAGTAAGTAAAAGAGTAAAAAATTGGCAAATAAGCAATAAATTTGCTTATTTTTTTTAAAGCATTTGTTTTAAAGAATAGACTTAAGAGCTGACAACTAATTTGAAGTTTATTAATAGTTGGTTGGGTTCGATGTTTTATACGGTAGCTTGCCAGCTTACAAGCCGTAAAGAAGGATATTGATTGACGTTATATAGACACAACAATTCTACTTGTAAAATGTGTCGGCCCTTAGGGCCCGCACTTGGCCCGCACTTCAATACCTCACTAAGGCCATCTAGTATAAAACTGGCCAAAAACCCTTGCTTCCTGGCAAGTTCCTGAGGAACTAGTATTAAGAATCTTCTATTTGACGTCGTATCCAATCTTGAAGCCGTCTTTAAAAATCTTGGCATGATATTTTTCACAAGTGGGGTAACCACACCACTCACATTAAGAGAGTATAATAACTCTCAATTACCCAAGATCCCCGTGTAGCCATATGTCATCGATTTCTAACATCCTTAAGCCCTGAACCTCACTACTTGAAGATCCATTAAACTAGGTATAGTTTAGTGTTCAGTGCTTCTGAAGGACTAAGTAGTTCGCAGTGCAGGGCAATTTTAATTCTAGATTTGCTAAAAAACCCAGGGTCTTAGATATGTTGCTACCATTCACGTCTAGACAGCATTTAGAATTCATAAGAAACAAATTGGCAGCCATAGGACAAAGCAGTGGTGAAAAAACCCAGCCTTAGAGACATCCGATTTACCTTTTTTGATAGAGTGACATTTCTAAGGCTCCTTGAAGCTATTTCTTAATTCACGAACCAGGGGCCAAATCGTCGCATTCGATTCGAATCGAAATTTCATTCGATCGATCGAGTTGTCAATGCTTTGAGTATAGGAATTCTAATAAGAATTTTTTAATTTCGATTCGAATCGAATGCGACGATTTGGCCCCAGATTAAACTTCCATTCAAAATCAGGGGCCAAATCGTTACATTCGATTCGAATCGAAATTTAAAAATTCTTATTAGAATTCCCATACTTAAAGCATTGACAACTCGATCAATCGAGTGAATTTTCGATTCGAATCGAATGTGACGATTTGGCCCCAGTTTTTTAGGTATATTCTAAATAAAAATTTTTAAGCATTTTCACCATAATCTTTAACATCCAAATTGGTATGAACACGATGAATGGCTATAGAAATCACATTATTAAAGCCTATGTCCACAAATACCGCAGAACGACCCCTTTAGGTGGTTAATAAGACTAATGGAGAGATATAAAATACCTTTGAGTCGATGGCGCATATTAAGCCAAATAGATGAAGGACTGATCAGATGAAGTCTTTTGCATTATTATTACTCAATTTGCCAGAATTTTAAATAAACATAATCTTGCCTCCGGTTGGCCCAAGCGGGGTTGAGAGAGAAACAAAGTTTAAATATCCTATTGTAGCCAAAAAATGCTATGTCCTTTAGTATTTTGGGGCATGCGTGGTAGGATACCATCAGGTCCTGATAACTCGAATAAACGAAAACCATCAATCGCCCATGAATTTTTATCATATACGTTTATAAGGCAAGTAATGAAGGACTAAGTCCTATTTGCGCCTACAATCACCGCAAAAATGTCTTTGAAGCCTGTGAAGTAAGTATTAAACAAGGTTTCAATTACTACCACCGAGAATGCAGACCAGAAGATATCTCCTCTTTTAATCTAGGTCCGATTGAATTGCTTCTAGGCCAGAATGTTGCCAAGTCCATTAAAATTATGTGAATATAAATATCTTTTGGTAACCGCTCTGGCATTTTTGTAGATTAAAAGGTAATTGCGATATGGCTGCCACAATTTGCTGTTAAATCTCTCGTTGAAGATCCAACGTGCTTCTCTTTGCACGCCAGATGGCTTCGAATTCTTCTATGATTTTGTTTAAAGATAAGAAACTTCTAAAGGCCTTTACCATCATCTTTTTGAAATTTTCCTTTAATAAGCAGTTTTTTGCTAAAAAAATTAACGTTTTGTAGCAGGTAAGTAGGCCACAAAATCCAATTAAAAAGGCTCTACTCAAGTAAGGTGGTAACACGCGCCCCCCTATAATTTCTTCTTTATATACACTTTAACATTGGCCATTTGAATATTCTAAATTAAGTGCGAAACATAAATACAAAAATAAATGAATTTTTTAGTAGTTCTATGAAAAAGACATTCTAAGCTACAGCTTGTTATAAAGTTCATGTCTGTATGTAAGTATAATTGTATACGAAAACTGTCTGTGGCATTTTTTTATTTATAGACTAAAAAAACAATATCATTGCCCCTGAACTTCGATTTAGCTTTTCCAGTGTGGTAAAGCAAACAGAAACGATTAAAAAAGTTATATTCGGTCAAGCACGACTATATTATTCCCTACAATACATCTGCTTAAGGGTTTAGTGAAAAAATAGACAGATAATAATTGTATTCAATAAATTAGTTGGTGGCATAAGGATAAACATGTCTTGAACATTTTGAGAAGGTAATGCAGTTTTCGAGCATTTACATAAAATTATCTTTAAAAATTGAATTATATAAAAATCAGTAAAACAGCTAACTGCATCAATAAATCAATCATATAAGAAAGTTTTTTAGATTTTTGAAAAAATTATTTGGAAAAAATGTCTACTATTTTCAATGAAAAAATAATACTATTGAACAAAATTAGTTTTAGATTTTTCGTTTATTTTGTTTGCCATAAAAATTAAATGTAAATTTTTTAATGTTGTAATAAAAATATTGTCTGATAAAAACTATAATTTAAAAAAAAACTGTTTAAATAAAAATTTGGGCAGTTTGTTCTGTGAACCTGCAGAGAAGACATTCAAATTTTAAAGAAAACACCAAATACTTCCCTTTTCTTTTTTTTGTAGTTTTTAAACGGCAAAATATGGCAAAAAACTTAAATCTTAGTACAAACTGGTTTTTAGAAAACAAAAATAATTTTTTAAGGGTGACGAGAAGTACTAATTTCATCAGGACATGCACTTATTTTTCATTTGGTTTACTGATTAAGAATTTGTTTACTGAAATGAACTGATCATTAAAAAGAGTACTGATTGTACGGAATTTTTAAGTTATATTGATATTATGGAATAATTTTTCTTGAAACATTTGGTAAATTCAGGGTACACTAATACAGGTAGTATCAAGGCGAATTCAAAAAATTTGCCCCCTGCACTTCCTTTTTGTGTTTGAGAAAGTGAATGTCAAAAAAATTTTCGATTTTAAACAAAATTAATAAATCTGAAAATCACTTTCACAAAATTTCAAGGCGAATTTATAAACAGCTGGGTTTTTAACACTACCTGTAAAAGTGCAGCCTGGTTAAATAAGAACAAAATTATTTTTAATAGCAAAAAGTGTATTAAAACTCTAAAATCTAGTTTTAAGCAATTGACACTCACCGAAAATTATTATTATAAATTTTTTGGAAAATTTATTTTCTGAATCAGATATCGACCTGCAACCTCTTCTTTATTTACAAGAATACATAGGCACCCATACGGAGAGACAGGCATGCTCTAATGGACTCAGGAAGTGATTTTAAGATCATCGCTTTAATCAAAGTTAGTTCTAAGGGTATGATCAAATATTTGCCATAAAAAGCGTGGCCACTAAAAAATATGGTATAAAACCCTTTTATTTATTAAGATACAGGGTGTTAGCCGGTAAGGTATACTACTTTGATTGTTTATAATTCTTGATTAAATGAACAAAAATGGATCTTTTATTGTTAAATGTTTTATCTAATATTGGAAACATTGCATAATACAATATTAGGTATGTAAATGTCCTCTTCTGTTAGCCCGACAAAAGCGAGCCCTTTTTAAGGAAATTTTTCATTTCATATTTCACACATATTTCAATCGACATTTTATTTATTTTATCACGAATATTTTGTTTGAGCTTCTCCATCGTTTCTGGTTGGTTTACATAAGCCTTGCTTTTTCGATATCCCCACAAGAAAAAGTCAGGAGCAGTCAATTCAGACGATCTGAAGGCTAATCAACATCACCATTTCTTGAAATAACTTGTTGTGGAAAGAGATCTCGCAGTAATTCTATTGTAATCGTGGCTGTGTGCAATGTGGCACCGTCTTGTTGATACCACATGTTTACCAAGCCCAAAGCATGCAGTTGTAGCACCTTAAAGTTTTCAATCATATCACGATATCGCTCCTCATTGACAGTTACCGTTATGCCGTTTTTAGTTTCCCTGTATTGTAACTTTTTGTGTATGCAAAGGTGACTGATGAATAATTTGACGGGTTTCGATTGCCCAGAACTGACTATTCTGTTTAATCACATATCCATGCAAATGGAAATGTGCCTTATCACTCATTATAACTTTTTCATGAAAATCTGGGTTGTCATGGGGCGAGCTGTAACAATCTATTGGCATATGTACGGCGGCGTAAATGATCTTCTGCATAAAGCTCTTGTGTCAATTGAATCTTAAATGAAAATAAATGCAAATCCTTGTGCGAAATTGTGGCCAAAGTTGTTGTTTGAAGAGAAAGCTCCTGAACACGGCGTTGAGCAGCAGTAATATTTTCAGCCGATCTTGCAGTATGTTGTGGTTTATGCTGAGGCCTATTAGCTGCAGTGCCTCTTTCTTCAAAATCATTTACTACATGATAATAATGCGTCTTGTTGGCATGTAGCTTCTCCCAAAAATTTCACGTAACTTTTTCATCGTCACAGTTATCGATGATTGATTTTGATAAAAAGTTTAAAGGATTAAAACACGTTGATTTACCGAATGTTTTTTCTATAATAAATTTGCCACGACTGCCAAATAAAAACTGTCAAGACTAATGTTTACCAAAATGGCGGCACAACAGAGTAGCTTACTCTGTCGGCGGACTGCGTTGCCTTAAAAAAACTTATTTATGGGCGAAAAGCATCTAACAGTTTTTTCCTTAAAATAGTGGTCACACTTTTTTTTGACAAATATTTGACATATCTGACGTAGCCTTAGACTATTAAAGCTAAATAGGGTTTGAGTTTCGAGCTAGAAATATATGGCCACCCTTAATATATTAATATTTTGATAACCTACTAATCGGTCGATACCTTGTTAAGGCAAAAACAAGGTGCTGGGTAGGATTAAAGCTTAAGAAATTTGGGCTGTACGATGATGAATCAGTCAGTCAGCATCGCTGTTCCTTTTTACATATACATACATACATATATGTATACATATGTATGTATACCGCACATTTTTATTTATTTTTTATTTCTGTTTACTTTTAGTTTTACGTTTTATATTCTTTTGTTTGACAATTGCGTCCAAATGATTATAGGACATAAGTGTTTTTAAAAGATGCACAAAACCTATTTAGTCATGCAAAAAAATAAAATTGTAATGAAATCAAAATCTATGAATTTGTACATTGACCTTGAATTTACTGTATTTACTTTTGTGAAATAAGAAAAAAAACGGTTTTCTCTTGAAGCGAATTAAAAGTTGTTTGGAATGATTTTGTGTGCTTGAATTTCAATGCAATTAAATTAAGAAAATATATTTTAATTTTTATATATTTTAGGCACCATTTAATTGTGAGTTGAACGAGCATGATTCTCTCAATTTTTTTAATTAAATTATTTCTTTGGTCGCGGAAGCTCATAAATTTAAAGACAATTGACGATATTTTTAATTAATTTAAAATATAACATTTCAAACAAAATTTTCATACAAAATTTTTATTTAAAGTCTATTTCAAATTGTTTATGAATATGAGACAAATATTTTACATATTTAAACTAAGGCCTAGTCTACATCGTAAAGTGAGCTTTTTTTAAAACAAAATGGCTGAAATGGGCTACCAGTGCCAGCATAAAATTTTGATTGAAATTCTACCCAGTGTAAGCGTAGCGTATGCAAAAAAGCCGACAAACCTTCCATGACCACCAATATGGCTACCGTGAGAACAGACCAAAATACAAAGACCACTGGCAACACTAAACTGTTCCAATATCCACGCTTGCCAGTCAAGCCAATCTTTAATACCATATTCCACAAAACAGTTGACAATTGATCGTGAGCCAGCGACAGAGCCCATAAACGTAAATAGGAGGCTGTATGAGAAACTGAACCCAACACACTTTCAATACAATGAATACCTTAAAGTATAAGAGAATTATGCATTTGGTTTTCTTGTAGAATTATTTCACGCAAAAACTTAACATACCGGAATGTATCCACAATTCACTTAAATCCATTTTTTCTTTCTCCAAATTTTTTCTTGACATTTCCGATTTAATGGCATAAACAGAACTCTCCACACTATATAACAAGGATCTTCTCAAGTTTGTTAGGGTATGATGCTTTCGAGTTTTTCTAAGAGCTTCGTTGGGTATTTTCTGAATTCGTTTGTTTTGTATCATAAAGTAGATGGGCTTGCCAGCCAACAAAACCGGTAAACACAAGAAGGCTATTGCAAGTAAAAATTCTTGCAGGTACGGCTGTAAGTCAAACATCCAGGTTTCACAGCCAGTAGGCGGCTCTTCTGCAGATTTCATTAGCAGCATATTAATAAAGATAATAAGTATAGAAGGAGCACAGGCAGAGTTATAGGGACTTTCTGTGTGGCCACCATAATGTAGCCATTTAAAAATGATCAAAAACACCAAATAACCAAATATGCTTACAAGGAAAGTCAGCTGCGGTATAAAAACCAAAAGCAAATCCACATAATCCTTGCGCTTAATATAGTTAAAGGCCGATATAATTAAGCCAAAAATCATTTGCATTATCCCCAGTATAATGGCCAGTTTCATTTTTAGGGAGTTAAAGGTAATAATGGCATTTTCTCCCGAAGCATCCCATACAGGATCCATGCCAAAAACATAGGGTGTGCCCAAATATTGCTGCTCATCAGAGGGATCTAATTGTATATAAGATGAGCTACGAACCGTGGTTTGATTAAGACTAATGCGCCAGGAAGTGCCAAATATATTTAACGATTTGGAAAAGCAGTCGTTATATATGAAACCAGTGTAAATAGAAAAGGCACCCATAAGTGTGATAATGTAACGGCCAGAAAATAAAATATTCCAAATTTCATTTTGTTCCTTGGCAAAACGATTTTTTTCTTCCAATTTCTTTTCCCCTAAAATCATCCAGAGGCCAAACAAAAACATTATTAGTCCATGGCCTATATCGCCAAACATAACAGCAAAAAGAAATGGAAATGTTATAATTGTGTAGGGTGCAGGATTAAGTTCCTGATATTTGGCTATGCCATATGAATCAATTAGATTTTGAAAACCTTTAGTAAATTTATTTAACACAAAGAACGTAGGCTTATCATCATTAGTTAAATTGCGTTTTTGTATTTCACTTAACAAGGGAATAAACATGGCACGAGAGCTTCCCTGGGCTGTACGTCTAGCCCCAAGCAATAAAGCTAATCTTACTTTGCTTATATCCTGACTGGGAATCCAACATTCAGCTTGCAAATATTTATCTGTATTCAAGTGTTTTACACTGCCCATGCAATTGAGTATATAATAGACCATTAACATTTTATTTACCTTAACACGCCATATATAAAGATCGGCCGATGTTATAAGCAACAAATTATAGCGATGATTTTGTGCGCGATCAATAATTAGTTTTAGCTCTGTGATTTCTTGCGTTAAGTTTTCTAAGGTCGTATGCCGTTCTTGGCGTGACTCAGAACATTCGTATAGTTTAACACCAAATCCCTGGCATATTTTGGAAATTTTATTTTTAATTTCTTGGCCCACAAAAAACAGCATAAAAGCATATTTTCTGGAAAATTTGTTTAAAGGCATTTTTGTTTTATCCCTTAAGGAAGTTAAAATTTCAGCATGTCTTAAATAAAAGGAACCCCAGGTAACTCGCCACAACATTGTTTCAAAAGCCTGAAATTTCTCCACTGGAATAGAGCCCATAAAATAAGACAAGTATATGCCCTCACCTGACTCTTCATTAATCGATTCGTTTTTTGTTAACATTCTAAAAACACTATCAGACCAAGCCATTCTAGCCTGGTGAGCTTGGCCATCGAGACCAAAAAAATTATCAGCTTTTTGCAATACTTTTAAATGTTCCAATAGGTGTTGATGCTTTTTTGTCAAAATCTCTAAATTGTCTGCCATTTGCATTAAGTCTTCATATACTTTTTGCACTGCTAGTTCTATGGTTTTCAAATCATTCGCTTCTGGTATTTCATCCTCATCAATATCTGGATAAATAATGGGTTTGATGTTATTATTCTTAATTTCTTGTTGCAAATAACTTATTGTATGTTTTAGTTCACGGCATCTCTTTGATTCTATGACAAACTGATTGTTTTTGACTACATTGCCATCGAAAATATTGCGAAATTGCACATTTCCTTCGTAACCCAATTCAATAAGGCAATTAAAAGCTGATTCAGTATGCAATACCATTTGACACAAAGACATGGGCTCACTACGAAAAAAGGACATTCTGCTTTTAAAATTTAAAATTAATTGAAGCAGAAACTTTGTTTGGAATTTATGATTTTTTTTTGACAAATAATTAACCTGATTTTTTTGAGATTTTCAAGCTAAAAAACAAATTTTTTTTAGTCTTGTCATATTATTTTAAAGTGAAGTTTGCAACCCTATGTTAACAAATACAATAATGCAAAGGCTAAAAAAATTTTGTTTATGTTCGGTGAACGTACCTTTAAGCAATTGAAACTAAATTTTTAGTTAGAAGTTTCTAATAAGTCACTTATTTTGCTCTATTAATTGATTTCACATTTAACAAAACGAATTATATTTACATTTTGATTTTAGGCATAAATTGGTTGATCTTTTCTTTAAAAGAAACCATTTTTCCGAGACTGAAAATAAAAATTATTTTTGAGTTTTTCATTAAAAAAGGCATGCTAAAGTAAACGTTGAAGGAGCCCCATCTTGAAACTCAATTTATTTAAAATGAAGTGCTTTTTGATTTAAATATTTTTTTGATTTTTATTATACCCTTAATATTAGTGATAAGTTTGCCATTCCGTTCGTAATATCTTTAATATCGGTTTGCGACCCATTAGGTTTATAATTTCTTGATCCCTATAGATAGAAAAGTTAATTGAAAAATGTCCGTCTGTCTATCTGTTTAAATGTCCGTCTGTCCATTAATCTGTTTCTGAAGCCCCTTGGCATTTATTAAACCTATTTGTGGTATCAAAACCTCAGATATAATTTCGAAAATTTGCTATCGAAACACAGCAAAATCGCCTGATAATTGACAGAGATATAAGTCAACAACTACGGCTACCTCTGTTTATTTCTCTAAAATTTTTGCATAAAAACCTCTACAACTGCCTCGGAGTTGCCCGCTCCTACACGGGTGCAATGTACGACTGAGCCATTAATTTTATTTTACAAACATTTAGGTAGAGCATATTTTCACCCTATATACCTTTCATCCCCCCCCCCCCCCCTCCCCCCCTAAAAAAGGTTTAATGTAAGACCAAGTTTAATTAATTTTTCTTCTTACCCCTTATCTTCAGCCCTTAACAGCTTTGCCATACAAAATTTTAAACAATTTTGGTAAAAACCTCTTTAACTTTCCCTGAACCACCCTTAGAGCAATAAAATTGATCACATAACCCAATTAGTTTTTTCTCCTAAACATATTCCTAGAGCATACTTAACCTCTATCTCCGTCACCTAATCGGGCTCCCATACAAACTTTGGGAAATTGTAATAAATCACCCCCTTTAGCTTCCAGGGTGCCCAGGGAAATGTAGGACTGACTCCAACTCATTTTTCCCTTTAAATATTTTTCTAAAATATACTTACGCCCTATCACCACCCCCAATGGGGGATTCCATACAAAATTTGAAAAGTTAGGGTATACACCAATGCAATTTCCCCGTAGTCACCCTGAGAGGGTTAAAATATGACACCAACCCCTATTTAAAAAGTAAAACTATGTCGTAAAAAAACGAAACAGCTCTTCGACTTCATAAATACATGCGTTTTTGCAGAGCTACACATTGTGAAGCCGAATTGAGCGCTCTTTTTGGATTTTTTATGGCAAAAAACATTTATTATTTTTTGATTTTTATTTTTATAGAAATGAAATATGGTAACATTGGAATTTTTTTTTTTAACAGTATTAAAACTTTCATTAAATTATAAGTGTTTTTTCGGCAAAGTAAATAAAAATAAAAAAAAAAATATTTCATGACAAAAAAAAATAATATCAAGTATAATGTCAGTTTAATACCGTCAATTCGTCGTGCTCCACATGACTCTCCGATGTCTTTTTCTTCTTTTAATATAATTAATCAATTTATGCCTAAAAGGGAATGGAAAAGATCAAAATATATTTGCTAAATAAGTAAAAGTTTAAAACGATCACATTCTGAAAACCTGGGTTTTTATTTTTAAGGTTGCGAGGGATAGATTACGCCCGTAACATTTTCTAAAATATCACGCGGAAAATCTCGGGTGTTAGGAATAAGTTTCCTGATTTCTCCAGAGCACATTCCATTGTAGTATCGATAGAATAGTTAAACACAACCAACATTGCAATGATGTTCAAGTGAATCGAGGCGGTTCAATACTCCGACGCCACCCATAAGCACCTTCACCCGTTCCTGTACGCGGTTAAAAAACTCCGAAATAGATTTCTAAGCACCTGTTTATATATGAGAGTTATATGCTATTTTCGTTTGTATTTAAGTAAACTTGTTTTTAAGAAGGTTTTTTTTTATTAATTATGATACAACCATGTTTTTTTAAAACAGCCTTTTGCCTTTCCTGATATTTGAGGGTTTGGATTTTTTGTGATTTAGTGATCTTCATACTGGGTATTATTGGTAAATAAGTGTTTAGATTTATATATTGATCGACTTTATGTAAAAAAGGTGTAACTTGATTTCTTTTCAAATTGTTTGCTTGTACTAAAATCAAATTGATTACAAATTTCTTGTGTTGTTTTTTATTGGAAAAACTTTGCTGTTCTGTCTTTTTGTTAAAAATTTAACAATTTTTCTAAAGTGTTTTTTTCCCTGTTAGTTTACAAAAAAATTGAGTTACGCCCTTTTGATATTTAGCCAAAGATATGTTTGTACGCATGTACATATGCATGTAAATTTTATGGTGAAACATTATTAAATGATCCTTATAAATTACAAGAATTTCAATAATAAGAAACAACAGGAAGGTCAACGAAGCAAGATCAAAATAAATAAAGGAAAGCGCAAAAAACTTACAACAGATCTTGTGGTTTTATTATGGGGGCGTTTGAGTGATGGGTTAATTATTTTTCAGATACATAAATATATGTGTATTCATAAGTATGTACATATGTAAACATTTTTATTTTTTAAAGAAAAGTCTGCGTGACTGTAGTGTTATATGTACATACATATATATCAAATTAAATTTTCTTTTGTTCCGTTCTCATACTTGACGTTTGTTTCATTATCTTTCTGCTTTGCATTCACGCAAATTCAAAGAAAATATGTATATATTTTTTTTAAATTTTCCGTTTAAATAATTAGCGTCTTCATGTTCATGAAGATAAAAATGTATGAAAGTTTGTGCAAATTGTAAACTTAATACAGAAATGTCCTAACTCTAATTTTTAAGTCGATATTTTTTTTGGGCTAATTCTGATATGTAAGCAAACCTTTTATCGGAATAACGAAAATCTGGGCTTATAAAAAAATAACAAGTTAGGGCCTTTATATATTAAGGTAATGATATGCACATGTTTGTAAATATATTGTATGCAAATAATATAATATATTTTTGAAAGCGTGTTTTAGCATTTTGTAATGCTCTAAAAAGATAAATGTTTTTAAATTATTCAATTGGCGTAGACTTCTTAAGAAGGTTAAATTAAAAAAATTAATAATCAAAAAAGTTATAAACTATTAAATAAAAGGTTTTTTTTTAAATTCAAAAACTTAGATTTTTTATTGATCGACTTTTTGCTTAATAAACATCCTACATATGTATGTGTGGATTTATTTAATATCACAGATCGACACCTACGCTTAGTTATATGGGTCAAATATAATCGCCTCCTAGTAAGATCAAACAATATTCATCCGTTCAATCATCCGGTTGGGAATTCATGTATTTTTAACATAATAGTAGATGTCGAATTTTCAGAGAAAGCTTTTTAAAGTTAGTTTTTACCATATTAAATAGCCTCTTCTTAAATAAACTTTTTTGACCATATCTTCCTCAAATTTTACTTAACCCATATAAAATTGTAAATTTGTTGAATAATTTTAGCCTTTAATTATTATATTTAATTTTATTATAATAATAAATAAGAAATAAATTAATTAAAAAAATTTTGTTAAAATCTTGCGTGTTTATTTAAATACAACATCATGCTGCTGGCAACATTGTTATGCAATATTTTTCTTTTGTTTTTATACTTTAGACACACAGTGTAAACTAAAAGATCACTATTTTCTTAGTGTCCCTTTTCACTGACAGTTCTAATGTATTTTTAAAATGTTTATTTTCAATATTTTTGTTGTTGTTTTTTTACACGCGCGCTGTTGCTTTAAAGTAAGTTTTCTTTGAAATAAATTTTTAAATCAGTCGGTATTTTTAAAATGCACAAAAATCTACGAACGAAACATGTTGCTGGCAACATTGCTCTTTTGTCTCTATACTTTAGACACACAGTGAAAACTCAAAAGATCACTATTTTCTTACTTTTCTTTTTCGCTGACAGTTCGAGTGTATTTTCAAAATTTTTTTCAATATTTTTTTGTTGTTGTTTTTCTACACGCGCACTGTTGCTTTAAAGTAAATTTTCTTTAAAATAAATTTTTAAATCAGTCGGTATTTTTAAATTGAACAAAAATCTACAAACGAAACGTATAAAAGCGCCGTGGCGACAACTTAAAGAAAAAAAATTTAAAAAATTTTAAATAAAAATAAAAAGTTTAAGAAAACATGTATTTTACAATATTTGTATGAAAAAAATTTCTTAAAAATATGTAAAATAAATTGCAATAAAAAATAAAAAAAAATATTAAAAAAAAGTTGTAAAAAAAAGTGATAAAGGACTATTTTATTTCAAAAAATTAAATTTTATTCTAAAAATAATTTTGTACAGCTCTAATTACGAAATACGTACAATTAGTTCTACAACAGAAATAGAAAATTTAATTATTTCGCTTCACTCTGGCAGAAGAAAAAAGAGGAATAAAAATATATAAAGAGGAATAAAATTATATAAAAAAAGTTTGTCAACTAGTTGCATTTGATGTATGCTTTTTGTTGTTACTTTTTTAATACTTTTTCCCAATTGCGAAAAAGTTTTTAATACAAAATTTGTTGGTAAGTTTCATCGCTACTACAAACATACGAACTTCTAAAGAGTGTTTTTTTTCTGTTAAAAAGTTTTTACAAAAATTTATAAATATTTTTTATGTGACCTAAATTTGCTGCAAAGTATGAAAGAACATAAATACTTTTATTCATACATAAATATATTTTTTGGTACTATTTTTTTGAGTGTTTTTTTGAATAAAGTTCTTATGCATGTTTCTTGTGCTTGTGTTTCTGTCTGGCCTAATGACTGAATTGCTTCTTGGCTGTTTCCCTATATATTGCTTGGTGTTGTAAAAAAAAATATTTTAAAAACTACTTAAATATATATTGTGTCAAGTATATTTATGTATAAGTTTAGAGTGATACTAAATATAATTGTGCAGATTTACATACTTTGCAACATATTTGTTTTTTGTTGCCTCAATTTTGCTCTTAAAACAAGTGTTTAGACATGTGAATGTTTATTATATTATTTTGCTTACAAAAATTAGAAATTTGATATCTGTTGCAAACTGAAAAAATTGCTCTACAACTAAGTAACAGTTAAAATTTTTTCTATTAATATTGATTGTTTACGAATATACCTTAAACATTTTCTTTGATGTATGTTTCCAAAAAATTGAAGTATTATTAATCTCCGAGACTTAGAGACATTCAAGAACACTTTAAAAATTAATGGCTTTACGCTTTACGTTTCAAAGGATCCCCGGGATTGTTCGTGTGGTGATTTCTCAAAATCTGTATTGTTAACTTTTGCTATGGCTTAGTTGCTTTTTTGACTTATTCCTTTCCCAGACTCTCTACAACAAGGAATCAAAATTAAAGTTTATCTCTAGATCCTAGCTGCTGGAGACTATAACGCTAAGCATATGTACTGGGGAGCCCGCCTGATTAGTTCTGGACGTCGCGTTTTGTGTGTTTCATTTTACAGATCAAATAATAACTCTTTTTGTTTTGAACGCCATTTTACGATTTGGATATTTCCCGCCAATATGGAAAGTTGTCTTAGTAAACATAATTTCTAAGCCTGGAAAATATACCTCGAAGATAAAGTCTGTAACCAAATGTATTGAAATTTGTTGAGAAACGGCTGATCATTATCCTTCATGACAAAAACTGCATTAAAAATCACCAATTTGGCTTTAGCATTGAACATAATACCTTCGAACATATCCACAGATTGGAACAGATTATAAGAAAAGTCTTTGATGAAAAGAAGTACTGTTGGGCACTTTGCATCGGTCTCTGTTAAACCTTCAATAAATTATGGCATAAAGGACTGTTAAACAAACTAAAGATATACCTTCTAGTCAATATTTTCAACCTGTTCAAAAAGACCTTAATCGGCCGACAATTTGTGTTTAAAGAGGGAAACCACCTAAGTTCTTCTTAACAAATAGAGCTGTTATACCTCAAGAGAGTATATTAGTTTTGATTCCGAACCGCATTTACACTTAAAAAATGACGGCTTATAGTTTTACAGACACGCCGACGTTTGCTGTTGATACCGTTTTCCTCAGTATTCATAAAGCCCCTAAAGAAGCCTGGAACCAACTGCAACATCACGTAACCCAAGTAGAGGAATGGGAAAAGTCATGTGGGATAGTAATAAATGAACAAATTTTATTTTACACAAAGAAACATGCTCCCCAGTCCTTATTAACAACCAAATGTCGCCTCAACGATTTGAGAACAAATACCTGGATCGTCGCCTCACGTGGAAGTCCTATATAAGCGCAGTTGGCACAAATTTATTTTAAAGCTGCTCAAATTCATTGGCTTATTGCTAAAAGCTCTGTGCTATATAATGATTGTTAACTTATGCTCTACAACTCAATTTTAAACCCATTTGGTGCCACGGGATACAAATATGGAGCCCTGCTTCCGCCTCCAGAATAAAGAAAATTTAACGGCATGAAAACAAAATCGTAAAAATGATAACTTGTGCTTCTTGGTACAACTCGAACCAAAAGAAGTCATCCAATGTTGTTTGGCTCTCATTTTTTTCTAAATGAAAATTTCAATTCTGTTATATTTATTTGAATATTTATTTGAACTTTTAAAATTTCATTGATCAAGTCGAAAAGACGATATTTACCAAATGGGCGCCGTCACAACAGATTGCAATACAAGCTCGTTTTATGGTATTTTTCTTCAAAACGGTGAGAACTTTGGGGCGACAGACTATTGCACTCGTGTCAAATGTTGTCATTAAGGGCCTTCAGGATCTTGGGTTTGTTCATAAGTATATACACGGGACTTAAAAAACTCCAAAAAAAGTCTGGAACGGTTACATTAGGCGATCTTACGGGTCAATATAAAAACGAGAGATGAGAGCCAAATGCCCCCCAGTTCAATTGTGGCAAAAAAAAACTCGGCTAGCATTGCCCTGTAGCGTGCACCATCTTCTGTTGTCGTTTGACCAGCGGCATCCTCGAGAAAAATGGCACATAACTCCTCCAGAGTGGGCAGCGCACCATGCAGTCACTTTGACGGGTGTTATGGCTTCTCGTGCATCATTCGGGAGTTTTCAGTGACCCAGAAGCAACAGTTTTGCTTGTTTACGTACCCGCTGAGGTGGAAATGAGACTCATCGAACATAATGATTATGCTCGAAAAAACGTCAACTTCGGCATCGAGGTTGCAGATGGCTTGGGCGTAGGTTACACGCGTTTGGCAGTCGACAGGCAGCACTTAATGCACGCACTGGACTTTTTGAGGGAACAAGCGTAGGTATTCAACTAAAATTCGCCTAAGGGACGACTAGCTGATAGCCAACTGCAAGCCATGGCATATGGTCGGTGTTTCTCGACCGAACTGGCGCTCTGGTACCGGCCAGTCTTGGAAGCTCTTTACTTTTTAAGGATGGTGGCCAAACGGCACAAAGCTTGCACAGTCGGTGCCGGACGACCGGATAATCGTCGACGGACTTCGCGCTGCTCCAATACGACAGACAAATTGTTACGCAAAAAAATAGACAATATTATTCCACGTTCTTGGGAAGTGTATCACTCGGTGGCTTTTTCACTTGTATTCTACATATGTCTAGCTCACAAATGTCAAAACAGATTTGACATTAACCGCCATTTTCAAAAACAAGAACATCTTTCAATAGGAAGATTTCTTTTGCCCCACCTTGTATATTAAAAACAGAAGAAACCTCAAGGATTTACAAGTGTTGCTAGCAAAATGGAAAATCCTAAACTATGTAGACAGGTATTTAAATTAGCTGGAAACACATCCAAATCCTTACGCAGCGTATTGCACAACCTCGTCTGAAAACAAGGGATGTGAAAAACATTCCTTAAGGAACACCTAGAAGATCTAAAATCAACTCTTTTGAAAAATTATTCTCTATGGTGATCAGCCAAAGGTCTTAAAAAGTTTCTTTTTGCAAATCCAATTCTAGGTTCTTAAGAGGACTTTTAATTGTTTTTCGTTTGTTAGCGGCAGTTCTCAATCATTTGAAAATATTGTATAAAAGCAAAAAAATGTCATGAGATTTTTAAGAATTTGCTTGATGTATACTGATGATTTAGTGTTAGAACCAATTAAATGCATGTGGAACAAATATTTACATATCGGTGGCTTCGTAAAGAAAGTGCGTTATTGGATTCAAGCAAACAAATGTCAAATAAAATGATTTTATTAAAAACTGCATTTAAACTTTTTAAAAAGAAATGGTATCTATTTTTATGAAGTATTCTTCTTTTCCATTTAAGCAACAAAAAAAATCAAGTTACGGCCTTTCTCTATTAAGCCAAAGATAAGTATTTCAATTTATAAATTTTATTCTACGCACACAAAATTATTTATCATTCTGTATACCCAACAATATTTACTTTGAACTAAATATTAAAATAAAAAAAAATAGAATAAAATCTACAATTTATGGAAATGATAAAAAAATAGTTTCTTTAAGGCGTATGAATAAAAAAGAATTTTTATTATTATTTAACATGAATTTCTATAAATAATAAAATTTTGCAAAAAATATTTAATGGAAAATACTTAATAATTAACAGAATTTTCTATTAAAATTAAAAAAAAAAGTTTTCTAAGTAGTTCGCGAAACTATTTTTAACACAGAGTTCAAGGAAAGTTCACTGTTCTACATCAAGAACAACACATGGCGTATACTTTTTAAATACCCAAGAATATAAATCATACGCCCTGTGACTTTACTACGTTTAGTTTTTCAAAACGGAATAAGAATAAAATAAATTGTGTTCTTTACTTTTTGTACTTATTTTATGAAACTATGAATTTAATTGTTTTGATTTCTTGTTCACATGTCTGGTATTTATATTTTTAATAAAAAACTAAATATTTAACAACCCTTTTGTTCAGCCCCCCTTTTTTTAGTCATTCTTGTGATTATTTATGTCGTAAAAACTAGGAAATCAAAACATTTTCAAGACTTTTACATAAAAAAATGATTAGAAAACAACTTCCGGCACAATGTAAGTGATAAACTTTGTATTTGTATGTTATTTTATTTTAAGTATTTGTAACCGGCTCTTTAGTGATTAATACAACATACATAAATATACAACAACAAACACGTTCTATATACAGAATGAAAAATTATTTTCAATTTAATTTTTTTCTTTTTTAAATATCAAGGTTAAGAAAACAAAAGAAAGAAGAAACAAAATCATCTTGATAGATAAATAAATACAATTTTTTTTATATCAAGAATAAAGAACAAAAGAAATAAAGCGGAATAAACCGATATGCGTATATAAATACATTCATGTGTATATGCATATGTGGAAAATATTGAAAAGTATAAAGAAAAAAGCGAAAAATAAACAATTCAATTAATTATAGACAAAAAAAGCTTATAAGAAATTTTAAGAAATTTGCTTGCACACGCTGAAAATTAAAAGAAAATTTGCAAATTAAATGAAAAGAAACTAAGCAACAAGGATTTTATTTTTGTTTTCATATTTGGAATACTGAATTTTCGCCTTTGGGAACTTAAAAGAAGTATTTAAATGTTAAAACTCACTAAACTTTTATTTATTTAGCCAGTGCAAGACTAAAACCACCTAAAGGGCAACAGTGTTTTTTCTCTTCAAACGAGTGTGCCCCACATGTTGTAAGATATTTCGAGCGAGCGGATTTTAATGTGTTTCCAGCTTATATAAATACTTCTCAACATAGTTGAAGATTCCCAACTAGTAGAGCTTGTAAATTAAAATGTTTTTACTGCTTTGAATAAACCGTGAAGCACCAGTTATAATTCTTAGGATTTTGTTTTGACTTCGTTAAATTTTCTCTATGTTTAAGATGGAAGCAATGCCTCACTGTTGTATCCCGTATTACAAACTTGATTAAAAAATTCAATTGTAGAGCATATATTTACAGCTTGTATGTAGCATAAAGTCTCTAGCAAGTAGCCAATGAACTTGGGACTTCCTTGTGAGGCGGCATTTCAGGTGAATGCCAAGATATTTCGACTCAAATTTTTGAGGCACCATATGGTTGTTACTAAGGATTGGTACATTATGGTTAATTTTTTTATATTCCGTAATTTTGCCCACTTCTGTTTATTCTCTATGAATAAGAGAAAGGCTGTATCCTTAGCAAATTTCGACGTGTATGTAGAACTTTTCGGTGTCATGTCTGCTGTGTAAAGCAAGTACAGGATTGACTCAGAGATACTCTCTTGTGGTACGCCAGCTTCGGTTAGTGGAGGGCCACTTGCATAGTTTCCTTCTTTTATCATAAAAAATGGACAATTATGTACTTTTCTAAAAGGTTAAAGAGTTTAACTGGCCAAATAAGATTAAGTTTGTTTAACAGGTTTTTATAGCAGAGCAGTACTTCCTTTCCTCAAGGGATTTTCTTATAACCTGTAGCAAATTGTAGTTTTGTTCAGTGGTACTATGTAGGCTTCTTAAGCCAAGTGAATGATTGCAAATGAAGTTGTTGATATTCAAGATTGGAGTTAGTTTGTTTTCAAGCAATTTCTGGAACAATCTAATCATAGTTGGTAAAAATCTTATAAGCCTGTGAGACTCCACTTAAGAAGGACATTTTTCACTCTTAAGAGTCACACTAACTTAGGTAGCCTTTCATATTGGCGTAATATGGTGTTAAAAGCAAAAAGAAATATTTGGTTTACTGTACATGGTAATTCTAAAAACATTTTGATGCTAATTTTTATCAAAGCCAGGAACATTTTTAGTATCTGAATATTTTCCGTAGCCTGTCCGCAATCTCTTTCTGTATTTCTATACAACCCTCAAAAAAATCTATGCAAATTTCGTTCCTATATTGTACGAAATTTTTGTTGATTTACAGCATTAAATTCTTGCAAAAAATATACTAAATATACGAAACCCTTTAAAATATTTTACGAAATTCATTTTATGTTACAATTTAACGGCTGTATTCATAAAAAAATCTTAATTTGGGTTTAAAATACATTTTAGATAAAAAACAATCTAAGCCTAAAAGTGCTTTTTTTTAAATGCAGTGTTCATAAACCATATTTTAACTAAAATATTTTTAAGGATTTTTTTAATTCTTGCTTAAAATGCCCTTAAAGTATGTTTTTTAAGTTAAAATTCGTTTATGATCACAATTTTATATGTAATTTTATAATATAAAAAAGAACAAAAAATTTTCTATTAAATTCTTTGCAATATTTTTTGTAACTGAATGAAAGTTTCATAAATTTAATAAAAAATTGTAATTAGAAAAATCATTTCTACTTCTAAGAAATTTAAAATTTCCGTTCTGAAAACTCTATGTTTAATTTAAACGAAACCTTCGTAAATTTACGTATAAAAACAATTAAAAAAATTTTCCTTTCATTCTTTTTTTTTTTTGTAAAAAAAAGTTTTATAAACATTACGAAAAAAATTAAAAAAGGTTTTTATTACTTTCGTAAAATTTTAAAATTTAATCCAAATTTTTTTTTGTAATATGTGTAAGAATTCCGCATATCATAGGAAAAAAAACTTAATTTTTTTTTGTAAATTATTGCATGGATGTATTTTTCAGTATATCATCAACAGGCGGTAGTTCACTCATACCCAGGCATGGGTGACGAAATTTACCCCCACATTCTTCAAAGCGATTTAAACTTCATATTGTTTGATCTTATAAATAAAAATGTTGGTAGCCGAGAAACAAACCTTTCACATCTTATTAAAAAAAAGTATTTCATATTCAAATTTGCGTCATCTATACGAGAACAGTGTATTTCTACAAGAGCAGGATATAGATATACAAAAAGAATCATCTCTTATAAAAACCCTGATAATGTGCTTTAAGATTAAAAGGAATCAAGCCCACATACAATTTAAAACTATTTTTGACGAGAAATAATATTTTTGCTTTGGTGAGGGAATTTTAGTTGAAAATCCTAGATTTGAAAAAAAAAACAAATTTTTAAGACGCCGATGTATACAACCGCATCGAGGGCTACATTACCTTAATTGAATCACTTTACAGGACTTAAAAACACGTTTCTTAAAGGAAGTGCTTGATTTGCTTAACATCCCTTAACCTCTTTCCCAAAATATTTCTAAATTAACTGATTTAAGCATTTTAAATCCACAACTTGCAGATTTACTAAAATTGGAAAAAATTGACAAAAAAAACTGTTTATATCGAAACTAAGGCTGACATTTTGCATTAAAAAAAAAATGGAAAATTAACAAAGAGCGCTCAAAAAATATAATAGTATTTGGCAAGGTGTGACCTAGATATTTACCCAAGCTTGCAAAAAATATTCATCAGTTTTTTTTAAATTCCGGGCAGTAATTCTACGGCTGAATGGTCATTTTCCACCCTTTGCCGTATTAAAAATGGCTTCAATCAACCGTGACAGAGGACAAGCTTAACAGTTTAGCAGTATTGCATAACCATAATAGAAAATTGAAATTGAAGCAAATGTCGTGCTTAACTAATTTGCTTTAACAGGAAACCATTTTTGGTCTTTTATGTAATTAAAATTATTTTAAATGAATTGAACTGTTTTGTTTTAACAAACCGCTAAGAGCTAATTTTTTAATTGTATGCTTCACTTAGAATACGTTTTCAATACGTTCATTGAGGCTGCCTTGGCAGCTATTAATTTCTTCCAGAGTTTTAAGTGGTACTGTTTCGCGATTAGTAAATGCTGATATATTTTTTATTTAAGACAAAATCACTTATTGCAAATCATGATTATTGTGGTGGAGGGTAGTCCGAAGACAGATTCCACTTTGGCTGTAACTCAAAAATTCTGGGAATATGCCATTCATTATGACGAAATTAATAACGTCTGGAATTTTATATTGGTCAGTTGGTCGGTTGTCCAGTTTAATTCACATTTAGTCCCATTTTAGGCAGCCTCAATATGTGGGCGCTATGAAATAACTTCAAAATAAAATAATTGCTATTAAAATTTTTTTGGGAATTATTTAACTTTATCGTAGGGTTGGAAGAGTGTTTTACATTCATTGGAAGTTCTTTAATTTTTCTTTAAGGCAGGTATATAATACAATACTCCTAATTTTTCATTTTTTATCAATTAATTTTGGGTTTTTAAAAACCCAACCATTGAAAGTTATTTCATATTTTTCACTTGGAGTTATTTCATAAATGTTTGAAGTTATTTAATTTGTAAGTTTTTTTTTATACTACCGTTTCCTTGGCTTCGTACTTGCCAGGAGTTAAAGAAGAGGGCTTAAATTTTTAACAAAAAAAGGAAAATAAGAAGTTGAGACTTTTAAGTACATTTGCTGATGTGAACATTGCTTGGTTTTAGGAAACGTATTTAAGGAGTAGATCTTATTCTTAAAATAAAACGTACTTCGTTTCTTGAGAAAACTAAGTTTTTGTTTGATTGCCTGACAATTAGGAAATTATCACTTTTATAATAGATTGACAGACACCTGCAGGCCGAGTAAATGAAAATGTATTTGAAATACAAAAACCTTACATTAACTTTAATTCATTTTACTAATTTTTTTTCGTTATAATTAAAGATTTCTTTGTTTAAAAACTGACAGCACTATGATAGTTATAACGAAGACAGTGAGTGATTTAACACAAATACCTTTAATTTATTATATAAAGATACCAGAGTTACTAACTGACAAGTTACTACAAATATTTTCCATTAAATCTTTTCTTTAATTGAATAAAAACATATTCTTGAGCCGTATTCTTCATCGGAATAAATTAAAAAGGCATACAATTTCCAAGATTGTACACGTTACACGTGACAACGTTCGGTTTCTTTTTATATATTATTTGTAAATAATATGTCAATTATGTGTTATTTAGAATTACCTGCATCACTCATGATTATTTTGGTAAATATATTGTCCTTCCGCTTTCCTTTGTGGAATATTTGCGAATCATTTGTTATTAAAGAAAAATATTTTATGATAATTTGGTTTTATTTTATTAATACATATTGAGGCGAAAAACGTTGTTCTGTTAAATTAAACGTTATATAAATTTCAAAAGCACTTGGGATTTTTTTAGCTTGATTGCTTTTCTTTGAATTTCACATTGACGACTGCAGATGAGGACTTGTTTAAATAGGTTAGTGACTCTTAGAGTTATAGCCTGTGGACTGAAAAATGTAAAACTTAGCCAAAATTCAGGTTTGGAAATACTATATTTATTATTTAATATAGCTTGAGGTCAATAAGTTTTTGTATTATTTTAACTTTATATTATTAATAGTATTTCGCTTTGAAATTATGAGAAGCTTCTATAGGGATATTTTCAAAATTTTTATTTTTTTATATATTTTTTTATTTTTTTTGAAATTATCACTGAAAAAGCTTCTTATTATATAAAAAAGAAATATTGAATAAGATTAAAATATAGTTTAAATATTACAAAAGACCATTGACCTTAAGCTCGATAAAAAAAATATTAAAAACAAAAGTTGAAAAACAGGAATTTAAATTAAAAATATATTAGTTAAAAGCAGTGTAAAAACCTTTGCATATAGGTGCCAAAATGTTGCGTTAAGTGGGTCAGCTTTCGCCTTTAAAAAATTTAGCGCCGTCAATAGAAAATCCGATGAATAATAACTGATGCTCCTTGGTGTATTTTTAACAATAACATCCACAAGGATCTACAAGTTCCACTTAAAAAAAAGCAAAATCCTAAACCATGTGGACAAGTAATTAATTAAGCTAGCAACACATTCGTCTCCGCACGCTGGAAAGAGCTTGGAACAATGTGGACGCACTCACTTGAAAAAAAGGGATACTATTGTCCTTAGATAAAACTATTGATATTAATTAACTTTATTTTAAGAACTTAAATTTCATTCCAGCAATGTCTGGATTAATACAAACTATAATATGTTATTAGATTTATTTTTTGTTCCCAGCAAAAACTTTACTTACAAAATAAGTAGAAAAGTAAGTAGAATCATTGTTAAGCACTACTTACAATTTGACTGTAAGAAGTACTTATATTTGTTCGCGATGTTCCAAAACCAATCCGATATTATTATGGCAGTCACACCCCAAAAATAAGTACTTTTATTTTTAATGATTTAATTTAAAAAATAAGTTGTGTCAAATAGTTTTAAAATATGAAAAAGACTTTTTCTATATTTTATTTTTATTTTATATTAATAACTTAATATCTTAAATTAAAATATTTAATTTTTTGTACCGTATATGAGATTCGAACCAGGGACTATCCGTACTCAAACACCAGCGCGCTTTCTCTAGGCCACCGAGACACTTTGTTTTCAAATGTAAAATAATATATTAAAACAATTAGTTTTTTCTGCTTGATTTGTTAAAGTTATCCAAATAGACTTGATTTAAAATAATAATTATCATGAGTTTAAATGATTTTAAATCATAAAGTGCTTTTCATAAGTCATTACAAATAAAAGAAAAATTTAATTAAGGCTACAAAATAATGAATTAAGGAAGTCATTATAAAAAAGTTTGTAAGTGAAGTTTTTCCTGGTGTTAGTTTGCATAAGTTAAGATTTAATAATTAAAAATATGCAAAAAAAAGCCCCAAGAGGCACCATGGGCGTATCACGCCTACCTTTTTTTTAATAATGCATTATTTGTTTATGCACATTAAATGCAATCAATTTCATTTCGATATGGGCCACCTACATACATATCTACATATATAGCTACATACATTCATATGACAATACATACCTATGTCCAAGCACACATCCATATATATATGTTTAACAGCGTTGCCAGTTTTCTTAAAAAACTGAGGTAATTGCACTGTTTTGCCTATATCTCGGTCGGTAGTTAACCAATCTCCCTGATTTTTAATAGCAATTGCCTTCAGGATGTTTACAATAGTTTGACACCAATAACCGTGTTACTTTATTTGACTCCTGAAACTTTATTTCAAGAGACGGACAGATGGAGATGGCTACATCGACTAACCTATCCATAAGGGTTCAGAATATATATACTTATTGATAATAAATAAATTACAAATTGAATGACAAACTGATATATGCCCTTATCACTTATAAAAAGGGTATTGAAAAAGCCATAAAATAACACATGGTGGCTATGACAAAATCTTTGGGCCGAAAACAACGGTGACCCCGCAAAAAAATCGGGCACCGAGCTTTGTCATCAAGCTAAACTAATAACGTTCAAGAAACCAAACATTAAATATTAAAAACACGTTCAATAATTTTGCCCGAGATTTGTGCCTGGCCTTGGCTGCTTTAATTTCTATTTTCAAGCTATTGCAGGTTGCCTGGAAGTTTCGTTTGATAGAATGCAGCAGCTTGTAAGTCTCTTAGTCTAAATGAAAATTTTCCAACCAACTGTTTTCGTGACCAGGTGGGTTACTGCTACATTTTGCATTGCTATTAATCCCGCCATGACAATATGGTTTGTGCTTGACTTGTTTCATTAACCTAAACCAAGCCACATTAAGTGATTTTAAATCTAAGATTAAGGCCAAAAAACTTTAAGGGTGCTGCCTAAAACGCTTGTTTTTTAAAGTCCTGCAAATCTGTCTATGCTCTCCAGACACATATGTGTGATTTGTTCTTGTAGCGCCAACCACATGCAATTCCATTCAGAATGATGGACCTAGCATCTGCAGTGTAAAAAAATGCGCAACATTTGGAGTAAAGTTTTTCTGAAGCCTTCTCTTAACAAATTATCCTTTACGACGTCTTACGGTTCAGCATACTCCCAGTATCAGATTGGTATCATACAACTTGGGTAGGGGTGAAGGAAACAAGGTCCTTATTCTTACAACATACAGTTTAGGCTGCAAATTAGGTTTTTCTCAAAGCATAAACGATAAAGTGTGAAAAACTGAAACAGAACAAAAATTTGTTTTTAATTTATTGTGTGAAAATTATTCGAAAAAACACGGAAAAGTTGCTCCAGAAACTAGCAGGCCTTAAACAAGAGTTGACCACCTGGCATAAGCTTTAACTTCAACACTGAACAAAAGTGACTTAAAGGGAGATAAATTCGAAACGAAACCTATAATGCTTTAATAATTTGTTTAAAATTCCAATCAATTAAGGGTTTCCTTAAATATTTAAAGAATAAGGGTTTTAGTTTTCAAAAGCAATTCTTGAGATTTTCAATCATAGCGTTATGAATTTTTTTTGATGTAATTTATGATGATAGTTATTTGAAAAATATGTAGATATTAGTAACATAAAGGTCGTTAAGTGTTTACCATTACACTTAATTAAGCAAAGAAAGTATACATAAATCTATGAAACATTTTTTTCTGCTAAACTTTCTCTCCAAAGATTAGTTTTAAAAATTTTTTGAAAGTTTAATATTTGTTGGCAAGATAAAGAAGATTTTATAAAAAATATACAAATTGCTTTAATTGGTTCCTTTTTCCTTTTTCAAAAAATTAAGAAGAAGTAAGAAGAAATAGAAATTTGATTAGAGATTTCCTTTTCATAGCTGTCAAGGTATGCCATTAGTCAAAGATTATTGAGTAATAAAAATAATCCGCTTTATTTGCAGTCTAGGCAGTTAATGCCTAAAGTCATGACAGTATTGATACAAAAGCATTACAAAAAATAAATTGAGTTTTAAAAATGTACTTGCATTAGGTTGAAACTTGAAAAATGTTCTTGAAAAGTATTACTTATGTATGTACTGAGTTCAAAATAGGAAAGTATTTAACACAACTGATGCTTAAAAAAAATTATATTTTTGATTTGTTTATTTATTAAGTCTGTAACGATTGTAAAGTAAAAAAAATAATTTAATATTTAATATGAAACTAATGTAAGATTTTAAAAACTTATGCTATCAGTAGTGGTCAAGTAGATTTCTTCAAATATTGTGCCAGTGTGACTCAAGCTTATGTTTATTTTTATATGAGAAAAATTTAAGTATTTTTAAATTATTTTTTTTTCCTTACAGTAAAAAATGGAACAATTTGAACAATTATTAACGTGTTGCGTTTGTTTGGATCGCTATCGTATTCCAAAATTGCTGCCATGTCAACACTCCTTTTGTATGGAACCTTGCATGGAGGGCTTGGTTGACTATGTTAGACGTCAAGTAAGTTGTTTTTTTTATTATATTAACCTAAAATATATTTAAACAAATAATTTTTTTAATAACTTAGGGGGTTGCAAAATTCAAGTAAGAACTTATGAAAATTGTATTTTGGTACTTTCACCAAATTTTTTTGTTAAAGTGTGATAAGTTGTAGTTGATGTTTTCTGTGTACAAATATAATAGTCCAATTCCTACCTATAGTTTTATTTATTATACCGACCAGATCAAAATCGTCTTCTTAGTTGAGTAAGTCATATACGCAACCTGATCTTGCGACTGTCTATACGTCTGGGTTAAGGTATTAACCGCGCAATTAAAAGGAAGTTTGCTTTTTTTAACACTTTAATAAAATTATGGAAGGATAAGTTTTTCAGTATAAATACACCGCTTTTACTACTAAAAATGGTGATGATCGATTCATTATAAATACAAGTACAGGGTGTCTGGTGACAGATTTATATTTTCAAACTTAAAGAAAAAAATATAATCATTGACACAAAGTTCTTTTAATGTATTGAACGATAGAACGGAAATGCGAAGTTTATTTTTTTAATAGTATTTTATCCAGATATTTTTCGTGGGGTTGAACACTCTGTTCAAAACGGAGCCTTGTGTTCTTCACCTCACGCTTTAGTAAATTTGGTTTAATTGAGATGATTTCTCAAAGAATATTTTCCTTTAAAGCCACAAGATATTAGAAATTGTCATTATAAACCCTTTTTTTGTGGGAGCCTCATACAAAAAATCCATGGAAATTAGATCGAGCGATCTCGGTGGCCATAGGATGTCCCTAAAGTGACTGATCAGTTTTTGGGAAAAATTTTTCTGAGGCATATTCATTGAAGCTCTGGCTGTGTGTGCAGTCACTCCATCTCGTTGAAGCAGTGTTCTGGAAGAGTATGATAATTTAGCCCGCAGGTTTGGTAAAAAAAAATTCGCAACGATCGTCGATAATTTTCAGCGTTGACGTTGGTCCCCTGGCCACAAAAATTTTCGAAAAAAATTATTTTATGCGTGGATAAGGCACACCAAACAGTTACCCTGGGGCAATGCAATGGCTTTTGATGTTTCAATCCAGGGTTGCTGGTTTGGGGAGACCAGTAACGACAGTTTTGCTTGTTGACGGGGCCGATTAAGTGAAAATGAGCCTCGTCGCTCCAAAAAATTGGGGTTACTGTGCAAAAACCCTCCAACATCGTTTCACAAAAATTTTTGCGTAAACCAATGTCACTTTCTTTCAGTTCTTAAATGATTTAAATTTTGAAAGGATGAAACTTCAGATCCTTTTTTAAAATTACATGAATAATTGCTTTTGGATGTCTCAGTGAGGCTGCTGTTTCCCTTATTAAAAGTCGCAGATTTTTAAGTAAACTGCTTTTATCCAGTTCAATGTTTTGGGAAGTCCTTGAAGATGGACTGGGACCTAGCCGTGATACTTTCATAGCCGAAGCTTTTGCACGGAGTTTCTGCACCCACGATCGAATTAAATTTACACTAACTGCATTACTTATTGGCCGAATACCGAACTTTAAACAAAATTATTGACGAGCAATTACGTAAGAATCATTACTTTAAGAAAATGTCTCCACAGCTAACGAGCGATGCTAACTCCGCTACTGCGACATCATGACTGACAAATCCGCACAATTGATAATTCCAACAGTGCCATCATCCGCACTGCTTACTACTTTTTAAAATAATCGCATTTAAAAATACAAATTTTCCCCCAAACCCATTGTATTTATCTCAGACTTGTGTCAGTCTCAGCAGCAATAGAATAAACTCTAGCATTCCAATGGGAAATTTAACGCATATCTGCCGAAAATATATAAAACTTAAATAGTGCCAAGATGGGAGTCAAGGGTGCTGATCGACACTGTTTGTTAATATCGCTTTTCCAGCCAGTTTTGCCAGATTTTTAAAAATTTTGTGTTTCATTTTACATACATTTATATGTATGCATGTGTATATGTACACAAAGAAATCAAATTGTTTATGAGATAAAGGAAAACATTGGGTCTCATGCATAAAAAGTGAGCTTGAGCTCGGACTCGATTTTTTGAGTAAAAGGTGCTTGTCGTATGCTTAATAAAATTTGATATACTTTCTTTTACTCACTGCTCACGTTTGATCTCGTCTTGCTGAGTTTGAAGTAAGTTAGATGAGCTTGTGCTCATTTTCATATGCATAAAAACAAGCTTTTGCTTTATTTTGTGAGCTCTTGCTCAAATTTTGTTGAGCATGCCTTTTAGTTGACTCGCGTTCACTAAAAAGGAATCATGGCTGAATATTTTGTGTCACAAAGAAATACAAAATATTACCAACAGCGTAAAACAAATTTACCAAGTGAGGATAAAAAATTATACAGGTTTGTATTTTTAATTATTATTTTTTTTTTATATAATTAATAAATAAATGATAAATACATAGGTTTGATGGTAGTAGAATCTGCTGGTTGGCTAATTAATTTTTTGAGAAGTCAGAAGAAACACGTCGTGGTGCACTCAGCAACATTGATAAAATTCGACTGTATTTAAGATTTTGTGCAGATCCTGGATTCCAAAATGGTATAGCCACAGATATTGGAGTCTATCAATCAACTGTATCGCAAATTATTGCGGATGTTGCGAAACTTATATCTGCCAAAGCAAGCGAGTGGATAAAATTCCCGAAAGATGCAGATGAAATAAAAGCTGCTCAAATGGAATTTTTTTTGCTAGTCATGTTAGTTATTTTTTTTATTATATTTTTTTCCGTTAATTCAATGCCAAATTTTTCCTTAATTTCTGTTACACATGTTTCTATTGTTTGTTTTTTTTATTTTTAATGCTTGGTAATTGACCCTTTTCTAGTAAATATTTGTTTTGTTTTAGCTTTTCTACTAAAAATTTAGAAATGTCAGTTTATATTTTATTATTATTATATGATTCTACTTCACTTTCACTTGACGACATGCTTGCACTTTAATAACAGTTATACGTTTGATCTCCATTTGCTCAAGTAATTGCAATTGGTTTGAACTCATTTTTATGCATACGAAATTCAGCAAAAGCTGTTGCTGTTTGATTGAACTCGAGTTACGAGCAATTGCTCACATGCCTCAACTCAGCGCTTTTACTCGTTTTTATGCATGAGACCCATTGGGTCTCATGCATAAAAAGTGAGCTTGAGCTCGGACTCGATTTTTTAAGTAAAAGGTGCTTGTCGTATGCATAATAAAATTTGATGTATTTTCTTTTACTCACTGCTCATGTTTGATCTCGTCTTGCTGAGTTTGAAGTAAGTTAGATGAGTTTGTGCTCATTTTTATATGCATAAAAACCAGCTTTTGCTTTATTTTGTGAGCTCTTGCTCGAACTTTGTTGATCATGCCTTTTAGTTGGCGTACACTAAAAAGGAATCATGGCTGAATATTTTGTGCCACAAAGAAATACAAAATATTACCAACAGCGTAAAACAAATTTAGCAAGTAAGGATAACAACTTATACAGGTTTGTATTTTTAATTATTAATTTTTTTTATATATGTGATTAATAATTAAATGATGATAGTAGCATCTACTGGTTGGCTAATTACTTTTTTGAGGAGTCAGAAGAAACACGTGGTGGTGCCCTCAGCAACATTGATAAAATTCGAGTGTATTTAAGATTTTGTGCAGATCCTGGATTCCAAAATGGTATAGCCACAGATATTGGAGTCCATCAATCAACTGTGTCGCGAACTATTGCGGAAGTTGCGAAGCTTATACCTGCCAAAGCAAGCGAGTGGATAAAATTCCCGAAGGATGCAGATGAAATAAAAGATGCTCAAATGAAATGGGAAGCAAATAATTGCTTTCCATTTGCAATTGGAGTGATTGATTGTACGCATATAAAAATTAAAAAACCCACAAATCAAAGCGATGAGTATATTTGTAGGAAAGGCTTCCACTCTATAAATATTCATGTCTATTTTATTTTTTATGCGACATTTCACGTTAGCTATTTTTTTTATTATATTTTTCTTCGTTATTTCAATGCCACATTTTTCCTTAATTTCTGTTACACATGTTTCTATTGTTAGTTTTTTTTTTATTTTAAATGCTTGGTAATTGACTCTTTTCTGGTAAATATTTGTTTTGTTTTAGCTTTTCTACTAAAGTTTTAGAAATGTCGTCAGTTTCTATTTTATTATTATTATATGATTCTACTTCAGTTTTACTTGACGACATGTTTGAATTCAATAAGAATTATACGTTTGATCTCAATTTGCTCAAGTAATTGCAATTGGTTTGAACTCATTTTTATGCATACGAAATTGAGAAAAAGCTGTTGCTGTTTGATCGAACTCGACTTACGAGCAATTGCTTACATGACTCAACTCAGCGCTTTTACTCCTTTTTATGCATGAGACCCATTATGTGTAAAACTAAAAAACTGGACAGAAGACCTTCACAGCTTTGCCAGAACAGACACACTTTATAAAAAATTTTTCATGACCAACGCATTAATAAAAAAAAAAAATTAAAAAAAAAAATATTTCTAGGAATTATAAAAGTTTATATTTTACAAAATATACTTCTGCTTTTATATATTTTTTACTAAAGAAAATAATAAATTATTAACCCGAAATACATATATTGATGGCACATGTATTCTAAATTTTTTTAGTTTTCCATAATTATTTAGAAATACATATATAACTTCTATTATTTTTAAAATATGGGTCATTAATACTTATAGATACATATATAAATATATATGATTTTTGTATAAAAAATATACATTCATAATAACCCTGACTTGTCAAAATTTTATTTTTACTGAAATTTAAATAAAAAAAATTAGGACAGACTAAACATATTTTATTATTATTAGTTTTTTAATTGCTTTTAATATTTTACTTTTATTTACTTTTAAATTTAAATTTGGTACTTTTAAAAGTCTTTACTCGTCATGAATAAAGTGATCAATAGCTACACTAACTGCTTAGGCTTACGCTGACAAAAATTAAATATGTAAAATTAACTAAATATTCTACTTAAAATACCTGATAGTTAATTATTAATTCCTCCAACAAAATATTTTTTAAAATTAACGAAAAAGTTTTTTTTAATCAAAAATTAACTTGCACAAGCTTCCTAAATTATCTAAATTTTCTACAGCAAAACACAAAGTAACAGAACAGTTCAAAGATTCCGCGTAACTGCTTCGGCTTTAAAAGTCCCACGGCCAGGGCACAGTCAATCTTCAAAGACTCCCGAAAGCATTGAATTGTTTGCAAGTAATTTACGTGAAAATCCGCGAATTTCAATACGGAAAAGAGCAATCTCCGTATTCCGATAGCTTTTATTCATAAAACTTTAAAAAGAGGATCTGAAGTTCCATCAAAATTCAAATCGTTCAAGAACTGAAAGAAACTGACTTTGATTTACGCAAAAATTTTGGGAAACGGGTTTGAAGCATTTTCGCACTGTAAATCCCATTTTTTGGAGCAACGAAGCTTATTTTCACTTAAGCGGCCACCTAACAAGCAAAACTGTGGTTACTGCCTTCCAAAAACTCACAGCCCTGGATTAAAACATCAAAAGCCATTGCATTGCGCCAGGGTAACTGTTTGGGTTGCCTTATCAACAAATGAGATAATTGAAGCATTTTTTTCGAAATTTTTTGAGAGCAGGAGACAAATGTTAATGGTGAAAATTATCGACACATGATAACGAAATTATTTTTGCCAAACCTGCAGGCTCATACATTGAAACTCTTCACACACTTGATTTCAACAGGATGGGGCAACGGCATACACATCAAAAGCTTCGATAAATTTGCTTCAGAAAAATTTTCCCCAAAAACTGATCAGCTGCGTTGGGGAGAACCGATGGCCACCGAGGTCATTCGATCTACCTTTCATGGATGTTTTATGGGGCAGCCTCAAAGAGAGGGTTTATAAGGACAATCCCCAATCTCTTTAAGGGGAAATATTCGTCGAAAAATTAGCTCAATTAAACCATGTTTACTGCAGCGTGTGGCGCATAATACAAGGCTCCGTTTTGAACAGTGTGCTTAACTCGACAGAAGACATCCGAAAGACATTTTCCTTAAAACATAAAGTCCGCATTTTTATTCTATTGTTTAATGCACTTAATAAAACTATGTAAATTATTACGTTTTTTATTAAAGTTTGAAAAACAACTTAACGAAATATTTCTTTAATAACTTACAGTCTGTTACTGTAAAAATTTTTTCAGTGTAAAACCATTTAAGGCTTCGTTCCTGACCTAAGTTTTTGGCTTAAAGTGCAATCATAGCTATGATTGAAATTATCTTTATATGTTTGTGATAACCATTACTTTGATTGCAGGTAACCATAGTATTGATAATGTGTTATCATACATATGTTGCTCTTTGGTAACCCATAATCAAGATAATCAACGCCCCTGACCAAGATAACGAGAACCAAAAACATATACTGATAATTTTAGTCATAACTCTGATTCAATTGTTAGCGAAAAACTTGGCAAAACTATAGTAGGGTTATGGCAGTTGTAGTAACGAGCTTTTTAACCATACAATGATAAAATTGTTTGTGATCATATTCCCGTGACCATACTCAACCATGTTTTTTCTCTGTGTGTTCTTACTATGTTTTAAAACCCACCTACATATGTAGTGTTGTTATACGTTTTTGCAGATGTTTGTGACGCCCAAAAGTAATGGTCTAAGATCCAACTTTTAGTATACCGATCGACTCAGAACCACTTCCTGAGTCGATTTAAGCGTGTCCGCCCGTCCGTCCATCTAGGTGGGTGTCCATGTCTTCTGGTGAACACACCAGAGGTCGCAATTTCAAAGATATTTCGATGATAAGTTTTCTGTGCTGGCACGAAGCCTTTTGTTTTTGGTGATGATCGTTCTATTTCTTGACATGACTCTCCTACAAGTGTCTCCCCGGTAAAAGCATTTTTGCTTTTTTATTGACAAAACTCTGCAAACATTTCTAATTTTATGCCAGTAATTAGCACGCTGAACTCATATATGATTGGTCTTTTTTTTCATAGAAGATGAGTCATATGCTGTAGGGAATAATATGGCCGAACTTTCTTTCTTACTTAAAAATGATTTTGTTTTAGTTTTTTCTTTTATTTTTTATGCCAGTACCAAGCGAAATCCAAACGTAAAGGGAATCAATTTTATTTTAGTTGTAAAATTATCAATAAACTTAACGGCTTTATGGGCCTTAACTAAAGTGTAAATTAGTTAATTTCCTTTGAACAATCGTTAATTAGAATAAACATTAAAATTATTGTTTTAACGCTTTAAGTAGTTTCTTTTAAAGCGTACAACTGCATGCATAAATTTCCGTTACAAGTTCTTTTAAAAGGTTATTAAATGGTCATTGGGTTTGTTCTCTTATTGTTGCGTACACGCGCACTCAATGCAAACGCACACCAACTCAAAATATTTTTTATTTGTGCCATTTATTTTAAAAATAAAATGCTTTATTGTAGTTTTTGGAACTCGGCCAAAAAAAATATATTTTTATAATTTATGTTCTTTTGAGACATAAAGAGTTTTGAGTGGGTGTTTGTGTCTGTTTCTGTGTCGTATATTAAAATAAACAAAATCCATCCATAATAGTAAATCATTCACACTTCTTTGTAAATTTATTTTTTATTATTTATTCAGAAAACACAACAATATATAGAAAGGTTTCATAGTTTTACAACTTTTTTAAAATTTTATGGAAAAAATGCCCATTCACGTACATATTTTGCCTTTAAAGTCAAGCTTAGGCCTGAAAACCATAATGATCAAGGCAATTTTTTTAACTTCAAGTTACCAAAAGATACCTAATTCTATATGCGAGAGGGTCTTAAATTTATCAAAAATAAGACTTCATGAGAATAAAAAGTGAAAAGCAAAGTTTTGTAATAAAATTTTTTACACTAAGAACATTGTTTTTTATAGAGTTTGTTGTAGGTTAAGTTTATCTATATGCATTTCAGTGGTTCTTACATAAAATCGTCAGCAGACTTAAAACAAAATCCTAAAAAAATTCACGAATATTATCTGACTTTGTATAATAACTTTAGAAAACTTATTGAGAATTACTAAAAACAAACCAAAACATTCAAGAGTTCTTTCAAAAATCCAACAAACAATTTTTCGCTATTATCTGCTCTGGTTTTCTTAAGTTGGTTTAAGCCTTTTATATATGCTTTTTTTAATGTTACAAACATAGGCATTAGCTTATAAAAGTCTACCAGCTAATTGTTTAGGATTATAAAAATTTCAATGAAAAGTTTAATTAAGAGACTTGGCTTTTAAATTGAAAAGAAATGGCTTAAATTAAAAGTCCGACGTTGCATTTATTACTTAAAGATGTATAAAAAAAAACAAAAACACAATTTAAAAAACTTTTGAAAATAATGAATAAATTAAAGTTGCTAACATAAGATTGTTTTTTTTTTTATAAATTTTTTAAAAAGTTTCTCTTTTCCATATTTATAGGTCAAATGTCCAGAATGTCGTGCCGAACATCGTATACCATATAATGGCGTACAGGCATTTCCCACCAATGTTACACTGCAACGTTTTCTCGAATTACATATCGAGATAACAGGCGAACTACCTGATCCAACATCTGGTAAGTGAAGCAATGAAGAGTCAAAAAAAAAATCACAAATAAAGTGAAGAAGAAGAAGAAGAGAAAGGGAGATAAAAAATTTAAACGCTTAAAATGAAAAATCGCCCTCTGCATTTCCTTTTTGTGTTTGAACGGTAGAATGCCAGAAAAATTAAAAATTTCATTTAAAATTAAATTTTTATAACGTAAAAATTTTAAATTGATTTGAATCAGCTGGGCTCTTAATATTACCTGGTTGAGTGTGCCTTGAGTGTACCCTGATGCTCTTCATTACAAACTACTTTATATGAAGTTTCAGCATATGGTGATAAAGTATAGTATGTTAAGCGGATTTTTCGAAGTTGATCATTTATGGAATCAATATTAAATTGTGAACCAAAAAATGGGAAATTCTGTAAAATGATTTCTGGTGCCGATACAAATATCCATTTGTAGGTTATGGGATTGAATCTGATTTTCGTTATGAGGTCCTCTTCAGGACCAATGGCTGAATCGACTTTCCTATCTATAAGCATCCAAATTATATATACTTTATCCGAAAACGGATATTAATAAAGTCGCCAACGAAATCACAAGCTGATATATACACCCTTATCGCTATGGGAAGGGTATAAAATAAGATTTTTAATAAAATTTCTTTTTTGTTTTTAAAATACACTTATCCAGTTTTAGGCCGAATCAATAAAAAAATCAATCAAAATAAAAAGTTATTCAACATCCATCTGCGACCCTATGAATTATATATTCTCTAAATCCTTATAGATAGGAAGGTCGATTTAGCAGTGTCCGTCTGTACGTTTGCCCATCTGCCAGTGTTAAGTTAAAATCAACTTAACGCCTCTACAGCTGCCCTGGAGTTGCCCCTACACGAGTACAATGTAAGACCGACTGCCATTAATTTTTTCACGCAAACATTTTTGTAAAACATATTAACACCCTATCACCATACAAAGTTTAACTTTTTTAAAATCGCTTCCAGGGTGCTCCCAAAAAGGTTAAGTGCAAGACCAACCCCAAATAATTTTTTTTCCCAAACATTTTTGTGAAACATACTTACTCTCTATCTCCAGCCTGTAACATATGTGGAAAACCTCTACATCTTTCCCGGAGTCGGCCCAAGAGGAGTAAAATATATCACAGACCCCGATTAGTTTTTCATCGCAAACATTTTCTTTGAACAAAATTAAGGTAAAAACCCCCACAACATTTCTAGTTACCCTAAGAGGGCTAAAATATAACACCTACCCCTATTAAAATATTTCATAAATTAAAAATAGATAAAATAAAAAAAAAATAAGGTTTCGAAAGGCCAATTTGTAGGGTATTTATATTTCGGCACTGCCAAATATAGCGCTCTTACTTGTTTTTTTGCAATAAATTTTTTCCTTAAAATTTTTTTAAATGCCCCAGTTGCATCCGTATATTTTGCTGGGTTTTGAAAAAAAACCAAAAATATTATACAAGTCTCAATAAACTTTTTTTATTTTGTTTTCCAACATAATAAATTTGAAAATAGTTGCCATTACAAGCAAACAATATTTGTTTTCTTGCATTGAGACAATTTTCAACAATGCAATGTCGACATATGATATATGTTTTTGAAAGGATTGATGAGTGCTACATGTGAATTCATTCACATTTACATTATTTTAACATATGTTCGACAGACATTTGTATTTGTATGCATTTTTAAAAAGTATTAATCTAAAAAAATTAAATTGTTTTTTACTCCCACACTAACGATGTATGTGTGTAGGTGGCAGGCAAATAATGATCGAATGAAAATCACCCTTTGAGGCAATTTTACAATATTTGTCCATACGCCCATCTGTCTGGCTAGGAGAATGCATTTAGTAAAAAAATAAGTTATAATTAAGAACAGTTGTTGGCATAAGAAAATTCTTCAAGATGATGATGACCGATCGATGCAGCAAAAAAATGAAAGATAAATTATATATTTGGTGAAACAAATAATTAGGTAATGGATTGCAATTGATCTTCTGCATTATGTATCTAACCACAAAATTAAACTACATTAAATTTTACATAAAGAAAATCTCTTTTAATAATTCCTTAATTGGTTGAAATAGTGATGCTTCATAGTCAACCACTAAAATATCAATTTAGTTAATTTTAGAAGGTAAAAAATTAAGTCAATCCCATTGGTTTGAAATGAATTTTTTTATATTTCTGGCTGACTTATGTAAGGTTAGGTTGCAAAAGGTAGGGACGAAGGATATTCATCACTTTTACCCAGAGGCCTGTAGTGCCACTTTTACTATGGGCGGCAGAATAGAGAAAAAACTATAAGTAGGAAATAAAAAAGAAGACCTTGTAAGGCAAAAAAAAGAAAGAAAAGACAATATTTTGTGTCTGTCAAATCATATAAAAGCACTTCAGCTCTCTAAAACATATTCTACTCTATTTGAGATGCAGGTAGGTTCCCTTTCTGGCCAAACCACAGAAGCTTGTAACCTGTCTCTCTAGTTGTTTCCAAAGTTAATGTTTCTATCAAACTGCAAAAAATCTATCTGACTTATACTTCAATTTATTGCCCTGGACCAATCTCCTCCTTGTGATTTTTTTGGCAATTTCTACAGTTGAGCCTAACACTGCCCGTTACTTCTGTCGTCCAGAGACCACGGTTATGGCTATTTACAAGTCTGGATTTTGTGGAATGTTTCTCTTGGTTCTGGAGATCGGGTCTACTACCAAAGAACATTGTCATGTTTCCTTCCCTCCCGAATTCCCTAAAACCAATTTCGAAATACTTATAACCACAAGAAAATGGCTTAAAATTCTATATTCAATTGGAAATCTTAATGACACTTAAAATTTTGTATCCAAGCTATTAACGCCAGTTCTGTTGTTTTTATTTCTCTTCCATCCATTCATAGAACTTGAGCATTCCTTAAATAGTTTTTCAGATGCTTTACTCCTCGGAAACACTATAAGGGGTTTTATTACAAAGTCGAGGTCCGTTGTCGTATATGAAGTAAATATCAACTGCTCTAGAGGTGAACCCAACTCTATCAATCACTGGTGGCACAAAAAACCATAACTTTGAGCTTACTGGTAAAGACTACTTGTACCCAGTTATTTGCTCCACTCATTATACAATATATAATACCTTATTACATTACAGGCCAAAAAGTCATAATCCTACGTTTGTGATGATGTGTAAAAATTGCTCCTTTTTCTTGTAAAGTTAATAATTGTAATCAACTGGGCCATTTAAATTTTGTTTATTTTTCTTACTAAAAGCATACGGTAATTATAATCACGATTTCTAAAATATATGTCTAAGTCTCAGTAGTCCTATCACCGAATATTTGAATTATTTTAATTCAGCTACATCCATTTGTCCCGATTTCTTTTTTAAATTGTCTGCCTTATATATGTGCTGGCCCCAGAATATAGGTTCAGCCTTAGGAATGCCCCACTAAAAAAGTTCTGGTGAAATCACCGGGTGGGTGTTGACTTCGTTTGTTAAGTGTTCGGTGCGTACCACACCAGAAAACTTCGTTGTTGATGCACACATGGTAAAAAATTGGATAGTATCAACAATCTTTGATGCAATATTTCGTGATTTATAGCTGTAGATTCTAATTCAACTACTAACAAAGAGTTGGGTCCATTCCGTTTTAAGTGTGCCTTGTACAAGTTTTGCTTTCCTAGGTTTATGTCTTGAGAGGGGCCTTCTGACTTCAAATTACCAAAGCTTTGATACAAAAAGATCCTACACCCTTACAAGCTATAAGAAGACATAAGTGGCTGGATATTTTCCGCGTTAATCTGAATTTACTTTTGTCTTAGGGAAGTTTATGATCAAACCCTCATATGCGGCCATTGGTTCATATATGTTTTAAGTTTTTTTTGCATTTGCCTCAGACAGTTTGCAAGTAGGCAAAAAATTTATAAAATGTGTTGTTTTTTCAAAGGAACAGTCTCATTTCCTTGCACGAGAGTGTTTATTGTCTTTTTGAAGTCCTGATATACAGAATAGAACGCTTAAAGCTATTCCAATAATTGTTTTTTTTATCATTCTATGGCTATTGGCATGGTCATACGCTGACGCGGGACAAAAAGCAACTTTTTGGGTCTCAGTTCATTACATGGCGTATATGCATCGCGTTGGCTTTACTTACTTTGACATCCTTTCTAACTGCAATTAATAAAAATTAAGCAGCTGAAAAGCAATCTTGAAACATATAACCCTTTAAATACCATCTAAACAGTTAAACAGGAGTGTGAGTCAAAAATAAAAATAAATTCTTAAAAAATATTCTTTGCATTTTTTTTATTTGTTTAAAATTTCAACTTTTATTATTTACATTTGACATTTTAAAACAACCGTCATGGAGACACTAAAGTTTTGTCTACTCTTTTATATAACTTTGGTTCAACTATTGTTCTATTGAAACGAATTACACTTGAATCAAGAACAATAGTACAACCACAGCTACTCTAATCTGCTTGTATGTATATGACAACTGCTGTGGGTGTATTTGTTGCAACCAGTCAATATTCGAATTAGTGTCCAGCATGTGGTATAAAGTGTTTTTTTTATATATTTAGACAAGCTTACATGTATGTACATACATGCATATACATACATACATGCATATATTTAGTATGAAAATAATTTTTTTAAATTTACATTTCCATATGATTTCATCGGAAGTAGATTTATGTAACATATACGAGTGCATATCTTTTCAGTTTTTTTTTCATTTAGTTTGAATTGGTAATTGATATACCATGAAGCTACATGAACTATACATTTTCTTTTTTCTGTTTTTTCTTTGGTTTATTTTTATACACGTTTGCATCAATTCAGGTATTCTATATGTGTGTTTGTGCATTCTATCTTTGTATCTGCTTTCTGCAATCATTTACATTTCAAGTGTTAAACGAGATGACTGCTAACGAATAGAAATTTACATGCATTAAACTTTTCGTTTGTTGCCTTAAATGACAACAGATGTTAGCCATGGGAATTAAGTTTTTTGTCTCAAGCAGAACTTGTTGCAAAAAAGAAAAATAAAGCAGGGGGAAAAACGCTAAGCATATACATATTTTGGCTAAAAATTTTAAGTTGAGAAAAATTTTTTTCCGGTATTCTCTGTCAACGCAGATTGGTCAGTAGGTTTTGCGAAGAATTTTCATCTCGAAAACTCCAAGCTTCATCTGTTTTCGCTACTGGACGTATTGTGCGCTGTTACCATTAACTAGGTTTAATCTGCGTTAATGCAAACCCACTTGGGCTGATTCTTTCTCGACTTGTTCGAACACGGAAGTTATTGCTCCCAACATTTAACTCATGAAGCTGGTATCATCAGGGTAAGGAAGTAACATGTGCTGTCTTATGAATATTGTGCCATTCTATTCACATTTTAATTTCGTATAACCTTTTCCAAAAGGATGTTAAAAAGATCACACGAAAAGCTGTCTACTTGTCTGAAACACTTTTGATACTGAAGGGCTCAGAAATACTACTGCTTACCTTAACTGAGAATGGTGTATCAGTTGAGGTCATCGTGCAGGGTCATACTAGTTTCATAAGGATAACAACTTAGGCATAGCTTGGAAAATTTTACCGTATGCAGCTGTCGAAAGCGGCTTTAAACTCAACAAATATGTGATATGTATCGATCAGTATTTTTTGGGTATTTTCAAGGATTTGGCGTAGTGTGTATGTCTGGTTGATAGTGGATTTTCCAACTGTCTCGTGGATTTTTATTTTCAATCTTTCGCGTATTGTGTGCTGGATAGAATGTCTTGTCTCCCTTTTTTGCACATGACAGTGTTAGTTAAATGTCAGCCTCTGTTGGCCTCACTGATGCGAGCCTTTTTGAGCACACTTTTTATTATATTCTCACACAGTACACGCAGTATTTCATTAATTTCATCCCGAATATTTTGTTTGAGTTGCTCCAGCATTTCTGGTTTGTTTGCAAAAACAAGTCCGTAACAGCTCAATCAATCGTAATCATTGTGAAAAGAGGTATCGGAGTAATTCCATTGTTAGCCTGGCGGTATGTGATGTGGCACCGTTTTGTTGATACCACATTTTAACCAGGCTCAAAGCAAGCAGTTGTGGCCCTAAAAGTTGTCAATCATATAACGATATCGTTGCCCATTGACAGTTACCGTTACCCTCCTGACCAAATTGCACATCAGACTGTCACTCTTAATGGATGTAAGGGTGACTAATGAATAGTTTAAGAGCTTTCAGTTGTCCAGCACTGACTATGCTGTTTATTCACATATCTATTAAAATGAAATTGGGCCTCGTAACTCATTACGATTTTTTGATGAAAATCAAGGTTGTCATATTTTGTCAATTAAAGCACTTTGGTTTGCCGAATAATTTTGCATAATAAATTTGTACGTCTCGATTTCATGACTGCTTTATCAAAAGGGCGGCAAAACAAAGTAGTACACCTTGCCGGAGGACACTTGTAGACTGATAAACAAATAAAATACTTCGTGCTTGTTTATAACAATTTCTTTAATGGAGCTTACCTTTATTCCAAAAAGCATACTTGTGGCAAATTCTTTTTAACTACCGCAGCCCGTCTTATATTGGCCACTTTTTTGTTGTTAAACCTTCACACAATCTTTGAGATTCTTGCCGAGCTGGTACCTAAACCAAGCTGGTAATTAAACCTTCGTTTAAAAACAATTTTTTTTTTTAATAATTCGTCAATGCGTTATGAAAATATATTTTTCTGTTCACCATACGCCATTCATACTCACTTGCCTTTAGGCCAAGCTCTCTGGAGATTGAAATTATAAGAAAGAGTGTGAACGACACATTTAACTGGGATCTAGTGGAAACCATATATAAGGCTGTGAAATAGACGTGACGTGGACTATGCTGCGCCAATCGTTGTAATAAAGGGTACAGGCCTTAAATTGCAATGTCCGCTGTGCGGAACATACCTACAAATTTTTATGAAGTTGAATACGAACTTAGCTTAAGAAAAATTAGTTTTTCTATGCATTGATATTTGTTTTTTTCTCACTCTTCTTCTTTCATTTAATTTACTTAAGTAATGACTATTATGAGTTTTTAACATTTTATTTCTTTTTGTTTTAGGTCAAATAATGGAACGGTGTGGTGTTTGTTCCGAAAAAGCCTACCTCCAGGTTTGTGCTCATTGTGAAAAGAAAATCTGTGAAGACTGTAAAAGTGCTCATATGGACATTTTGAGACGCGAAATTACACGTTTCAACTCTCAGGTAAAATTGTTTTTAAATTTAATTTAAAAGTAAACATTTCACCAACACTCTGCCTCCTTTTATATAGATTCGTCGCAGCTTACATCGTTTACAAGATTCATTGGCTCTGATTGAAAAGAACATGGTTTGCTTGCAAACAAACTGCGTTGGCACATCGGAGGAAATTGATGAAATATATCGTCGCATAACAAAGGCCATAAAGGATCGTTCCGACCAGTTAAAAGGAGAAATCGATCGTTATCTTACCGTTGAACTGCGCAACTTGAATACACTTAAAGAGAATTTAGATACTGAGATCACCAACATAAGCAGTAATTGTGATATTGTTGACAAGTACATGAATGACACAGTTGAATGGGATGATTGTGAACTGATGGATACAAAGGAAATCTTTTTAAAAACAGTAGAATTTTTGCGTCATTATGAGTACGAGAATTCTGATTATACTCGTCGTGTAAGATTCTTGGTCTCAATTGATCCCAATCAGTTGGTTATGAATTTATCCTCGTTTGGTGACCTTAATATAACACCCAATTCAACATTAGGTTCGGCCAGTACCTCTCACCTGGCACCACCCTCATCATTACAACCGGGTTTAATGCGTTCAAAGAGTGACCACCGACTGGCAACCCAGTTTCGTCAACAAGAAGAACGTATTGGCTATAATGATGAGCCAGTGTTGGGTGGTCGCCGGTTTGGTGAGCGCCCAGTGCGCATTAATAGCGATCGCTATGGCGATAGCAGTTCAAGCCGTTACGGCCGCAGTGGTGGTGGTGGTGGAGGTGGGGATTACGATTATGACAACGATTACGAAAATGATCCATCGTCACGACCTGGTAAATCACGTTTCCGTTCACGTTTTGTACGTTCTCATCAAAACGATGATTCGGACAATGAACAGCAACAGCTACAACGACAACAAGATGAAAAGAAACTTAAAGATAAAGTGCGTGACGGTGAGGATGCCTCACGTGGCCAACTTAGTGGTATTATACGCTTGAGTGATTGTGCCCGTGTCATACAACGTCTAGCGGATATTGGCAAAGAAAAGAAAGAAAAGAAAGTCGATACTGCCGCCCAAGCAGCCGTTCAGGCTGCAATACAGGCTCAGAAGGCCGCTATGCAAAGACCTAAACAGCATCCACCTGCAGCTCAGAGACAAGTTTCCGAAGACGATGAAATCAGTCGCATAAAGCGTCAAAATAAAAATGCGCCCAGTTCGTCAACGGCAGCTACAACACCTGCTTTAACGGAAGCAAGTGAAAGGCCAGCAGCTGATCGTGTGAGTGCTTTAAAACGTAACAGTGTAGCCCCAGGGGCTAATAGCGAAGACAGTGAGACTAGCTCCCATAATTCATCACCAGTGCGTAGGACTCCACCCAGGATAGAGGTGAGTGTGGTTGAAACAAATGAAGAAGCGATCAATCCCAGTAGTAGTAATAGTAGTAGTAGTGGTAGTAGCAATGGCCAAGAAAATTATAAAAACAAAAGTCAATTAGTAGTGGGGAAAGTAAAGTCAGAAGTATTAGTTAAAGAAGAAGATGAGGCGGAAGAAGAAGTCACAGACTCTGAAGAAGAGGAAAGCGATAATGAGGCAGAAGAAGAGAAAAAAAAGAACTATGGCGTGATTTCTGCTAGTAACTGTCAGTGTGAAGAAGAAAGTGAAACAGAAACAGAAACCGAAACAGAAACCGAAACAGAAGCCGAAGAAACAACAGATACGGAAGAAGAAGAAGACAGTGAGCAAAACAGGAATGTAGATAACAACTTGGGAGTGATTATAGGGACAAATGCTAGAAATTCAACTGCTTTTGAAAATGAAAATAATATTCAGAAAATAAATTATTCCGATAATTTGTCTGTTAATTTAAGAACCCTTGACACTACGGAAGTTGACAGACAGTCAAACCAAAATGAAGGCGAAAATGAAGACAACGAATCTTTAGAAGTAACTGAAACTGAAGAAGAAGAAACTGAAGATGAAGAAACTGCAGACGAAGAAACAGAAGAATATTTTTCAGATAATGATTAAAGGTCATTTCAATTAAACATTTTTTTTAAAAGGAATTATTTAATATTTAGTTATTTTTAATAGTCGGGGAGGGGTTTTCAATGAAAACTGTTTCTAAGATTTGCTATTTATTTATCAGCATTCGAATTTTGCAATCCATAGTTTCACAAAGTATTTTAGATGTGATCAGATTTTTTTTTTATTTAATTAATTTACAAAAGTGAACCCTTAAAGTCTTCCATTTACTAAAAACCGTATTGATTATTTTAACTTTTCCAAACTTCTCAATTTATTCCCCAAAAAATTTTGTTTTCCATTTTTTTCCTCCTTTTCTTTATCCCAAATTATTTGTTATAAATTTCTTGACAATGACCATCATTGAGTTTTTATATTAAGTTTTGTTGAGACAAGTTTTCCCATAAATGTAACTTTAAGAAGTAGGAGCAGGAAAAGTTATATTTGTATTTAAACTGACTTAAATATTTTGTTTCTAATTTCCTTTGGGAAAAATCTAACACACGTGTTTTTTTTGCTTTAACCTTTTTGTCCCTCTTTTTTTAATAAAATTTATCTTGTCCTCTTCTTTGTTTCGATCCACTCATACCCCCCTGTTTGGAGTTTAATATTATTTATTTATATATTTTTAGATTTTACTTTTCCTTTGTTAACAGCTAGTTTGTTTCAATGTCTAATATGCATTAAATCTAATCTAAACTAAACAAAATGGAATGAACATTGAAAATAATATTAAACTTTCATACCTCAGTTATAGTAAATTTAATACTTTCCTCAATTGCACTTTAATTGGCCGTAAGTTTTGCTTTATGAAGGTTTCTGCAAAAAAAGATTTAAATGCAGCAAGGGAAGTACGCTATTTCACAATGCAAAACATTTTTGCTGTATGTGCCCCTAATTTGTTATTCTAGATATAGGAACATATGAGGCCCGGAGCATGAGGTTGAATAATTGGTTCAACTACGGTCCAGGATCTCTTTTAACTTATTTCGTCAAAGAAAAAAAATTAATCGTAGTCCCCAGGTAAATTAATTTTTATATATCCAGGCTGATTCAAATGACTTTAATGGCTCGTGTTTTAACGATTACCCCGAAAAAAAATTTTAGTTGACCACAAAGGCTAAATGTCCTTTCCTTGGTCAAAAATAACCATTGCTTAGCCAATTAATCCACTATCCCATTTACCTTTCTACACCTGGCTCCAAGAACCCAAAAAATGTGCACTTGAATCATGCATAAGATTTACAAATTGATTGCTTAGAAGCTTAAACAATTGAAGAGCAGGGAGGTTGGTCGAAATTACATTTATCGACGTTTACCTATTAGTGAACATGTCCACATTAGAATTTTAAACTTTGCAGGACAGAGCTAAACTAGAAGATAATTTGGCTACTTAGGTCTCTGTTTGAAGGACATTGTGGTCATTAGCAAGTTTATAATCCTCGCTAAAATCCATCTTTCGGCAGAAGAGATTAGCCCTGCCATTATATTCGTCTTCATTCTGCCAACTAGCCGCTTTTTTATAGTCACACTCGGATTTCCAAGCTCTTGAGACCAGGTGGCCCCTACTTTGTTTCGGGCTTCCATTGATTTTGTCATGACCATTTACCGTACACTATGCTACTGCTGATCCATAAGCACAGGCATACGAAGAGCGCATTGGCTGTTGGTTGATGGTTTTCGGCTTAGGCTCCACAAGAGCTTACTGTTGAGTATAACTTCCTGCCGCTTTGTGTGTCTTTTTATTTAAAGATGGCATTACTTGATCTAAGTGTGATCTTTGGATAAAATTTGCAATCAAGTTTTTTTTTTTGATTTCACATTCAGCCTTACTTTCCCCGCCCACTTGCGTGAACAATAAAAAAGGAATATATCTAAACCCTTCAGTACCAAACGAGGTTTCAGACAAGGTGACAGCCTTCCTTGTGATATTTTTAACATCCTCTTTAAAAAGATTATACGAGACAAAAATGTAAACAGAACTGGCTCACTACTATCAAAACAGTCGAGAAAGAACCAGCTAAAGTTGGTATGTCAGCAAATGCAGATAAAACCAAGTTGATGGTTTTTACGCACAAGACATTTAGAAGACTCGAGCAGACAGTGAAAGTTAAAAACAACAACCTTAAAATAGTCAACGATTTCATCTACCTTCGTACTGTCATTTACAAATGACATCAGTTTTGAGATAAAAAGAAGAACAATATTGGCATATAAATGCTACTTTGGATTAAGTAAGCAGTTCAAGAGCTGACACCGCCCGATAAGCACGATACTGACACTACCAATGCTTATTTATATTCCTAAAGCATGAGTACTTGCAAAAGCAGATTAGGCAGCGTTTGGAGTTTTCGAGAGGAAGATTTTTCGTAAAATCTATGGACGCAGATTGGTTGAGGGAGAATACCTGTATCGTATTTAGTGTGAGCTGTATGAACTGTTTGTCGACACTGACTAGTAACACGCATCAAAATTCAACGTTTGCGTAGGTTAAGCCATATTGTTAGAATAACTGGCGATGCTCCAGATAAAAAGTAATTTAAATGCCAACCTGGTGATGGATAACGTAAAAGGAGGAAACTGAAACTTTGGTGGAAGAAATTGGAGAAGAAGCAAAGAAGATCGAAGCACCTAGAGATATATTCTTAGTTCGACTATTGCAAACGACGTTCTGCAATAGCCATCTAAGTAAATAAGTAACGGATAAGATCTCCTTCGTGATAGGGAACCACTGATGAAGTTTTATTCTACATTTTTCACTGATTGATCCTTATATTAATTATTTGCTTGACAAGGACCACTTTGTAAAAGGGAACTACTGATGGAGCTTTAGACTAATGATAGAGGTCCACTTAATGATGGAGAACCGCTGATAAAACGTTGTCCCTCTGAACTTATGATAAGGTTCACTTTGTGATAGGAAAACACTGATAGAATATTATCTTATGGAACTGCTGGTAAGATACACTTCGTGAAAGGGAGCCACTGGAAGAGCCTTAACTTTAAAAACTACTTGAAAATATCCACCTTGTAATAGAACGCCACTAATGGATGATAGTATTTCATAATTTGCAACCTGTAAGTTGTGCTGTCCTCATTGTTTGCTGTCTCTATAAAAAGTGATCGCTTAGGTTGAAATTGACCCTTTTATACTAGATCCTAATGTGAAAGGCGTATGTATATCAGGTGGCTTTATTTAGTTAGCTGAGTAACAGTATTTCGTTATTTAAATGTCAATATTTGTTAATGTTTATGTATTTTTTTCTTGTTTACTAACAACAACTGTAGTATTCTTAGAAATGCTCAAAGAGTTTTTGTTATCTGTATTTGTCTTTTACTTGACGATTTAGTTATTTTTGTAGAACCTAGGCTACTTGATATACATGCGCCTTGCTAGTGTGGGTATCAACATACAGCAATTCCGTTATATTTCTTTGCTAGGATATTGTGGGTAGGTTTTGATTTTCACTCACTTTGGTTATTGTAAAATTCTTGTGGTTTACATTACGTACAGTGGGTGAAAAAAGTTCTCGTTTACAGTACATGAACAAATTTTTCTTCCGATACTTACTGTGCCAGGGTGTGATCAAATTTGATCTTCTAAAACATTTCGTCACAAATGACGTCAAATTAGTAAATAGATATTTCTAAAGATCGATGTGTTATTGACCTTACCTTTAACAGTAGGTCTTTACCCCAAAATCACGTTAGCCCTCATAAGACATAAAAAAAAATCATAAAAACGAAAACTTTCTTAGACAGTTTCCATATAAAAGAAAATAATTGTTTATGATTTGCTGCCAGCTGGTCCACTTAGGCACCCTTCAGAAAAAAAGCTTTTCTACTTCTTTCTCTAAGTTTTTTCTTTTCCCAGCTTACAATTACTAGCAATTACTAGCTGTTTCTAATTTAAAAGCATACAAATCCAATCAAATTTTATTACTAGCATACTTCCCCTGCATGTTTACGCAAAGTATTCAAGGATGTCTGCTGTTTGATAATTTCCAGTTTTTTTTTATAAACGATATGCAAACGTTTATATTTGTTAAATAAATACTGATTGATTACTTGTATTTGATTGAAATTCTAGAGAAGACTAAAAAAAATACTGCCAATTAAAATGGAATAGTTGAATAACTAAATCACCTTTTTAACCATAAAAATATATTTAAAAACTTATCAAAGAAATGTCAACATTCATTATTAATTTGTACTAATATCATTTATTTTTTTTTATAAAAGGACATCAGAATTAAAATAATTTTTAAAAATTACTTTTTAGAGAAAAACAAGTAAGAGCGCTATATTCGGCTGTGCCGAATCTTATATACCCTTCACATTGGTCTTTAAATATACCCAGCCAAGTAATTTTGTACTGCAAATAATATAATAAAAAACATTGTGCGAGTTTTAAAGAAAAAATAACAAAATTTTAACGTTCGTATGAATAATAGAAATAGATGAAGAAGATTTGAGGTCGAGAGTTTTAAAAGTTTTCGACATTATTCATATTTGAAGGTTAATAAAACTTGTTAAATGTCTAGTCCCCCTGCTCTTCTCCAACTTTTTCTCCAAAATGTATGAATTATTTGATTATTACTTTTTGTAGAATATTCGAAGTCGATAGCTGTTATAGTTTCCGAGATATAGCGTATCGAATATTTTATAATAGTTGTCGATTTGTATGGGAGCTACCCCTTTTTTTGCCCCCACTCAAAAAAATTTTTCTTTAAAGCGTAGCCCTTATGGCCCAATTACTTTTTGTAGAACATTTCATTTCGATATCTGTTATAGTTTCCGAGATATAGCGTATCGAATATTTGATAATAACTGTCGATTTGTATGGGAGCTACCCCTTTTTTTGCCCCCACCCAAAAAATTTTTTCTTTAAGGCGTAGCCCTTTGCGTGCAATTACTTTTTGTAGAACATTTTATTTCGATATCTGTTATAGTTTCCGAGATATAGCGTATCGAATATTTGATAATAATTGTCGATTTGTATGGGAGCTACCCCTTTTTTTTTGCCCCCACCCAAAAAATTTTTTCTTTTAAGCGTAGCCCTTTGCGTGCAATTACTTTTTGTAGAACATTTCATTTCGATATCTGTCATAGTTTCCGAGATATAGCGTATCGAATATTTGATAATAATTGTCGATTTGTATGGGAGCTACCCCTTTTTTTGCTTCCACCCAAAAAATTTTTTCTTTAGGGCGTAGCCCTTTGCGTGCAATTACTTTTTGTAGAACATTTCATTTCGATATCTGTTATAGTTTCCGAGATATAGCGTATCGAATATTTGATAATAATTGTCGATTTGTATGGGAGCTACCCCTTTTTTTGCTTCCACCCAAAAAATTTTTTCTTTAAGGCGTAGCCCTTTGCGTGCAATTACTTTTTGTAGAACATTTTATTTCAATATCTGTTATAGTTTCCGAGATATAGCGTATCGAATATTTGATAATAATTGTCGATTTGTATGGGAGCTACCCCTTTTTTTGCTTCCACCCAAAAAAGTTTTTCTTTAAGGCGAAGCCCTTTGCGTGCAATTACTTTTTGTAGAACATTTCATTTCGATATCTGTCATAGTTTCCGAGATATAGCGTATCGAATATTTTATAGTAATTGTCGATTTGAATGGGAGCTACCCCTTTTTTTGCCCCCACTCAAAAAATTTTTTCTTTAAGGCGTAGCCCTTTGCGTGCAATTACTTTTTGTAGAACATTTCATTTCGATATCTCTTATAGTTTCCGAGTTTTAGCGTATCGAATATTTTATAACAATTGTCGATTTGTATGGGAGCTACCCCTTTTTTTGCCCCCACTCAAAAAATTTTTTCTTTAAAGTGTAGATCTTTGCGTACAATTACTTTTTGTAGAACATTTCATTTCGATATCTGTTATAGTTTCCGAGATATAGCGTATAGAATATTTGATAATAATTGTCGATTTGTATGGGAGCTACCCCTTTTTTTGCCCCCACCCAAAAAATTTTTTCTTTAACGCGTAGCCCTTAGCGTGCAATTACTTTTTGTAGAACATTTTAAGTCGATAGCTGTTATAGTTTACGAGATATAGCGCATAAAATATTTCACCAAATTTGTGCAATTGTAGAAAAAATACCCCTTCCCCTGGCCCTATCTGAAAAAACTTTTTCCATTATTTAGGTCCCTTCTTTAGGAGTATCCGTGCCAAGTTTTGTGGCAAGAGTGACTATACTTACTGAGATATATAGGGATATATGCACCGATTTTGTCCTAAAAAAAATGGGTTACTCTGGGTTTTCGCTTATATCTCGGTCAATTGTGAACCGATTTTGCTGATTTTAAATAGCGATTGTTAGCGGGATATTTGTGATCGTTTGACACCATTAACTGGTCTGTATCTTTTTATTTGACTCCGGAAACTTGATTTCAACAGACGGACAGACGGACAGACGGACAGACGGACAACGCTAAATCGGCTTCCCTATCTATAAGGATCCAGAATATATATACTTTATGGGGTCGCAAATGAATAATAAAGAAATTACAAACGGAATGACAAAGTGATATATACCCTATCACTATGTGAAGGGTATAAAAATTAAATGAAATTTGTTTTGTATTTACTAAGATTTAAATATGTGAAAACCTTAAAGTTATTTTGATTTATGTGAATGACTTTTAATTTAATATTTTCTGCCGGTAGTCATTTTATTTACCTTTAAATATTTGTTGGTGAAAATAGATTTATTTTTATATTATGCAAATTGCTTTAAGGATAACAAAAAATTGTATTAAAAAATTAAATAAAAGTATGTCTTAGGACAAAAAAATTTGTTTCTTTGTTTAAATTTATTCCTTGAGAAGATTTTGTTTACCTGTTGCCGTAAAACGGCCAAAAATGTGTACAAAACAACTTTATCTAAAATAAAAAAAATTATTTTGCTAAAAGTTTTGCTTGTTTGCCGTTTAAGAAATTATTAATCAATATTTTTTTTTGATTTAGAAAGGAGCTATAGGAATTTAGAATAACAAGACATAACGAATACACTTATTTTTCGTAATAAAGGCTGCATTCTTAAACGCAGTTTGCTTTGTATCACAAAATTCAAAATTTTTTCTAACAGCAAAGCTGAAGGTCTTCATTATGTCTTCTGCTCCCAGATAAGTGTTTATAGTTACAAAAGTAAATTATTGCATTGAAAATATAAAATATTGTCAACATTGTAAGCGTTATATAAGGAAGAAGTTTAAATATCTTGATTCAAAGCAAACTGCAATTAGGAATGAAGCAAAATTTATTTTTTAAAAAAGTATTGCCAATTTAATTTTTGTTCTCCGTTAAATTTTTTCTTTTAATTTTTTATTAAGTTTTAACAGATTTACTTCTCATTTTTTCCTGTTCTAGTTTTCACTATTTTTAAAACTCAATGCTTTTTTTCTTGTTCTAAAATTTTGATTTTCTGATGTCCCTTTAAGTAAGAAAAAATTCTAATCCTTGTGCACATATACAAAGATGTTAAATGTTATACAAACTTACCCACATTCACATCTCATCCCTTGTCATTACCGCCATATAAATAAATACTTGATGCCCATTTCACTATTGTACATGTAATCATGTCCTTTTGTAGTACTAACATTAGGCATATAATTTCCATTCATGTGTCTTCTTGTATCCTAATGATATATTATTATACATAATCATTATAAGCCAGTGCTTTACTTTCTAATTTCATCCTGCTATTCTCCTCTATTTGATTTCTATTTATTTCATTGTCAATGTCTGGAATCAACAATCAGCCAAATAATTGTTTTACATAGAAAAAGATGTGTATTTTTTTATACTTTTCTTTTTGTTTCCTGTTTTCTTAAGACTTTGCGCTATTTTGTATGTAGGGAACGATACAAATTTAACTGTTTTGAAGTGGGTCACATTTATTTGCCTTTAATTTTTTAGAATAATTAATAGTTTGAAAGAAAGCAAAAAATATTTCAATTAAATACTTTTAAAACGAACTTCAACGAAACCTTTTCCTATTTTCAAAAAAAAGTTTAAAATTTATTTAAATCTGTGATAGTAAAATATCAAGGTATGTACAGTATTGGTTAAATAAATACACTGCAACTGCATTTAAAAAATATTTGATATTTAAAGAAATGGTTGCTAAAAAGGGACATCACAGTTATAATGGTAAAGGGTGTCTGGTTGCAGATTTATATTTTCAAACTTAAAAAGGTATGTCCTCCAGATGTCTTCCGCCAAGTTGAACACACTGTTTAAAACGGAGCCTTGCGTTATGTACCACACGCTTCAATTGAGCTAATATCTTGACGAATATCTTCCCTTTAAGCGACGAGAGATTAGGGATTGCCATTACAACCCCTCTCTTCAAGGTAGCCTCATAAAAGATTCAACGAAGGTTAGATCGGGCGATCTTGGTACACATGGGATGTCCTACAAGCGACTGATCAGTTTTTGGTAGAAATTTTCTTGAAATAAAATTAATCGAAGTTCTGGCAGTGTGTGCAGTCACCCCAGCCTATTGAAACCATGAGTTTGACGAGTACAATGGATGAGTTCGCTGGTTTGGCAGGAAAAAAATTCCGTAATCATACATCGATAATTTTCACCGCTGACATTCGTTGCCTGGCCTCGAGATTTTTTAAAAAAAGGTCCTATTTTTTCAATCGTTGATAAGGCACACCAAATAGTTACCCTGGGGCAATGAAATATGTTTTGATGTTTCAGTCGAGGGTTACAGGTTATTGGAGACCAGTAACGGTAATTTTGATTGGTGACGAGGCTGCTTAAGTGAAAATGAACTTCGTCGCTCCAAAAATGTGATTTACAGTGCGAAAGTGCTCCAAATAAAAATCACTTTCTTTTAGTTGATTTGAACGATTTGAATTTAAAAAGGATGGAACTTCAGATTCTTTTTAAAATTTTATGAATAATTGCTCTGGGAAGTCCCAGTGAGGATGGTCTTTTCCGTATTGAAAGTGGTGTATTTTCACGTAAACTGCTTTAAGGCAGTTCAATGTTATCGGGAGTACTTGAAGATGGACTGAACCCTGGCCGTGGGACACTCGTAGCCGAATCAGTTGCGTGGAATCTCTGCCCCCACGAAAGAATTAAAAACACACGAGCTATTACATATTCGCCGAATACCAAACTTTGGGCAAAATTTTCAACGAGCAATTACGTAAAAACCATTACTTTTAAAAAATGTCTCCACAGACCACCGCAAAATCGTGTCTCACAAATCCTTACAACGGTGTCACCCTCCCTTCGCACTGTTAATTACTTTTTGAAATAATCGTGCTTTAAAATAAAAAATTTCTACCAGACCTCCTGTATAACACACACAATACTGAACTGTTGGTGCTCATGAGAATCGATACAAGATATCTAACGTCACCGATGAATCAGATTTTGTGTTCTCCTAGTGGTCAGGTAGCTCCAGAAAAGGTTGTGGATCAGCAATTTATACATAAGATGTGTTCCATTCTCAGTCGAATTTTCAATAAATTTAAACGATGAGATGTTTCTGTTGACATAAGAAAAATGAGTTGCCTTCAACGCATATTGCAGTAGATTTTCATGCCTAGAACATCAAGAGGGCTCATTTTCCCAACTTTATTCCATTCATTAATGCAGACGATGCAGCTTGACCCACTATATGTTTATGGCTCAAAAGCCATCATTTGGTCAAACGATTGTTATTTGTATGCCCCCGTTCAGAGATGATCATTACATCGCAGTTAAATATATCGTTCGTTCAAGAACTGAGTTTGAGGTCAAATGTTAGGATTTAATCCAGTTTGAAAGAGTACGGAGACTTGAGAAACATTTAAACGGAAGTTATCTCATCTTAAACATCACCAGCAGTTACCTCTCAGTAAAAGAAAATTTTCTTTGTCGTTTCTTATTTCATCTCGTCCTTGCATAATTTGTAATAGTTTAGAGGAAGGCGCTTGTATGTGCTTGTTTTGGTTGAATGGGAAAATGTCCAGTAATGTTTGCAGTTGTAGTTTCACGCGTAATCTTTTTAGATCCAAAGTATGTAAGTGTTCACTTAGCTTTGCCCTGAATTCGAATGCGGGAGATACCCAAGTAGACGAAGAACAGCACTCATGCCTTAATATTTTCTAAATGCGGCTATGTAGGTGGCCTTATGGCTATGTAGGCTTGCCTTTCCCCAAATAACTCGTTATAATTTTTTGTTGAAGGGGCTTAAGTCACACTTTATTTATGTTGACAGTGGTACACGTTTCATTAAAAAAACTTTGCCTTTAAGACAGTAAGGCTGAATTCAAAAACGCAGTTGGCTTTACATCACAAAATTTCAAGTTTTTCCTGAAAGCAAAGATGAGGTTTCTGATAATATCTTCTCCTTTCAAATGAGTGCTTACAGCTATATTAATGTCCTAGAAGCAAAAAACGTTGTCAAAATTGTAAGGAGTGTATAAGGGAAGAAGTTGAAAATTTGTAATGCAAACAAACTGCGTTTTGGAATTCAGCCTAATATTCATATTAAAGATGCCGGCTCTAACGACTTCCTTTAACAAAAATTAGGAGAGAGAAGGAACGATACAAGCTAATCAGGGCTTAAAAAAAAACGAAAAAATCTAATGGTTAAGATTTATTGGTTACTCCTATTGAAATCTGCTAAAATTTTTAGGTTACAGTTGAGGAAACTAAAAAGTAAATAAGGAGTTGTTAAAAGAGAGTTTCAAAAACATTTTATTTAAGGTTTACCCTTACAGTTTTTTAAATGTGTAATGGGAGAGAAATATTGCTTAAGGTTCTTCCAAAAACTGTTTGAAAATCCAGCAGGATTTTTTTACATTTGAAAATGAATGCAAGTCGAAATTTTTTCTAAAATAAATTCTTTAGCAAACAGATTTTTTTAACACTTTCCGCATTGACTTTATCATTCTTTTTTAATAATTTGCTATCTTTTTCTCACTTTTCATTGCTTTAACTTAACAACAACATCATGTTGAAATTAAAAAAAAACAATGCATCTTTTACAATGAATTCATTAATAAATTAAATAAATATCACAAATACATATAAATGAAAATAAAAACTATAATACTGCCAATAATTCTGAAGAAGAGTCTGACGCATCTCCTAATCTTATTCAACAGTCAAAAACAGCAGCACCAGTACCAGCCCAAGTAGCAGCCGTCAAGAAAACAACACGTTCCGGCAGCAGTGACTCAAGTGCTTCAACCGAAAGTTCAGCCAGTTCTGCTGCAGCTGCTGCTCGTGCACCCTCAACAGCTAGATTTTCAACAGCTCGTGAAAGTCCAGCCCGAACAACAACCAGCCGACCGGCAGCAACAGCAGCTACAAGTAGCACAACTGCTGCAGCAACAACCGAAAAGAAGCCATTTGTAAGCCGTTTCTTGCCGCAGCATAGCACATCAGCAGCTGATAAGACCAAAGCCGATTCAGAGACAAGTAGCGAAGAAGAAACATCTACTGAAGAGTCTGAAGATGAAGAAGATGTTAAACCATTGCCAAAGGCAACAGTTAATAGCATTAATAAGCCTTCATCTAGTGCCTCTACGTCGGGCGCATCAACAACAGCATCTTCCCTCCGCGATCGTCTCGACTCAAGACGCAGTTCGCGTGACGATACGTCCTCTAAAGCTTCATCCGCCTATGCAACGCCTTCCAGTAGCGTTTCAAGCAGTGGTTATGGTACTGCAGCCACATCTCGTCAAAGACCAGTTCCTGCTTCACATCACGAACCAGAAGATCGTTATGGCAGTGGTAGCAGTGCCACCGGCAGCAGGTATTTAATACAAATTTACAATTTTCTCTATTATTTTTTGAATTTTTTCTTTTTTATAAAGCAATCAATTAATTAATTGTTTTAGTTAAAGCTTTTTTTAATGCAAGGTTTCTTTTTTGTTATAACTTTGCTTATTATTTTTTATAATTGTTTATGAGTTTAATGTTTGTGTTTTAAAAAGGCTTTATTATACCAACATCACATACGTGGCAGGGTAATGGTGGAAGTAATGGTCTAAGATCCACTTTTAAATGAACCAATCGATTTAGAATCACTTCCTGAGTCGACTTAAGAATATTCATCTGTCCGTCTGTCAGTCAGACTGGGTGTCCATGTTTCCTTGTAATCAAAGTGCAGATTGAAATTTTGAAGATATTTTAATGAAATTTGGCCCAGATAATTTTTTTGGCACTTTTACAAACCATGGTGGTTTCGGTGATGATCGGCCTATGTTTTCGCATATCCCCCATATAAGAATAAGGATTTTGGACTAAAAATGGCTCGAATAATGTTTCACCTTCTCAAAATTTTGTCTTTATGCCACCAGCTTTTATGCTAAACACAAATATTTTTGGTATGTTTTTCATTGAGCTGCCATAAAAATGTGGTGCAGGGTATAATATGGTCGGGCTTGACCGACTATAACTTTTTTACTCGCTTTTGTATGTAAGATCCTCGTGGATACGAATACTAAAACTAAAATTATTTTTTAGAAATGAAATTAATAAACTTATTGCTAATTGAATGTTTGTATTTTTTATATATTTTATACATTAACTTTGTGCAAAACACTGCATCCTCAATAAAAAAGTAAAATCTGATTTAAAATTAAAAATTAAAACAGAAAAAATCTTAATACATTGAAAACAGTGAGTAATATAATAAAGGTAAATATAATAAATAAATGTAATAAAAAAAGATATTTGATATTCAATATTAAAAAAGTGTTTAGTTCCTTGCTACCTTGAATATCTGAGGGGGCAGTTTTTTCTTTTATTTTAAAGTTTCAATATTAATATTTAAAAATTCACTTTAACCTAGTGGATCTTGAAATTTTGCTTAAAATTACTTATTTTAATTTACTGAGGAGTGACAGTTATAATTTTTAGGGCTTTGCTGGACGAAAGTGAAATTTTTCCATTATCAAGTCAGTAAGGCCTAAACAAAAATTACGATCATCCTGCAGAATAGGAACTATTTTGCAATAAAGTGTTTTTCGTCATCTAGTTGCCCATACAGGGTGGCTGATGGAAGCAACGAACAAAAAAAAATCAACTTTTTAATAAGATATTGGTCATGTGTCGCCAAGAGTGGGTGCCACAAATTTTGACAAATCAAGGAAAAATTTATAGGCTTCTAAAAATGCATCTTCACAGAATCCTTTTTAGGTTTAAAAGTCTTTTCCGAGGTATCTTTTCATATTAGAGGAAAGTACATAATTACGTCTTATAGCCATGTTATGAAAAATTTTTTAGTGAACAAATTGTATACCATGACAGTATGCATTGATATTAAGGGAGCTTTAATTAATAACCGAACCGAAGCTTGTCGAATCCTTGGACCAGTTGGAAGTTGATCTGGTACTATGAGACTAGATCAAATGCATGCTAGGGAACAGGTGGATAACATTCGGATTGCATGGTGTTACAATCTAAGACAATATTAAACGTAAAATCATACAAGGGCCATTCTTTTGCCCCTTTTGTAAGTTTCTACAGTACACAACTTACCAGGGATATCTACTGATGAAAGTTTTCACCCAGTTTGCTAGGCAGACCTCCCGAGGAAAAAGTATCCTAATCGTCTTCCAAGAAGGGTGGAATATGCCCTTAATATTGCGCAAAACTGGGCTCAGCCTAGAAGGGTGAGTGAGAAGGCGAACAATACTGTGGTTTATCTTATTACCAGAAGAACGAAAATTTTGTATTATGACGAAACTTGTTTTTTGGGCAGGACGATTATGGCACTCTAGAGGGCTAAGCACAGGGGAGTCATCCGGGATCGGGAATCGAATTGGAATAATAAATTGGAGGAAAGAGCAGCAAACACCCCCGATGTTGAACACTATGTAGAAGGGCTAAAGGCTTAAAATAGGGCGTAATTAGGCCGATACATACCTATATTTCGTTGAAATGATGGACATCAGTGGGCAGGAAATGAAATCTTGCTATCCTTTAGAAAATCCACCATTCATGTTGACTTAAATAAGTGGAAAAATTATGACTACTCTGACGAAGGCTTTGGAGTATCCAGTTGTTTGAAAAACACGTACGCTGCGTGGTGGCTCTTGTGGCGAAACGACTTCAAGCCACGAGGGAATGCGTTGATGGGGGCTTTAAATGTAATCATATATAAATTTGTGAGACACAAGGGGGGCTTTATGAGCACAGTAGATTTGTCCGAGTGAAGTGAAGGTAAAGACTAACTGCACCGTCTAATACTAGATCGGCAATCCTAGTTGGGCGGAACTTTGAGACAAATGCCTGAAGGGAAGTTATGTTTTACGGTTGGCTCCAAAACGGAGAGAAAAGCGGGACGTGACATCTTTGTTGAATACCTGGAGATCGATAGCAGAGGCTAAGGCCCCCAGCAGCTATGGAAGAGAAATATTATGATTAACAAAAATTGTTGTACATACTAATTTTTTTTGATAGAAAATCGGGGTGAACAACAAACTCACGATATCACTAGATGTTTAAGAATTTCCTTTTAATAGCGATATAAGTTGCTCGAGTTTCAACATTCAGAGAGAGACTTTCAATTGACATGGGGTTAAGTTATGGATTTGATCAATATAACCAAGTCGCTGCATCCATTTTATAAAAAAAAATTCATCACTTTTATTTCAAAGTTAAGGAATTTTTTTTTTACTTTTTTTTGGTATAGTTTGTAGGGACTCCAAAATTTTTTCCTACAATATTAAGAAACACTATAGCCATCATATAGTAAAAAAAACTTTTTTTAAACATTAAAGAAATCTGAATGGGTTTGGGCACATCAAGTTCCTCCTTAAGCCCTGGAAAAATATCCTTATTAACGACTTTACCTAAGTGCCTGTCAATTAAAGTTTTTCGCAAAATTTTTTAACTTGAAAGTATAAATTCGATTGTACAATAAAAAGCGGTAAGACCCCTTAATTAGTTTGGCAACTGACCATTTTCTTTTTATAGACATTATTTTGGAAAAATAAGGGGACAATCAAAAAATCTGCCATTAGTTTTTGTTCAAAAGCTGACTCAGATTTGGTTTATTGCCTTAGTATATTTCGCAATATTGTATTTTTATGTCCATAAAGTAATAAGAATTATTGGATTTTATGAACAAAATAATTTTCCTTAACTTTTTCATTTTTAAATATCGTAAACAATATTTTCACTTTAAAAAACAAATTAAAAAATTTCAGGAGTTTTTTTATATTAAAAAATATTTAATAAGTGGAGTATAAAGTATAATATTTTGTTAAAAAAGCTTAGGCAGAAAAAACAAAAAAAAAAAAGACACTAGTTTTTAAAGGGTCCATTGATTTTCCAAAAATTTTTAGGTCCAGCAAAATGGAATAACCATTTGGTAATATCGCCAAGCTGAGTATAAGGATTTACTTTGCATTGTTAATGAAATAGAGCCTTTACTTTTAAATAAATTAATATATTCATCGTAAAAAGTGGTTATTTTTTCTAAGTCTGCAAGGCTATTTGGAGTTCCAAGACATGTTTAGATTGCATTGATGTGTAAATAAAAGTTGTTAAATTTTTATTTTTAAAAATTTTCTAAACAAAATTGGTAAATATTTTTAATTCCGTGCAACTTTTTCCAAAAAAGAAAAAAAAACTTTTTGCCTTTATTTGAAAATATACAAATAAGAGCGCTATATTCGGCTTTGCTGAATCTTACATACCATTTATATTGGCCTTTCGCAACTCCGAATTTTTTTTTATCCTTTTTAATTAAAAAAACTTCCTAATTTTAAATTTTTCTAATTTTGTATTGATACTTCCTTAGGAGGTGGGGATAGGAGGAAGTTTCTCTATGGCCAACTCTGGAGAAGCTATTGGCGTTTTGCATAATTACCACCCTATGTGATGAAATTAGGGGGTAAGTTTTTTCTAGGAATATGTTCGGGAAGAAAAACTAATGGGGGTCTATAATACATTTAATTCCTCCTTAAACGACTCCGGGAAAGTTTAAAGTAATTTCACTCAAACTTTTTTTTATATGGCAGCCCTGTTAGGGGCTGGGTATACGGGGTAAGTACGTTACACAAAAATGTTAAGGGCAAAAACTAATTGGGGTCGGTTTTACATTTGACCCTTACCTTGGAAGCTGTGGGAGCTGTGGGAGCGGCTTAAGAAATTTTAAAAAAAATTTACTTTGTACGACAACCCTGTTAGTGGGGAGGCGATAGGATTTAAGTATGTTCCAGAAAAATGTTCACAAAGAAATATTAATGGGAGTCGGTGTTTCATTACGCCCATGTAGGGAAAACTCTTGGGCAGTTGTAGAGGTTTTCATGTACAAATTTTAGAGAAATAGTCAGAGGTACTTATGAGTTTAGGGTTATATCTTGGTCACTTATCGGGCGAGATGGCTGGATTTAAATACCAATTTGCCTGCTAATATTTCTGATAGTTCGATACCTTTTAAGAATCTATGCAACATAGGGGAGCTCCAAAAAATTGATTCAACCATAACACGGACAGACGGGCAGACGGATATTGCTTAATTGACTTCCCTATTTATAACGAACAAGAAAATATAGACTTTATGGGGCCGCAGATATATATTTAGGAAATCCCAAGCCCCTATCTTTTATGGCAGGGGTGTATTATCTTGTTAATTGTAGAAACAATACTTTATATTTTAACAGCAATTTTGGCATGCTTTTTTTAGAAAACGTTACAATAACAAAATAACATATTATCATTAACATCCTTTTAGTTTTACTCAGGCTTGCTTTATTTTGTCAAAAGCTTAAAAAAAACCCTTTCATTATATGCATATTTTTGTATATTTGTATATAACAAAGATCTATTTCAATTTAAAAATGTATTCATTTTTCTGGATGTATTTATAGCAGCCTCACATATCTGCGTAATATAGGATTTAACATTTTGGCACTTGTGTTCTTTGTTCGTGTCGTTTTTCGCATACTCGTCAAATTTTTAACATTTATATAAATTCAAAAAAAAGCTAAAAAAAGAATTTAAATTAGAAAAAAAGCAAAGTAAACGTATAAAAATAAAAAAAAAATAAACTTTTTTTACATAAATTTAATATAAGAATAAATCAACCCATTAAAAAATTCAGCAGTTTAACAAAATAAAGAAAATATTTAGAAAAAAAAATAAAATTCTGCCACATTTTGCATTAAAAACATTGAACTTAAATCTAAAAAGCAATAAAGATCGCCAAATATAAGCAAAAAACTAAATTGTTTTTTTAATTAAAACTCATTACAACATCATTACTTGGCCATTTTCGACTTGCAATCTTTTTATAACTTTAATTCAGAGAACAAATACTGCAAGAATGTCAAAAGTCAATTGCAAAAATCCTAACAGTATCAATCATAAGCTGAAGCGCCTTAGGTAAATGAAAATTTATATTTTATTTTCGTTTTAATATCAATAATTTCGTTTTATATTTCCTTTTTTAATTTAATTTTGCTTTTGCTTAGTTTGGCAATAACTTTAAACCAAAATTTAAAAAAATTTTAAAAGCAAATAAAACAGAAATTATTTGAAATTATTAGAACTTTATGTAGAACACTCATGAAAATAAATATAAGTACGACTAGGCAAGAAATTTTTATATTGACTGTATTTAGTTAATCCCCTTTATTTGATGAAATGTTTCGCAATTTTTTAAAGCAATGATAATCTTCGATTTAACCATCTAAGGAGATAATTTCAAGAATAATTTGAAAAAACTTTTGCAAATTTTTTTATATATTTTTTTGTCTTTTTAGTTGTCTGAAATCATAGTTGTATGTTGTAATTAAAGTAAGAAATATAAATATTTTTGACACTGTTTTAATATTCTCTTCAAATTTAAAAAACTTTTACGAAAAAGCTTATTTATGAAAAAATTTAATAAGAAATTTTGTTTGATTTGTTTTCTTTAAACTAAAATTAATTTTGAATGAAATACTTTTTTAAGCTTAAATTCATTTTCTTTTTATTTATAGACAAAACGTTTCAATAATAATTTATATTTATTCGATTTGAAAATCATTATTAAAATTTCAATAGCTAAGAATGGAAGTTTTTATAATAAATATAAATAAAAAATATAATAATAAAAATTAAAATTTTTCAAAATAAAAAATTTCAATAAAAAAAACTGTGAAAATATAAAACCTGAGAAATTCAAATAAAATCAATCTAAATAAAATGTGAACTTTATTTAATTATCGTAAAATAAAATAAAATTGTTACAATTTTTATTCAAGAAAAATCTGAAAAATTAAATTATTTAATTGAAAAAATTTAATATTTAAATATTCAAGCAAATGTTCCAAAATATATTTTTTTTACAAAATTTAAGCCAAATGTTTTTATTTTTCAAAAAATAAATATTTTTTTGGTTTATTAGAAAGTGTTGGTTTATAAATAAACTGCTTAACACCTTTTTCCGAATGCTCCAATTGTGTTGAAATATATGACCAACTAAAATTGATTTTTTATTCTCAGCATTCTTTCGAAGCAAAGATTTATTTTATCTTCACTCTCAGTTGGGGCTTCCATACAAAGAAAAAAATTTATAAAAATAAAAATCTTTACCATTGTTTTCATATTGCTACTATATAGTATATATTATCGATTACAGATAAATGTTTATTTTCAAATTTTTTTGGAAGCTTCAATACAAAATTAAGTTTCTCATGAAATAAAAAATCTTTACCACCATTTTCTGAGTGCTCCTAGATGGTTAAAATTTATAACAGACTATTGTTTTTTTTTTACTTTTTTATCTTCGCTTTACAAGAATCATTCCAGACAATATTTAATTTACTTTTCAAATTAATAGCTCTTTACATCCAGATATAAACTTTAAATGTTAAGGTTAGTTTTTTTCTGTTTTCAAAAATTACAATATTCAAACAAAACCGACCAAAATAAAAATATTTAAAAAATTTGTCTTAAAAAAAAAAATATAAAACAAATTTTTGCTTGAAATAAGGAATTAAATCTATTTTATATAAACTTTTATAACAAAGAAAATTTAGTTTTAAAGAACCAGTTCAAAGTATTTTATTACTTTTATATCTAAAAATATTCTTAGTTGTATGCAAAATAAATTTTAATGGCTTCGTCATTTTCGCACCCTATTAAAAGCATCTAAAGCTCGTAAGGCATTAAAAAAGCCTAAGTATTCTGGGCCGGTTAAAGAGTTTTCTTGACCAAAGTTGTGCCCGAATGCACCTTGGACTATCATATATTTCGTCAAATACTTTCTTATATCACCCAATTGCTTATTTATTCATAACAAAATATTAAAAATAAATTTATGCATCCATCATCCTTTGGTTAAAAAATCCCAGCTGCTTTGATATTCTCTGATTTAAAACGGGTTTCCTTCTCTAAAGGCTGCAGCTGATTTGTTTTCTGACTGACCTGTCCTTCGCCTGTTTTAGATACATAAAAGCACTTGCCATCCTTGGCGCATACTGTCCATGTAGCGGGAAAATTGTTCCTAATTATCTTGTTCTATATCTGTTGCCATTATCATTCGGGTATTGGTAACCCTAGCCAACAGCTTTTTTTCTGTGACCCCCTCACCCTTTTATGTTATATAGTGTTGCAGCAATACTCCTTGAATTATTTTGTCTCTTGCGCATGCGTATTCAATGTGTGGCTTAAATTTTAGCTGCTTCCTTATCCTAACTTCAATATGTTTGATTAGCAGTCTAGAGCAATATAGGGTATTTAGTGGTTGGGCTTGTCAGACTCTTAATTATTTTCCTGTTTTCACTATAAAATAATTTTTAAACTTTCATATGAATAAAAAATTGATGCCAAATTTCATAATTTTATTTTTTATGCAAGTACTTTTATTTCTAGACAAAAAGGGATAATAAAGGGCATACTTTTTTATACTTTTCATCTATAAACATAAACTTTCATAAAAAATATCATCATATTAATGGCCCCAAAACAAACTAGATCAGTGATAACGAACCATCTACAGTCTCGTTCACGTATTTGCATCTAGTTTTAAAAATATTTGATGCTCTTGGACGTTTAGCTTAATGATTTGTATCGCTCTCGTATATCTATTTTAGGTTTCCAAAATTAGAGCAGTATCCTGTTATTCATAAATTAAATATTTTCCTGGTTCTTTTTTGTACGGATATTTTTGAGCTTTTAGGTCATTGCAAATGTATATCTGTGTGTGTGTGTGTGCATATGCATGTGCAGTTAATAAAAATAAACTCGAGTGATCTATAATTAAGTACTCAAATTGCGTTGATATCTTTTTTTATCAATTCGACATTTTTAATTTTGTTCTCCAAGCTAGATTATTATCTAGCTTGCAGGGTTGGGCAGTATTTCAAATACTTGTATTTAAAATACGTATTTAAAATACAAATACGTATTTTGTATTTGTATTTGAAATACCACCTTCTAATGTATTTTGTATTTTGTATTTCAAACACTTATGATGTCAAAATACATTTTTGCAAAATACATTTTTTTTTTATACAAAAAGTTGTCATTAGCAAAATTGAAAAATGTTACAATTTCCAAAAACAAAAAAAAAAAAACAGAATGGAAACTTTGTCTTCGTATTCATTCATGTCTTCTCTTTAGCAAGGCACGTTCTTTTCCAGGGATCACTAATTCAGGTAATGTCAAGAGCTCAGCGGATATTTGGAAATGTGAATGTCAAGAAAAATTAAATTTTGTATAAAAATTAAAATTTTTTTGGCCTTCGCACTTTTAAACACAACAAGAAAGATCGCTATATTTAACTGTGCCAAATCTTACATACCCTTCACATTGGTCTTTTAATATACCCAGCCGAGTTATTTTGTACTGCAAATAATATAATAAAAATACCTTGTGCCAGCTTTAAAGTCCATAGAAAACTTTACAAAACTTAACGTTCGTATGAATAACAGAAATAGATAAGAAGGTTTGAGGTCGAGAAGGTTAATAAAAGTTGTCAATATTAGTCGCATCTTCTAGTCCCCCTATTCCTCTCCAAATTTTTTCCCCAAAATGCAGGTCTTATCATCTAATTACTTTTTGTAGAACACTAGAAGTCGATAGCTGTTATAGTTTCCGAGGCATAGCATATTGAAAATTTAATAAAAATTGTTAATTTGTATGGGAGCTACATCTTTTCCTTGTTGTACAATTTTTATAACATTTGAAGTCAATAGCTGTTATAGTTTCTAAGATTTAGCGCATGAAGTATTTCACAAAATTTGTGCAATTGTAGAGAAAAACCACTTTCCCTAATCCTATCTGAAAAAAAATTCCATTATTGAGGTCCCTATTTTCAGAGTATCCGTGCCAAGTATTTTTGTATTTTGTATTTCAAATAAAAGATACTAAAATACTGTATTTTGTATTTTGTATTTGAAATACTCGACTTGAAAGTATTTGGTATTTTGTATTTGAAATACAAGCGGAACAAGTATTTTGTATTTTGTATTTCAAATACAGCAAAGCATGTATTTTGCCCAACTCTGCCCTAATGCAATAACAAACATATAATCATCAATAATTTAAAGGAATAATATTTCATCCATTTCATTTTAAATAAGTATGAGGAAAGTTTAATAAGATTTTGGACTTCAGTTGGGCTTTAATATTTTTAACCATTTACCCATATTCTTAGCACCAGGGAACAGATAGTTGCTATGTGGGCTTAACAATATTAAAATTCTCTTAATAGGAATATCTTTATTTTATACCCTTAACATAAGTGATAAGGGTATATATAAGTTTGTCATCCCCCATAAAGTATTAATTTACAAAAATTATGTATAAACGCTAATAACTTCCCCAGAGTCGGCCTTAGAGAAATAAAGTGTACGACAGTTCCCCATTAGTTTCGCCTCCCAAACATACTCCATACAAGGTTTAGTAAAATTGTTATAGATTTCCCTGTAGATAGGTCAAATGTAGGACTAACCCCAACTTAGTTTTCCTTGCAAACATTTTCCTAGAACATACTTACCCCCTTACTCCACCCGCTAAGGAGTTTGCCATACAAAATTTGAAAAAATTGGGGTTAAACCCCCTATAACTTCCCTTGTTACCCTAAGAGGGTTAAAATATGACACCGACCCCTAATCTAATATTAGAAATATTTCATAAATAAAAAAAATTCGGGGTTTCGAAAGGTCAATATGAAGGAAATCGAAGATTCGGCACAGCGCATCTTACATTTCTTACTAAAGATAAGTTCTAACTTTAAATCCCGTTTTTCGTATTCTAAATAAAAAACCTCCCTTTCGTTAACTCTAGGCAAACTTTATGTAAACGTTTACCAGAAACACAAATCAAAACAAAATGTAGAAATTTTTCTTAAAAAACAGGTTGCCCTATATCGACCTCAGGCCAAAAATACAAGCGTTAATAATTAAATATTTTTAAAACAAGGTACTTAGTGCTTTTTATATAATAAAATTTACCAAACTTGTAAGATAAGTACTTTTGGTTTACTCAGATTGCCACCGACCTCAATATAGACAAAGAGTCCTTAGAAAGCTCAAACAAGTACTTAAAATAGCGAAAAATTAAATAAAGGCAATATTCTTATGTCACTGAGTTCAGTTTTAACATTAATATGGGTCAATAGCCATAATTTAATATTTCCAGACACATAATAAAAAAGTTACACCAAAAAAAAATCAAAAATTTAGAAAAAATTGCCTGAAGCGGGGCCTCTTAAATTTTAAGGATTAAATAAAAAAAAATAGTTTTTCTATCACGTGCAGTTTTGAAGTAAGCATTGTGCCTATTTGCCCTTATTCGGCCTATTTTTACTCCCTTAAAGCCTGAATTTCTCGAAATTGCTACTCAAAAAAACTATACACCAGGTGAAGCACCCAGTTTTAACTTTAAGTGCCTAGATTAACGCGTTTGGGCTTTATAATAAGCATGGACATTTTTTTTTTTTAATTAGTTAAATAAGTGCTCAATATTGAATTTTATAAGCACAACAACAAATTTGGTTTAAGCTCATTTGCTTTTACTGGCAATCATTCACTTGCAATTTTTAAGTTTTTCATAACAATCATGTTTTCTTATATTTATTTCCATGAGTGTTTATTACTCAGACAAGTTTTGTGATTCTTTTGTAACTTTTAAGCTTTTGAACTTTAAGTGCTTGTGTTATTGTTTTCTAATTATGTCTTTTTATTCTTTTTCCATTTTCTTTTATCTATTACGTTTCTACTACTTCATCTTTTCAATTTGTTGGAATGAAATGTATTCTCCTTCCATTCTAAATTACTTTGACATTGCTATTGCCGTTCTGCAAAACAGTGTACCCTATAATGTCCCTTCCATAAGTAGACAAAGGTCAAGATACAGAAGGCGGCTTGTGGATGTTTTACGTGATGTTTCGTAGAAAGCTCCCGGTCGCATACACGCACACTCACAGACATACATCCAAATGACAAAATAATGATAAACAGGAATCCATACAAAAACATCCTTTGTTTGGCATCTCATTCAACAAAAAAAAATTGTTTTTAATTTATGTATATTGTACTTTTTGATTGTTGTTTTTTTTCATTCATGTATGTTTTGTTAATTTTATTTTTTATGTTCAATGTATCTAATGCAAATATGTTTGTATCTATGTTGAATTTGTATTTTATAAATAAAGTTTTGTTTCTTTAATGACTATTGTTTTGTGATTTGTAAGTTTGAAAAATTTTATGTAAAAAGTTTTTGCTTACATGTGTAAATTGTATATAACTTAATACACGAGTTTAATTTATGTTAAAAATTCATTTTTATTTCTTAATTGCTTCTCTATTCATTAAACTTTTTTAGAGTTAAAACAGTAATTTTGATTTATGTCACATTTTTTTAAAACAAGCAAATTAATTACTTATAAATGTAGGAGTGCAATTTTCTTATGAATTTATTATCTTTTTTTAAAAAATTAATGTCTGTAAGGGAAGTTAGTTGTAGTAAATACATCACTAGCTTAAAGCGCTACTTAATCTTGCAAGGAGATATTCGGTACCACACCCCCCAAAAGTGAGCTTTTCCGTATCGGTTAGTTAAAAAAAATTTTTTTTAAAAACTCCGTTTCATTTAAATTTACTGTAAGTTACCCTTAAACAATTGTCCAATTCAGAAACTCTGTCGTATGGCTTATCGTTTAAAAAAATACGACCTTATTGTATGTTAAATTTTAAATAAAATACTGAAGAATTTAATTTGAATTAAATTAAAAATATATTAATCATTAAAAAGAATTAATTTTGTTGGGTTTTTCATCACATACTAAAAAGACTTTATCAAAAGTATTACACAAATGGAACATTTCCAGGTCTGAAATAAATACAACATATTCAAAACATAAGAAAAACAATCGTTAAATTTAAACACAAAAATACGATATTTTATATTTATATGATTAGACGACGCATACGACGATAACATGAGCTTGTGAATTGGACAAGTTTTTTTATTGAAGCCGAAAATTTGGGTACCAACAGTTCAAATTTGCAATTTAGTCGGTTAACTATTTTTCCCAATTATTTAAAAGTATTTGTGTTATCAACAAATAGAAGAATTTTTAAATTATTGGATGAAAATAAGGCGCAAAAAAAAGTAAAAGGGTTGTGCCGAATTTTGTTTACTCTTTACATTGGTATTTTTTCCCTCAAGCGTATGATCCAGCCAAGCTAATCTGAGCTTAAATTTTTCAAATGTCTTTTAACTGCGAACCCTTTAGTTGAAAAAGTAAACGAATGTCCGGTCCGACAAATTGGCTGATATTGCTTAATTGGCTTGAAGAGTCCTTCTAACCGCGGTTGGGTCATCAAATTTTATTTTTGGTTGCTTCAAACATTTGCACAAACTCAAATGAAGGTAGTTTTGTGCTTGTCCACGACCACTACTTAAAACAAAACTATAAAAAATTGACCGAAAATTATTTAAGATTAAACAAACAAGTGCGCTATATTCGGTTATGCCGAATCTTATATACCCTTTAAAACATGTAGGGGCTTGTTTAACCATTTTATTTGGCAACCCCCTTAGCTGCTGGTTATAAGGAGCATGTTTGTTCTAGGAAAATGTTTGCAAGAAAAAATGAATTAGGGTCAGTCCTACATTTGACGGGCACTCAAGGAGCTATAGGAGTAATTTTTTTACAATTTTAAAATTTTCGCACTTTTAGGCGACAGAGAATAAGTTTGGTGGGGGGACTAATGGTCGACTATGAGGAAGCTATGGGATTTTTATATAATTTTTGTATGACGACCCCCTTAGATAATGTAGATAGAGGGTATGTCAGGAATATGTGTGGGAAGGAAAACTAGTAGGGATCTGTAATACACTTTTTCCACCTATGGGCTGCTCCAGGGAAGTTGTAGGGTTTTTACCCTAATTTTTTCAAACTTCTTACAGCATTTATGTTAGGGGCTGGAAATAGGGGGTAAGTATGTTTCACAAAAATGTTTGGAAAAAAAATTAATTACTGTCGGTCTTATATTTGACCTTTGTAAGAGGACCTAAGAAGCTGTAAGAGCGATTTTAAATATTAGATGTTGTGTGGCAAACCTGTTAGAGGCTGGGGTTAGGGGTATTTTATAAATTAAATGGGGTTTTTATTGAAGGCAAATAATAATTTTAATATTAATATTAATAATAATAATAATAATAATAATAATAATAATAATAATAATAATAATAATAATAATAATAATAATAATAATAATAATAATAATAAAAATAATAATAATTAATTATATAATTATGTTTTGCCTATTGAAAACTCCAATATTTTCTATGTTGTGCTGAATCGATAACCTTATTTATTTAAGACTTTGTTTGTTCGGGAAATGGAAGCACAACAAACAATTAATAAAACTTTCTTTAAATAATTTTTTTCTGTGTACTTTTCTATAATTTGCTTTCAATCTTAAAAAGGCTTCTTATATAAAGGATTTGTCGTTTGTGATTCACTCGCATATTTTCCCACTGTTTTAAATGTTATTATGCAACATAGATGAAACAAAACGAACTTTCTTATTCCTTACAAGTTTAAAAGTAATAATATTTATCTTTTTGTAAAAATACTTTTTAGACAATACTTTTATATGTAAAATACGTGTATGAAACCGATTATCTGACGTACAAAATAAAAAAACCTGCCAAAAGAAGTTGCTGTTATTTTGTGATTGAAGAAAAATTCCCAAATGCATGGGCGTTGCCACCGACATTTATTTATTCTAAAAAATTAGATTTGGCATAGCTTGGTAAAACACTTCAAATCTGTTTTCTATATTTTTTTATTGTTACATTTAAAAAAATATTGTTTAGTGAAGCATTTGCACGCAATCTATAGTACCTGTTTTTAATTTAAATATATTAGTGTTTGTAAAAGTAAAAATATTAACAAAGTTTAAATTTAGTCTTTCTGTATTATTTCTAAAGAAAATTATTAAGCCTTAGACAAGCCCCTTTTTAATATTTTAGAAAGTTTTCGTAAATTTTGACTTTCTGTTATTTGTTGTACATAATATTATTTTTCTTTTCTATTTGATTCTTTAATATAAAATAAAGATAAAAAATATTTAAATCAATTAATGTTAACAGCAACATATCACGAAATTTTTAAAAGAATCATTTAAGCCTTTATAACATAGGTGAGGCAATGTTACAAAATGGTGATCTCTATTGCTTATGCCAAAATTAACAAACGTGCCCAGCACTTGAGAAACACATTTGTATTTGTATTTTGTTTAACCTTAGCGCTAAAGAAGAACTATTAATATGATTAAAGAAAATATTTTAGTAATTCAATTTATAAAAAATCTTTCCATGCAGCATATAATCTAGGACCCACCTCCATTTATACCTAAGAATTAAGGCATTTTCTTAGTCGAGTTAGGGGTATACTAGGTTTATGCAGATTTTTTTACGTCCAGTAGCCTGAGACCCATCTTAATTGATAACAGCAGGCTCAGAAGAATTTCCTGGGCGATTAAAGCATGCCAATCCACCCCTCCATCCATCCGTCCGTCCTTCCATCCAGTTGGGCTTCCATACTTTCTTATGGACAAAGTAAAAGTCGATTTTTTTATAATTGACACAGATAAGTTTTATATCAGAGAGACAAAGCCTATTGTTTATTAGTATCGTACCCCCCCCCCCCCCCCCCCCCAAACATCATAACAGGTTGAGTGTTTTCAGCTAGAACTGGCTGAAACCTGGGTCTTCACAAAACTTTTTTTTGTGTTTAATGTTATACTATACTTTATAGTCCTGGAGATCTTAATATTGAAAGGATTGATAAATTTTTTTGACGTAGCCCCGTTCTTAAGGACCTTCCAGAAAATAAGTTTTTAACTATAAAAAGTTCACAAGTTACCCTATTTTCACAAAATTTTATATAACCAACTTATATTCTGAATGCAGAGAAAATTATTCCAGTTTTTGATTTAGCCCCGCCTCAAAAATTGACAATTTAAACAGTTTTAAATATTACCCTTTCAAACTTTTGTGTATATTTTATCCTGATGATACCAAATCTTAGATGGAATTCTAGAAGAAACAATTTACAATTAGCCAAGAGTCCCTTATAATTTCAGCTCCCGGAAATAACATTAAATTTTGTAAGTTGTTAATAAAAAAAGCCATCGAAATATATTAACATATCAGTTAGCATTTTTAAACTAAAAACTAGAAAACCAAATTTGGCAAAAATTACTCCATTAGTGACTTTGCAGTAAGCGTTTAACCAAAAATTATATAAACCTTTTTGCATATTTTTGTTAAACAAACAAAATAATTTTTGAAAATATTTTTTTGAATGCTTTAATTACTTTTATTTAGTCAAAATTGTTTCAAAGTTTTGTTTTATGCAAAAAAACACACTTGTACACCTAAGAAAATGCCACAAAGTTTTTTTTATTATTTTAAATGGTTAAGCGGTTTTCATTACTTCTTTCTTTACTAATATTTGTTTTAATATAAAGTAAGAAGCTTTTTAAAATTCCTTTAAAATCTTAACAGTGTCGATGTTTTATTTGATTTCTAATGGCAAATGTCAGCACATTGTTAGTGAATATTGAGTAATTTTGTTTGCATTTTCCTGATATCTTATTTAAGTTCATTTGTCGGTGAAAGAAAATAAGTGGCAAAATTAAAAATGACAAAAGAAATAAATCAACAATAGTAAGAAAGCGTTTCATTCCATCTAATAAATGGATGATGCTTTACCGTTGAGCAATTATTGCAAAAGAGATTTTTATAAAATAAAGCATAGTGTATTTGAAAAGCTTAACTTCCTCCTAACTTACAAACTAAAAAAAAAAAGGAAAACAATAAATAAAATGTTTTCCTTTCTGATTACCATGTAAGTTAATTTGGTGATGTTTACAGCTAAAAGACACTCCTACCGTTAAAAGAGTACTAATGTTGAAATTGAGTAGCTGCTTTCGCAAATGCATTCTATTCGGCTAGTATCAGTAGAAAACCCTAAATTTTTCCAATAAAGTTGTCTTTCAACATTAACAAAAAAATATTAATTTCTTCTAATAAAAATATGAAATAAAAAACTTAAACCAGAATAAAAAGCAAAAACAAAAAATAAGCATTTTTAAGAATTTTTATAAAAAAAATGTAATTATTTAGATTTGAAATATAGGAATCTAGTAACATTATCGAAATTTAATGTACGATCGTAGTGTATCTCAGTATCACATTAGCGTATACTTAACATTTAATTCATGTATTAGATAAATATTAATTATGCGTAACGTAGCACATAAATACATCACAATAATGGAAACTAGTTGAAAAGGTTTATTTCTAAATTTAATACAAAGTAAATATTAGGAACCATGTAATCTAAATTAACTCTCTGCCATCATCAAACTTAGAAGAAAACATAAGTACTGAGTAAGGATTTTTTTAAGCCAAATAGCGATTTCTTGATCTAAAGAACAATTTATTTAGTAGGAGTTTCTTAATTTTAGAGATACTTAAGCTTAAAGATATTGATTGAAGCGTAAAAAGGGTTTATTCAAAAATGAAAAGAATTTTTTTAATATAATAAAAAAATTGAGTTTTAATAACGAAATTAGTTTTTAAAACTATGGTTGAAATTTTGGGAATTAATTGTGGTTCATTAGTAGCTTGGGGACTTATTATGTATTGTTCAAGGGAATTGAGCAAACAAATCTTTCTATATAATTTATATATAAAAAGGGAACATTTTAATAAAATTATTGGAAACATATTTAACATCAACAGCAGCAGGAGAAATAAATTTGAATTATAAAGTAAAGAAATTGGATTCAAGAGTGTGCATTGGCCTAATGAGTCTCAAAAATTCTGAATATAAACAAGATTGGTTACTTTTTCATTGTTGAAAACCCATGTCAAAAAGATCATTTTAGTAGAATTAACTTCTAGTCTAGCTTGTTTAAGTTTTTCAAGAGCGGGTTAAATTTAAAAATTAAAAAAAATGTAAGCTAAAGCCTGAGAAAAATTATGTTGCCAAAAATTGAATTTTGAATTTTCACAGGGATTCTTTAAAGCCATTTACCGTCTAGATCCTCTCTTTAGTTTTTAATTCGACCCTTTTTTCCTAAAATTTAAAACAGTCCTTATTGACGGATTTTCAAAGATAAAAATAATCTACAAAATTTTTAGCCAAGTTGTAAATAACAATTGCAGTAACAATTTATGCAGCTGGTTTAAGAGCAAAGGGTATGACGAAAAAAAGATTTTTTGTTAAGATTGCACTGACCATAATTTACTTCTGCCTCCGACACAACAATGCAATTCTACAAGCAAAGGTGCGAGAAATCACAGAATGTTTGCACTTCTTTATGGCACGTGCAGGCCCAACAGACATAATAAATGATAGGAATAGTTCACAATTAATTAGCGCAAAAGTGTTTACTTTTTAAGTTTTTTTGTTTATTTTTATTTATTCAAATTTTTTAATAAGCCAATATTTTAGTTTTGATTAATTTAATATATTGTTTGACTTTTTATTGAATCAAACTTTTGTACAAAAATAGTAAATTTATTTGTAATATAAACACTAACACATGTAAGTAAAATAAAGCTTCGTGAATACGCTTGTTTGTTGTTGCTATGTCATGTCCTTTTAATATTTATTTTTAACTGTTTCTCATTTGTATGTTTATACTCTAAATTAGGATTTATGTATGTATGCAATTTTATTTAGCCAAATGCCTTTTTGCAAGGCTTAGTTGAATTAAAAAATATTTATTTTTCTTTTGCTTAAATTATTTATTATATTTAAATCAGCAAAAAATTTATTTTTTTGAAAGCAAATTAAAACTTTTAGTAGAAGTAGAGAATATAGAAATGTTTAAATAAAACCAAATCCAAAAAAAATAAAATAATTCCAGCTATACAAGCCGCTTTCTTAATAAAAGCAAGAGCAGCGCCATTGTAACGCAACCATCTCTATCCACGCCAAATGCCTCATTTGATGAGGATGCCTATGGCACTGGCGATGATTCAGATTCACGTTATGGCACCGGACGTTCACGTTATTTAGCGATGAAGGAGCGTCGCAATCGTTTGGCACGAAGTCGCTCCTCGCATCAATTTGGCAACGATGATGATGATTTGGACGAGCCTGTGTCACCAACAACAGCATCACCATCCGCTTATTTAGCTTCAAGGTGCGAAACTAACACAAGAAAAAAATCATTTCATTTTGATTTGATTTCTCATATTTTTTTTTTTCTTAATAATTGCAAACATTTTTTAAAAATATTTAATAATTTTAATCTCTAGGCAAAATGATTTTTTTTTAATTTCCTAGAAAAGAGTTGAGTAATTGCTGTATATAAGTCATAGAATTGACAAAATTTATAAAAACAATATGCTTAACTTGTTTAAAAAAGTCTAAGTGTTTTTTGTTGTGCCAGTATTTATTTTTTTTGTAATATTTTGTAGTTTTTTTCAATGGACCACAAACACATTGTTATCTATTAATTAAATTTTTTAATTGTTTCGTAATTATTTCAAGTTTTCTGTTTAAAGCGTTTCAATTTTTTTTAATAATTTTTCACATTAATATAGTGAACATTCATCTGTTACATTATTTAATGAAAACATTTACATTTTCATTCATTAAAATTTAAATATAACTTTCCATTCAATGCGTCTTCTCATTATCACATGAAAATTATTTATAGTTTTTTTGTTGTTTTAATCTCATTAATAACGTTATATTTTAAAGTTCATGAAATAAAAGCAAAATGCGTTTTATTGTTTCTTAATTTATTATGTTAAATTTTTTTAATTAATTATTTTTCATAAATGAAGTTAAATATTAATTTGGTTCTATTAAAAATTAACTGCAATTTTTCCGTTTCCAAGGCAACTACCTGTTTGGATTAAAAAAAAAACAAATTTATAAAATAGTTAAAATATTGAAATACTCAAGGATTTATTGTGATTGAAAATAATTTTAGTTAACATTTTTGTTCTATATTAAATAGAGGCAAGCAGAAGTAAGCTATTAAGATTTGCAAGCATCTTAAAAAGAATTATTTAAAATAATAAAAATCTAACAAAAGAAAATATCAAAAATTTATTTTATTTTTCAAAATTCAGAACAAACATATTTAAAAATTAATAAAATTTTATAAAAGACTTACAACTATATCAGCTTTTCTAATGTCAACTATCTTGTATATTAAACATGTTTTTTTTCATTCAAATTCCATTTCATACTCTACATTATTTAAAGAGTTTTCTCTAGATGTAGAACTTTAAGTTTTTCTGCATTTATGATGAAAAGTTCAGGGTTTGAAATTTCTTAGCAGCAAGAATAAATTATTAATTTTTCTTAATTTATATGCAGAAATATATATAAAATTTTTTCTTCTCCTTTTTAATTTTTTAAATTTGATCTTAAAAAAAAACTTCTTCTATTTTGAGCAAAGAATTGCATATTTTTCTTAAAAATTTATTTGCTTCTTAAAGCGTTTCTTTTAGATTAATAAGCTGCTTCAATAAATCAATAATTTCACTTTTTTTTTTAAATCATAATAAATCCAAAAGCAATTTTTAATTCTTAGGATTTAAATTCCATTTAATGCAGATTTTTCTATTTTCTCCTACTAAAAAGTTTTAATCGCCTTATAACTTCTATCCAATATAGGTACAGCGGTTATGGTGGCTCTGATTTGGCACGTAGTCGTTCATCACATGCACTTAAATCACGCGACAGCTCTCCCATCTCTGAACGTACAACCTCACGCAGTGGCATTGGTTCATCATCATTGGCCAATGATAGCAAAGATGGTGAAGCTTTAAGCTCTTGGGCCCGTTATTTAAAAAATAAATATGGCAATAAGGGCTCAAAAGATACACCATCGGGTAGTGGACGTGATGGTCTTGGCAGCAGTAGCACTTCTTCGGCCCTGCCATCTACATCTAGTCATGGTGCAAGTGGCAGTGGCAGTAGTCGTAGCCACGTTGCCAGTGATGTATCACGACGCCTTAGTCTGGGCCTACCTTTAAGGCAGGTCAATGAACTTGGTTCTTCAGATGATGATGGTTCAAAAAACGGGCTAGGCTCCCCTACGTCCCCTACGGTAGCAGCAGCAGCTCACGGTATAACCGGAGTGGCAGGTACTTCCCCTAGACAATTGTACCTGCGCAAGCGTCAACAGCTGTTCCAATTGGGGGGCCGGGGGAGCGAACCCGGTTCCTTTACCTGGCCACGCGGCTTAGCCGTTGGGCCGGATAATAGCATTGTCGTTGCCGACTCATCAAATCATCGAGTACAGGTATTCGATTCGAATGGCATTTTTGTTAAGCAGTTCGGCGAATATGGCAGTGGTGAAGGCGAATTTGATTGTTTGGCCGGCGTGGCAGTCAATCGCATTGGACAATATATAATAGCAGATCGGTGAGTAATTTTGTTAAAAAAAATTGTTAAAAGTAATTTTTGATTAAACAATATTTATTTTTAAGTCATCTTTTTAATAAAAGTGTCCTTCCAAAGTAAACTAAACATATTTCGAAATTAGATTAAATAATTATTACTGTTTTAACCAAAGCCATTTGAAAAGAACATATATGGGTCTTTCCAATTTCAGTTTGAGTTCTTGAAAATATGAAAAAGTATATTATAAGTTTTGAATCTTTAAACTGATCCAAAAATAAGTTTATATTTTTCACCTTTTTTATTGAGCGTTACCTCTGCATTTTGTCTTACATTTTTTAAATAGTATTTATGTAATTTTATTTGTTTAAGTTCTACCTGAACTTTGAAAAAAATACTTTAAATCAAGTTTAATTACAAGCGAATAAATTTCTTTAAAAAAAATGTATTTTAAAATTTAATATACAGGGTGTCTGGTGGCAAGCTTACAATTTTAAGTACATCTTTTTCAAAAAATGATCGACTGTGCAGAATTGTCAGTCATGATCAAGTGAGCATCGCACGCTCGCTGTGGAGACATTTTTTAAGAGTGATTATTCTGTCGTAATTGCTCGTCGTAAATTTTGTTCAAAGTTCATTTTACGGCGAATACAAGATGGACCGAGCGTAAATTTTACTCGTTGGTTGGTGCAGAGATTTCGCGCAACTGGTTTGACTATGAATGTCCTATGGCCAGGACAAGTCGATCTTCAAGGACTCCCAAAAGCATTGAACTGTTTGAAAGCAGTCTACTTGAAAAACCGCGACTTTCAATGCGAAAAAGAACAGCCTTACTGGAATTTCCAATAGCGGTTATTCGTGAAATTTTAAAAAGGATCTGAAGTTCCATCTTTTAAAATTTAAATCGTTAAGAACTGAAAGAAAGTGACTTTTATTTATTCAAAATTTTATTTGAAACGATGATGGTGCGATATTGCACGGCACATCCCATTTTTTGAACAATCGAAGCTCATATTCACTTAAACGGCCATGTTAACAAAAAAATCTTCAAGAACCCGCAACCATCGCTTAAAACATCGAAAATCATTGAATTGCCCCAGAATAACGGTTAAGTGTGCCTTATCCACGCATAAGATAATTCGACCTTTTTTTTTAAATATTCGAGGCCAGGTTACAAATGTCAACAGTCAAAATTATCGACACATAACTACGGAACTATTTTGGCCAAACCTGCTAGCTCATCCATCGTGCTCTTCACACACGTGTTTTCAATAGGATGGGGCGACTATGCCCACAGCCAGAGCTTCGATGAATTTGCTTCGGGAAAATTCTCCTCAACAGTTGACCAGTCGCCTTGGGGATATCCCATGGAATAGAATGTTATTGAAATTAATTATGGTTGCGTAATTTTTTTAAAGGTATAGGAACGATGGGAAGGTAAGTGGTGAGGAATCGGTCAGCTGTGCATGGATCGCTGTATATAAAGTCGGTTGTGGAATCACACTTCGCATGGTTGAGAGGGAGAGAAGGGACAACAACATCCGTCTCCGGGATTATGTGTATGTGAGCTCACCGTTGTTTTTTTTTTGTCAGTTTGATTGTTGTTGTTTTTGATTTCCTGTTTTTTTGTGTTCGGATACGCGTCTAAGGGAAAGGGTTGGGACCCCCTGCAGAGCAATGAACATACAAGCTAGTCGGAAACCTCGCCAATACAACCGGTCCGTAGCATTAAATGGCATATACAAACCCGACAGGAAAAATCTAGATGCCATACTCTTTATAAAATAAGCTCCGCATTTACATTTGATCGTTTTTTGCTCTTAATAAAACTTTTTGTCAATTATTACGTTTTTTTAAGTTTAAAAATATAAATCTGCCACCAGACACCCTGTATCTGTAGTAAAAGAGATACTGAAATTAAGGGTTTTCAATATTTGGACTATTTAAACAACCTTCAGGCCCAAATGTCCCAAAATCCTGTATTAGTAGATCTAAAAATATCTCAAAGAAGCTAAATTTTCAAACTTAACGTCTTTAGTTTAACGCGTTGGGACTGTACGATGGCAAATAGGTCAGTCACCACACTGAATATATAAAAGAATGTTTTGAAAATAACTTTTTTCAATATTAATACTAATTCAACAATTTAAAATAAAAATTACGATTTTAAAATCACAAGTGATTTGAAAACACGTGATTTTCAAAACATGCCTGTTAGATTTAATTACTAAAATAGACCTGCCGTCTAACCTTGCCAAAGAAAAAAGTAAAATATAAATGTGCTTTTAAAACCAAACATAACTTGCCATGGCTGAAAAAATAAAATATGATTTCCAAAAAATTATTGGTTTTTTTTTTAACTTTCTTTACCATAGATACCAACTTATTTCTTTTTATTTCGTTTTAATCATGTTCAAAATTGAGCTTTTCTTGACAACTTTGAATTGTCGATTGAAAGCAAATATGTATTCTGTCAATACGTTTCTAATTGAAATTATCTTTGTGTTTATTTAATTTGTAGATACAATCATCGCATACAAGTTCTTGATCCGCAAGGACGTTTTCTACGGGCATTTGGTTCTCAAGGCACCGCAGATGGTAAATTTAATTATCCATGGGGTGTAACCACAGATGCTTTGGGCTTCATTTATGTGTGCGACAAAGAAAACCACAGAGTGCAGGTAAGTCGATAACATTGACTACCCAATACACACATTCTAACATACATACATACATGCATACGTACACACATCGTATGAATTATTTCACTGTTTCCCATTCATATATATATATATACATAAGAACATATAAACGTTTGTTAGAAAGCTTCACATATTTTATACTTTCGTTAAACTAAAGGATTAAGGAAAGAAATCTATGAGTTGCCATTAAATTCTTTATACCACAAAACATTTCTACATAAGTCATGGATATGCAATCTGTTTAAATGGAAATAAACAGACAAAAGAGCAGATAGACAGATAGCTTAATACAAATGTATGCAGATTAAGAAACGTGACAATATTCTATAAGATTTCTTATTTAATAAAACAAAATATGTTTGCAAAGGAAATGCAAATACTTGCAATTGATCTAAACTGCTTATAATGATGCTTTATAGTGAATGGTTGTTTAAAATTATAAGAACAAACATATTTTTAGTTTGCAGACAGACGTTGTTCTTGTAAAATTTAAAATTAATTTTTTTCTTAAGAGAAAACGATGGAATTAATCTGAGTTTTTGCGACACGATTCACGACCTTTGTGGCTTAATCACTTTTTAGTTTTAAGAAATGAAGCGTCAAGTTAACATATTAATGTGCATGTGGTGCAGTACAGTGCAGCAATTTCATCGTATGGCTCTTAATATAACAATATTTCGCAAAGTAATTAAATTTGGTTTCACATATCTTTTTTGAAAAACATTATATAGAAAATCTTAAATTTGGTACCTTTATTTCCAAGGATTCCAGTCCTTCTTATATATCCTTGAACAAAATATGTTATTGCGAAAAGAAAACAAATGTTAGATAAGTGAAATTAAAAACGTATATAAGATATATCTTTCCAAATTTCTTTAAATTCCGAGCAAGGATATGCCTACCTTTAAATGCCCTTTTTAAGAAAAGTAAAAAGAGCAAAAAAATTATTTTTACTAAGTTAGATGCACAATATTTTATTTGAGAACACAAAAATTCTAAAATTTAATTACCATAATTTTAAGGACTACTGTAATTCCCATATATCCTTTAAATTATTATTGCCCTAACGGCAGATAATAACTAAAAGATTTATGATATCAGCAAGAATGTGCACACATTAAAAATATCCTTAAAAAAAAGGTAAAAAATAAAAAAAAAACAAATTTTGTTATTTTAATTGAAAAATTAATTTAAAAAAATTTGTTTTTTTTATCATAAGTAAGATCTGTGTCATTTGTGCTAGGCCTCTATAATCAAAAATTTATAAAGATAGTACAGGGTGTCTGGTGGCAGAATTGTATTAACAAACTTAAATAAAAAACGTAATAATTAACACAAAGATTTTATAAGAGCTTATATGTCATCCAGATGTCTTCCGTTGAACCAAATGTTTAAAACGGAGCCTTTTGTGCTGCGACACACGCTGCACTAAACTTGGTTCAATTGACGTGATTTCTCAATGAACATTTTCTTTAGAGGATTGTCATTATGAACCCCCTCTTTGAGGTGGCCCTTTAAAAAAATGGGAATTAGAACGGGCGACTTCGGTGACTACAGGATGTCTCAAAAGCGACTGATCAGTTTTTTAAGGAGAATTTCCCGAAACAAATTCTTGGAAGCTCTGGCTGTGTGTGCAGACACGCAATTCTGTTGAAACTGCGTACGTGAAGAATACGATGGATGAGCTCGCAAGTTTGGTAGAAATAACTCCGTAATCTGCCGCCGATAATTTTTCCGTTGATATTCGTCGCCTGGCCTCGAAAATTTAAAAAAGCAATGGTTCAACTATTTTATGCGTAGAAAGAGCACACCAAACAGTTTCCGTGGGACAATTCAATGATTTTTGATTTTTCAATTGAGAGTTGTGGGTTGTGGGTTCTTGGAGACCAGTAGAGGTAGTTTTGGCTATTGCCGTAGCCATGTAAGTAAAAGTGAGCCTCGTTGCTATAATAAATAGGATTTCCAGTGCGAAAACTCTCCAACATCGTTTAACAAAAATTTTTGCGTAAATCAAAGTTACTTTTTTCAGTTTTTGAACAATTTGAATTTTAAAAAAATTTAACTTAAAACCCTTTTTTAGGAAAAATTGCTTTTGGAAGTCCCAGTGACGCTTTTTTTTATGTGTTGAAAGTCGCGATGCACTGCCGACCACTGGGACATCGTTACTGAGAAATCCGCATAATCGATAATTCAGCAACTTTTAATACTTTTGAAATAATTGCATTTAAAAATATAAATTTGTCACCGGACGCCCTTTATTAAAGTTGCCACCCTCGGCTGGTAAGATTACCTCATGTTCACTTCAATTTGATTTTTATTTTTAAACTAAGATAACAAAGTATTAACGTCTGTTGCCCTTATGCTGTGATTTCAGTTGTTTGAAAAAAAATTAAAGCCAGTGGCAGTTACTGTTCTTTCTTTTGCTTACCATAATCATTAGTGAATTTTTACAAGTCTTATACCTAAATAATACCTTTATTACACTCATAGGTTAACACATTCCAAACCATTATTTAAATTATTTGCCAATAATATATATTCCCGTTGCAGGTTTTCCAATCAGATGGTTCATTTGTTGGCAAATTTGGTACTTGCGGTCGTGCTGAAGGGCAACTTGAACATCCACATTATATTGCTGTCTCAAATACAAATCGTGTTATTGTTTCCGATTCGAATAATCACAGAATTCAGGTAATTTTACAATTCATTGATTTTACTTTAGTGATGACATTGATTTATCAAAAATAAAAAAAAATGTTTTACCTGCCAAAACTATTTAACATCAAATCACCGCATTAAGGTGTTTGAATGAAATTTGGTCTTATGGTATTTTATTTATGCTGACATTTTTCCTCTTTTATAAAAATTGTATAGAAAACCCTCTAAGCTTAAGTTACTTATAATGTAAAATAATTGATAAGAAAGAAGGAATAAGAGAAGTGAGAAATTGAATTAAAGGTGTCTAAACAATGTAATCTTTTTATAAAAGTGTTAAGCTTCATAACACCATTTCCTTAAAGAAATTCTACTACATTAGTGCTTTCGAATATTTCAATCTAAAAGATTTTTTTTTCAAATCTCATAACGTTACTTAGGCAAATTTTTCAACAATTCTATAAATAATACCGATTAATAATTATTTATACAAGGTGGGCCAAAAAAAATCACTCTATTGGAGAACGCTTTTATGTTTTCTAATAGCGGCCAATGTCAAATCACTTTCGACGTTTTTCAGCTAGACATATGTAGAATACAAGTGAAAAAGCCATGGAGCGATACACTCCCCAAGAACGTCGAAAAATCGTGTCATATTTTTTGCATAACAATTCGTCTGTGGTGTTGGCGCAGCGCGAACTTCGTCGTCGAATCTCCGGTCGTCCGCTGCTAACTTCACAAACACTGCGCCGCTTAGATACCAACCTTGAAGATTATAAAACCCCACAAGATGCTGCGAAGAGTGTTTGGCCCGGAGCGCCCGTACTGCTTAGAATATCGCCGCTGTTGGCGAGGATGTCGAGCTGTTGCCAGAATCAGCCGGTCGTTTCTAAGGCTAATTTTGGTCAAAGTCCTTTGTGTGTTCCCGTAAAAAGTCCAGTTCTTGCATCAGCTGCTGTTTGTTGACCTTCTACCTGCGGCCAAGTCGTCCTCAATCTCAAGGCGGAAGTGGACAACTTTTGATCAAAATCATAGTGAGCCACGGGGCTTATTTCAACCTCAACGGGTACGCGAACAAGAAAAACTATCACCTATTGGGCACTAAAAATCCACGGGTAATGCACGAGGAGCCATTTTACCTGCTTACAGTGACTACATGTGGCGTTGTTTACGCTGGAGGTGTCATCGGGCCATTTTTTCGAGGACGCCGCTGGTCAAACGACAACAGTGGAAGGTGCGCGCTATAAGGCCATGTTAGTCGAGTTTTTTCTACTGAAATTGAACACATTAGAGCTGGAGGATATGTGATTTCAACAAAAGGGAGCAACGGTAAGCACTGCGTGAGCCAGAACCAATATTCCAAAGGCGACGTTCCCGGGTAACCTTATCTCTCGTCTTAGCGATTTACCGTTCCAGAATTTTTTGTGGGTGTTTTTAAGTCCCATGCTTACCTGCACAAGTCCGATACCCTGGAAGCCCTCAAGGACAATATTCGGCACAAGTGTGAAAATATGTCGCCCGAAGTTCTAACCGAAGTGATGAAAATTGCCATAAAACGAGCCCGTACAGCAATCAATTGTAACGGCGCGCATTTCACCAATATGATCCTCGTGACTTGATCGCTGAAACAAATGTAAAATATATGTTTTTATTGGAAAACAATTTTTAAAATTTATATAAACAGAATCAAAGTTTTGAGAAAAAAAGTGAGAGCCAAACAACATCGGATGACTTCTTTTGGCCCACATTTTATTTTATGTTCAATTTACAATCCTCAACAACGACTCGAACCAGGGGCCTTATGATTGCAACAAAAAGTTTTAATATTATTTTGATTTACCTATACTTACTTCTGCATTATAAAATTTATTTTAAGTTCAATGAACTCAACTAAATCAAAATAAGTAAAGGCAAAACAAAAAAAAACGGGAAAAAATTGTAAAACCAAGCCGAGGATGGGGAAAAAACAGAAAACGAAAAAAAAATATATAAAATTTTCACCCAATCTTGCATCGCACCTGGCATTTGCCTTCTTAACAAAACAAGAAAATACATTTATCACTTTGCAAAATTAAGGACAAGTAGCAGTCGTTCACCTTAAGTATGAGAACGGCTTAGCCATTGTGTTTAAATTTGTTTTTCTAGATTAAAAGGGCAAGGCCTTTTTGATTATTTACTTTAATTCATTGTCCTTCTTTCCTATTTTTCTCTTTAATTGTAAGTTAAAATATAAATTCAGAATTTAACTTTAATTTGCCCAGGAAACGGTGTAATCAGATTTTGGAAAAAAATAAAATCATTTTTGTCTGCAAACAATTAAAACGTTTTCCTGCCAATTGCTTTATAAAAGAATAAAACAAAATAAAACAAATAATAATACTCAATAAGCAGACCAAATATTGTATTATTTTGTTAAATAGATTAAAAATTAAAAGGTGCAAAATATTTAAAAATTAAATTTTTTTATTTGAATATTTTAACAAAAACAAATTTTTTTTAATTCGTTTAGATATTTGATGTCAATGGCAAAGTTTTATCAACCTTTGGTGGTGAAGGTTCCGATGATGGACAGTTTAAGTTTCCAAGGTAGGTGTTGAGTTCTAACTTAAAAACTTCGATTAAGTTTGACTTTAAACTAAAAACCATTATGTTTGCAGAGGCGTTGCTGTTGATGATCAGGGTTACATATTTGTTGCTGATTCTGGCAATAATCGCATACAGATCTTTAATCCTGATGGCAGTTTTTTGAAGACCTTTGGTTCCTGGGGTTCAAGTGATTCTGAATTCAAAGGACTCGAAGGTGTGGCCATCATGTCGAATGGCAACATATTGGTATGTGATCGTGAGAATCATCGTGTTCAAGTGTTTTAGTGAGTTACAATGAGAAAACGGCGAAACACTTTTTTGAGCAGCTTAATGTCTTCTTTTTGTAAAACGATTGTAACTTTACAAAATTTTTTTACTTCACTTATAATTATCAAAAAAGTTTTAAAAACTAATTTAAAAATTTCTTATATATTAAAAACCATTAAATTTTTGTTATTTTTTTATTCTAAAATTATTACTCATGAAAAATACCCTCCAATATTTTTAGTTGTTTTGTTTTTTTATTATGTTTTCTATTGAACAACAAAAAACTAACAAAATTAGTTGTAGTTAAACATATGAAATAAAATTTCATTTAATATTTGTAAACAAATTTGAAGAATAAAAATTAAAAAAAATGTAAGATTGTTTGTTTTTTTTGTGGGAGCTGTAAAAAATTGTATCTTAATTGCGACTAAAAGCGATTAAAAGTGTATTTAATGTGCACAGCTTTGAATACAAAATGTTGATGTTTGTAAAAGACTTGAAATTAGAGATTTACCAAAATGTCAATCATTAAAAAGACTTTATTCATTAAAATCAGTTCCCGCGTTTCGAAAAGTGCATCACTTGAGAACGGCTGTTGCGATTTCACAATTTTTTTTCGAGAATTGCGATTGCAAAGAGCTCATAGAGCTCATGGTTCATACGAAACTGGTATTCTCTGTTAACTCAGATTGGTTCATAAATTTTCCGAAGAATCTTCCCCTCAAAAACTCCAAGCGCTGTCTCATGCGCTTTTGCAAGTACCCATACTTCTGAACCATATATAAGCACGTATAGTATCAGTGTCTTGTAGAGAGCGACTTTTGTTTGTCGGGAGGTGGCTTTACTTCTAAACTGCTTATTTAGTCCCTTATTTAGTAGCATCTTTTGGCCAATATTTTTCTTCCTTTTACCTCAAAGCTGATGCCGTTTGTATTGTGTTGTATTGTGGCGTTGCCGGGGTAGATAAAATCGTTGACTATTTCAAACACGTAGTTTTCAACTTTCACTGTCTGCCCAAGTCTACCGGACGTCTTGTGCCTTGAAACCATTAACTTGGTTATATCTGAATTTACTGCCAGACCCACTTTTGCTGATTCTTAATCGACTTTTTCAAAGGTGGGAGTTCCTGCTTCTCAAGTTAAAAATTCTAAGGAAAAAATAGTTGGTCCCACACCTACTTCTTAAATTGGATAATATAATGTTGTATTAGGTTCAAGGCCTCTTTAGGTTTAGTGGTCCCAGTCATCATAAACTGTCAGTTGGTTATAAAGATTTAGAGGCAAATTCACCTTAATTTGTTTAATAGTTCTTCAGGCCATACTGCATCGATAATTTTGGAGACACCATTAAAAACCTGTGGGTCTCTTCAATGGTACTATTTTTTTGGTTTAGACCAAGGCCACACAATGAGGGGCAAAGTGATAAATGGTGAGTTTGTGCAGATAATGGCTCATTACTGAACCTAATTTATGAACCATTTATTTATTAAAACTTTATTGTCAAGAAAAGTTTGCGTAATGTTATAACGACAATTTGATTCATATTTATAGGAATTTACTGCTTTCAAAAGTAAAAAGGCTAAGTGATTATGCTATAAATAAACACTGCGGTATAACGGAGAATTCAGCCACTTATATACAAATCTAAGGAAATTTGTCGTCAAATCTAGGGAAAAGATCCGTCTTAGCAATACTGCAGTGTTTCTGTGAAATATTTTGATTTGCCGTTGTAAAATATTAACACACCAGATTTGCAAAATAAGGAAAAATTTCCGCAGAGTAAATGCTTGTTTGAAAATTTATATAAATTTGTTGTTTATTTACTTTGTTTGGATTCCGATATTTGTTGTATTGAATTTGGGATTTCTCTTCAATTGCAGCTCTAATTTTTCGAGATTACCAAAATTTTCCATAAATAGTTGTAAACTTTCACAGACTTATTAAGAATTATTTGGTATAAGCTCGACTCGATTCACAGACCAGGCAGGTATAAGCTTTTTTGTAATGTTTGCCATGTTTTTTTTGCCGCTCAGAAAACTACTAAGAATTAAAACAGCCTTTACTTCTAAACGGCACCACTTACATGATTATTTCAGTAGAACTTCATACTTACTTCTTTTTGGCAGCTCATAACTCTGCCCCTCGGCGCTTTGTTGTTTATTACGTCCCTTTGCCTATGTTAAGTTAGGTTGAATTGGCTGGTCTTAAAGACCTATAGAAGATCTTTGCATTTTAGTGTTACCAGACAAAAAGAAATGACAATCAGTCTTAGTAATTCAATATAACAAATTCTAGGGAACTCCGCAATCCCTAATCAAAAGCCATCAGCATTGCCTGGCCAGCCCCAAAATTTCCTGGCCTTGAAGAAAATAAGATCCTAGACAATTTACTTTTAAGCGCATGCACATTAGACAGTGGCATAGAATATGCTCAAAAGCTTTCCTATCCCCCAGTACACCAAAGAACGTGCAGTCGTCGTTGGTCAGTCGCTTCGCATTTTTGGCATGAAACCTGTCTTTCAATGACCTGTTATCATTCCTAATAGAGAGTTACATAATCTCTCTTTTTTAAAAACAGGAAAAACCTCATAACGCGCGAGTCATAAGGTTTTTACATTATCCCGGAGACTCTTCACAAAGTGGTAGTTACTTAGACCCCCGTAGCTCTGAACTTTGCCGTGGATTTTATAGCACCATTGAATTGAAATGAAACACAAACATTCATTGCTCTCTCAATAAGCAGATGGATCCCTTGCTTCGCTAGCTCGTCTGCCATTTGATTCCTATCAATACCCCTGTGCCACTGATCCCAAAAAATTTGCGTTTATCTCTCGGAACAAAATCCACTTATTTAGTTCCTGCACATCTGACTAATTGAGAAGTAGATGGGGTATGCAGAGATGGCTTTAACTACCACCTGACCATCAATAAATATGTTCACCTGATACTTCTCAGTTTAAGAGAGCATCAGCCTCGGACTCCTCGGACTTCACCTTCAAAATCCCTTTTCCGGGCTTAATAATCATTTATATTAAAGCAAAAAGTGTTTTTGCCACAATATTTCGTAAAAAGAATTTTTCCTTTTGTAGCTGATTTATTAAATTCCAAAGGTTTTTACGATTGGCATTGTAAAAAGGCTAAACGCATTCAGAAATTTGGGTAACTTTTCTATAGGCGGTATAGCAACAACCTGCTCTTTACATAAGAGAAATTTAACTAGCTGTGATTTGTGTAGCAGCACAAGTGGTGACTATTGTGGGTGAGTGATCAACAAGGTTTGAACCTCAGAAAACTGCGGGGATAAACCTTTTTTTCGCCATAATTAATGACGTCTGAAATACTTATTTGGTCAGTTGGTAAATAAGTTTGTGAAGTTGAAATGAGATTCAGTCTCGTTTCAGACAAATAATCATACCAAACGAGGTGATATGGCTGATAAGGTGGTATTCCAAATACATATCACGCTTAATACAAATTTGAATAACAACAACTGCCTTCCCAATAATCAATTTCGCCTTAGGTCCAAACGTCATACCATTGATAAAGCCAACAGCCAAAATGAAGGAAACTCAACAGCGTAAAAAAAATTTTGTTAATAACTGCTTCTCCCTAATATGCTTAAAACAAAAAATTTTCCAAAGAACCAAGTCAGAATTCCTGGTGTCTTATACTTAACAACTGATTGTAGTCTCTCATATACTGTTTTGGTAGATGAGCGAAAAGTGAGCGAGTCTACCAGTCTGGGGGATTTGAATTTGATTTCAGCCAAAGACCCTGGTAAGTCTGCTTCATCCTTTCTTTTCTTTTCTTCTTATACTTCTCTAAATATCTTCTTTCTTTTTATCTCCACCCCTTCTATATGTCCTCCAGGTTAGACAAAGGGACTGAACTAAGCGGACCCAAATGAGCTGTATCCTTTCCATTAACTGCCTCCTTTTTCACCTAACCTAACTTATAGTCTGTCATTGAATAAACTACTATTTCTTTTAAAGATTTTAGTACTTACTGCTTGTTCACAAAAATAAAAGTAGAATAAAAAAAATTATTTAAAGCAAAGTAACCGCCTGGGCTTAAACAATTTCTTTTAGCCTAGTAAACATGGAAATTATTTTTTCTATTTAAGTGCTAAACCTTTAAGCTCCAGGTGTTAAATATTTAAAATGAAATGATTTTCTCTTTTAAATTACACAAACTGGATTAAAGGATCTCTTTATGTTGACACACAATATATTTAAAGAATTACATTTTTGATGAAATGGGATTTGGGACTGTTTGATTATTTCTTGTTATTTTATAAAACTGTCAAATATTAAAGGTTTCATAAATAATTTAAAACGGTTTGGTCAATACCAACCTGCATATTTTCAATAATCAAAACACCTTGTCACCTAATGCAAACATTTTTTTCATAGCATAATCCTATAAATATTTTATAATATTAATTCATTTTAATAGCAGAAAGATTTAGTTTTTCTTCTTTGTGTTAAATGATTGGCATTTGGGTTACAAGGGATTTTATTAAATAATTTTTTTTAAATTTCTTTTCTTTTCATTCCAGTCATAAACAAATAAAAAGAAATTGAATTGGATTAACGGGGGAGATTTTTTTAAGGTATAAGTAAATAAGGACAAGAAAAAAACCATTTAAAAATTTTTACAAAGGTGTATTTATTTGCCAAGGAGCGAGCAAAGCCTAAAGGGATTTATGGCTCCCAATTTAGTAGTGGCAATTACATATTAATTTGGCACTGTAAAACGGCCCTAAATTTAAATCTTAAGGACAGTGAAACAAATAACATTGTGCAACGAGAAAAACTACCTTTGACGACAACCTAATTCTTTTTAAGATTTTAGGAATTTTTTTTCTTCAGTTTAAGATTTTTAAATGGGTGGCAATTTCGATTATATTCTTACTTAGAAAAGAGTTATTCGACTTTGTCAAAAGAAACACCAAAAGACTTTCCCCGGTGCCCCGGTAGATCAGTGGTAAGTGCACGAGTCTACCAGTCTGGGGGTTGTGGGTTCGATTCCCACCAAAGACCCTGGGAAGTCTGCTTTATTCTGCTGTTCTTTCTTTCTTATCCTTCTCTAAGATTTCTTCTTTCCTTCCATCTTAACACATTCTATTTGCCTCTCCAGGTAACATAAAGGGACCGAGTCAAGCGGACCCAAGAGAGCTGTATACTTTCCTTCAACGGCTGCCTGTTCTACCTAACATAACCTGCCACAAAAATAATTATAAATTTAATTTGAAAATATAAATTTAATTCTGGCACTAGCTGGACAAATTTATGGTAGACAGAAGGAACTTTTCAATAAAAAAATTAACACAAGTCAAAACTTTGTAAACTTAAAAATTATAAGGTCACACCCGTCATGTGCTAATTGTGAGCAGAAATTTTGTACGTTCAGTATCAACTTAATATTAATCGCTTTAAAATATATAATCTCTTTTAAAATTGAAATTTTGAATTTTTTGAGCTATGAGCCAAAAATGGTCACAACAGTCACAACGAAATTGCCCATATAAGAACGCACATCTTTATAAATAAAACAAAACTTATAAAGATGTTTTTGTAATATCATTGTTTAAACAATTCTTATATAATAATAACGTTTTAATATTTACACATACGATTGGTACTTAATTTATCATATTAAAACATAAATAATATTAAAATAGTAGGATGTGTTAGAAGTTACACCTCTAATCAAAATAAGCAAAACAACATTTTGAAATATTTTTTTCACACATTTAATTGCGTATACTTGCTGAAGGGCAGCAATAACATTTAAAAGTAATTTACGGCAACAGAAAACCGGATACAGCTGAACTGGCAACACCCGCTTCTACAGTCAATACAATTGTGTTTGCTGGCAGCCCAGCATGCAAACTAGGCAGACAATGTCTGTAACAGACAATTTTGGCAAAAATATGAATTGAATTGTACGGACGTGTTAAAGATTTCTTTAAGAAAATTTCGCGAACTTTTAAGATTTTTATCGGTTTCGTGCGGACTTGTCTTTATTATTTTTATTATACCTTTCACATAGTTATAAGGGTATATATCAGTTTATCATTCCATTTGTAATTTCTTTCGACCCCATAAAGTATATATATTCTGGATCCTTATCAACAAGGAAGTCAGTTAAGCCATGCCAATCTGTCCGTCTGTGTGGTTGTTTAAATCAGGTTTCCGTATTCAATTCAAGTACAACGTACCAGGTATTTGTGTTAAACCATCAGAAATATCCCTCAAATGATTGATATTTAAAATGAGTAATATCAGTTTACCATAGAATTATATATGGGCAAAGCACTTTGATTTTTACAGTTTTCCCATTTTCTAGAACGTTATCCATACAAAAACGCAAAAAATTTAAGCTCTACTTATGCCCTTGAATTTCCTTCGATATGTCTTACGGATTTTGTTTCAATCACTTTATGTATTTCGCGTTAAGATATCTGACAAAATTTGTCATATACTCTGCCAATCTGGCAAATGTTTCTGTGGGGTATCGCTTAAATGTCGGCCAATTTTGCTGGCTGGGAAAAATCAGTTTGTGCTGAGTATTTAAAAAATATGATTGTAAAATATACACGCACAAACGTATGCACATAAGTAGGTATGTATATTGATATCCAAGGTACCAAAAACTATGCAAAATCATATTTATTTCTCTGCGTTGAAATAAACTGTGATGGTGCTATTATTCAGTTTTAGAGCCTTTGCGAAATTTTGGCATGGTTTGTTGTGGCACATTATTGCATATTTTGCATATAGCAGCATATTTTGGCATATTTTTCCTTTAGAAGCACTTTTTTGCAAAACCCGTTTTTAAAGCATTTGTTGAATTTTTTTTTAATTTTAAAAACCCTGATAAAATGTTTTGCGTGTTCATTGTCACCCTTTGTAAGTTTTAGTTTTTATACCCTTCACATGGTGATAAGGGTATATAACAGTTTGTCATTCTGTTTGTAATTCCTTTATTATCCATTTGCGACCCCATAAAGTATATATATTCTGGATCCTTATAGATAGGGAAGCCGATTTAGCGATGTCCGTCTGTCCGTCTGTTGAAATCAAGTTTCTGGAATCAAATAAAAAGATACAGACCAGTTATTGGCGTTAAGCTATTAGAAATTTCCTGGAGACAATCGTTGTTTAAAATCAGCAAAATTGGTTTACTATTGACTGAGATATAAGCGAAAACCCAAAACAACCCATTTTTTTTGGACAAAATCCGTCAATATATCCCTATATATCTCAGGAAATATAGTCACTCTTGCCACAAAACTTGGCACAGACTCTCTAAGAGTAGGGATCTCAATAATGAAAACGTTTTTTTTCAGATAGGATCAGGAGAAGTGGTATTTTTCCTACAGTTGCACAAATTTGATGAAATATTTTATGCGCTATATCTCGGAAACTATAACAGCTATCGACTTCAAATGTTATACAAAAAGTTATTGGGAAATAAAACCTACCCTTTAAAGAAAATTTTTTTTGAGTGGGGGCAAAAGAAAGGGGTAGCTCCCATACAAATCGACAATTATTATAAAATATTCGATACGCTATATCTCGGAAACTATAACAGATATCGAAATCAAATGTTCTACAAAGAGTAATTGGACAACAAGGCCTAGGTTAGGTTAGGTAGAACAGGCAGCCGTAGAAAGAAAGGATTCAGCTCACTTGGGTCCACTTAATTCGGTCCCTTTGTGTTACCTGGAAAAGCAGATAGAATAGGTTGAGACGGAAGGAAAGAATAAATTTAGAGAAGGATAGATAAGAAAGAAAGAACAGAAGAATGAAGCAAACTTACCAGCGTCTCTGGTGCGAATCGAACCCACAACCCCCTGACTGGTAGACTCGTGCACTTACCACTGACCTACCGGGGCACAACGCCTACTCTTTAAGGAAAAAGAATTTTGGGTGGGGGGTGAAGAACCGGTAGCTCCCATTCAAATAACCAATTTTTATGGAATTTTCGATTCGCTACTTCTGGAAAACTACTACAGCTATCGATTTCGAATATTCTACAAAAAGTAATAATCAAATAATTTTAGAGAAAAAGTTGGATAGGAGCAGGGGGACTAGAACCTCCCCTAACATTTAATAAGTTTTATTAACCTTTAAAAATGAATAATGTCGAAAGCTTTTATAACTCTCAATCTCAAACCTTCATCTATTTGTGTTATTTATACTGACATAAAAACTTTGTAAAGTTTTCTATAGACTTTAAAACTTGCACAAGGTTTTTTTTTTATTATTTGCAGTACAATATAACTCGGCTGGGTATATTTATGGACCAATATGAAGGGTATATAAGATTCGGCATAGCCGAATATAGCGCTCTTACTTGTTTAATTATTTATTTTGAAGCGAAACCCTTTTTGGTTTATTTTGATTAAACAGACAATCCATACCCGATTTGTTTTAAAAACGTTTAATTAAACATTATTTAGCATAAATTTAAGTTTATCCTTTTTATATTTTGTACCTGAATTTTTTGTTTTTGGCAATGTTACCCTACGGTGAAGTGGACTGGTCTAAGACTATTGACGTGAACGGTTCCTAAGTTAAGGGACTGGTTCTAGTTCTTGCAATTAGTATGAGGAAAACCTGCCACTTTTACATTGCGTTGTCATTGGAGAAGGCAATTGTGTATGTATAAACAGATGTATGTTTATGTATAGGGACAAGTGTTTCTATTTTTTCTTTTAACACCTTTTAACCAGTTACTTGATGCATACCTTTTTAGCCGGTCGCGACCAAAAACTTTTGTCCAATCCATGTTTTGTATCTGTAACAGGAAGAGTACGCCGACCAATTGGCACCCATTTCCCGCAGGGTAGTTATTTCGTTAAAGTAATTTAATTTTAAACGCTGCCTTTTCAAATTCTTTAATCTTTATCTTTGAAGCATATAACCCTTTATTTAGAGCATGCTTTTGGTTCCTTCTAATGTCACGTGGAATTTTGAAATAATTTATTCTGACAGTTAGTAGAAAGAATGTTAATATATTTTGATGTAAATACTAATAAAAACCTTAATTTATATTGTGCTTCGGAAACAGCAATAAAATTTTTTTTTTGGGTTTTTTGTTACAGAAATTATTTTAGTTTAAAAAAACCAGAAACAAACACAATTAATTTTAGAATTGCATTTCATTAGAAATATATTAGTATAGCAAAATAGGAGATCCTGATCTTAGTGCCAAAGAAATAGAAGATATTAAAGTCGTGACTACTCAATTTTTATTTTAAAATCTCCTTTCAAAAATACCCTATATTTGGTATTGTGAGGTGCATTTTTTCTTTCTTTTTTCAAGGCAACACGATCTGCTGTACACATATTTCTTAAGACAAAAAATTATACTGCAAACATGTTTCCTTCAATTATCTGAGAGAAACCAATATTTAAAGCAGTAATGACCCAAAATACTTACTCCGAGACAAGACTTGGGGGCTCTGTGCAATAATGAAGGAATTAAAACATTAAAAAGGCTTGGCCAATAAACCAAAAACCTTTCTCAACAAAGTTTTTTTAAATATCTCTGAAATATGACCTGCGCTTTGGTTACAAGAAACTGTGAACAATTAAGTTGAATCGACTCAGGAAGTGATTCTATGCACATTAGAGGAGCCACAATAAATCAAATTTGGGTTTCCATGCCAGATCATAAGATTGACAAAGTTTCAGTTTAAACCGATATTGTTAACACCTGTCTCGCTGAGGTTAAAATTGCGAAAAGGGAAATTTCTTTTTAAAAATTAAACTAATTGCAAATAAAATCAAAAGTTTTAAAATGGTTTTGACAAAATATGGATCAATTACTTTGAAGCATTTTTGGCTGTGTATTAACAGAAAAAAGTGAAAGTTTTATTTTTTTATAAATTTTTTTTGGTAAAAAAAGATTTAAATTTTTTTTTGGCAAAGCTATTCTTACACCCCTTAAACCTCTAAGTAGATTTTAAACCAAAAAAATTGACTTTGACAGAGTGAGGTGAGGCTTTTTGAATTGTATTTTCTGACTAACTGACATATGTATATTAGGGGAGTATCGCGAAAGATAATACAAATATAATTTTTCATGTATCTTGTGGATAGCCTAAAGAACATAGCTCAGCTTTGGAAAAAAAAAATATTTTTTACAAAATTTGAGAATTTTTAGATTTTGAGATCGTAATAAAATATTTATCCATAAATAAATTTTTCAGTTTTCCCCGTTAACTTGTAGGTAAGAAATTACTCTTTTCGCAACACTAAACTCAGCAAGGTACGTGTTTACCGAGGCGCATATGAATCAGGTGGGATAAGTTCTACAAAAACAACTAAATTGTCATGCTAATATCAAAGACAAATAACAAAAACTCACAAATTCGTCTTCTTTCTTTCAGCTTCTTTTTTATAGCTTACTACAGTTGTTGTTTTGAGAAAAGAAAAAAAATATATAAAAAAATAAACAAAGTATGGAATTTTAATAATGAAATACCCTTACTTAGCTAATTGACGGAGGTCATCTGATATATTTGTATGTGCCTTGGTGTTAACATTATCAGATTGTGCTGAAACTTTGTCAATGATATTTTCTGGCTTCTTGGCACACATTGGAGGAGTGCCCGAATGGAAAATTTAAACATAATTTTTTGTGGCCACCCTTATGCGCATATATGGTGTGGCTATAACTAATTGCTATTAAATGGCAAAATTTTTAAATAAGTAGGCAGCAAGCATTTTTCCAGTGGCATTGCTTTTTTTGAAGGTACATATGTAGGTATGGACACTGGATGGCGTACAATTTGTTATATTAGAAGGTGACAGCTTTATTTTTCAAGAAGGAAATCTTAATCTTAAAAAATGTAAAGTCATGTTGTGTTCACAGATGGTGTAGTTATTAACAAGACAGCCAATTTCTTCTTCAACAATATTTAATTCATTTGCCAAAATTAAAAAAATATGTTTTGTTTTACATTTTATTTTGTATGATTTTCATATCTTATTATCTTAATTTATTTTAATATTGTAGTAAACAGACCTTATTTAAAATTAAAGTCAATCTATTTTTTTCAACAGCTTGGCAATATTTGGTTTTTGTTTTTTTGTCCTTTAAAAAAAATTTGGTTTTCTGTCCCTTCTTTTGTTTTCAAATTGTAAGATAAACCATTATAGATTAGGAATGCCATATGGCACCCAAACTTTAATTAAAAGTTAAAAAATTGTTCAAGCTTGCTTCTGCCTTGTGGTTAAAATTGGACCGTAATTTATTTAAATTTTAAACTATAACGTCATTAAGAATGTTTTTACTTCAAAAGTATACCTTTTGAAGTTTTTGCTATTTTATGTTCAATTTTTGTTTTATTACCCTTTTAAACTTGAAATTAAGTTTTAGTTTAGCGACATTCCAATGTGTTTATATTTAGGTGGTGAAAGAAGGTAAGATTTGATATATGGCACAACAAGGAATTTCATTTAAAAACTTATATAGCTGGATGAGTTTTAAAGAAAAGTGTTGCCAGAGATCCACAAAAAGTTAAAAAAACTTATAAGATGAAAATGTTGAGGCACAACACAAAATTGTCTTGGCTAACATTTTTAAGTCAATAAAGCATCAGAAGATTATATTAAATTTAATTGACCATTAAAGGTCCCTTTAACTTATTTGTGTCAAATTAGACTTTTGGTCAAATTGACAAAAGCTAAATGTAAGTCTTCAATTTAAATTCTTTTAAAGCATTTTTTTCAAAGATGGGCTATTTTCTGACGTAAAGATCACACATACTTAAACAGACTAAAATATATTTAAAATATATCATGCCTTTAAATAACATTTTTAGTTTTAAATTTCGAAATTTGTATTTTTTTAATTGAAGCAGTTTTAACTAATCTGTATACGAAAGCTACTTTGGTTTAAAAATTAAAAAAAAACGGCTCTTGTGGGATTTGTTTAACGTTTTATATAAGCACGAATACTTTTATCCAAGTGTAAGTAATTAAAAAACTTTAATAAAATATCAAACCTGGTAACACTGATTTTTATCGCCTAGTACAGAAGCAGTTATTTCGTGTTTGCTTTAGTGGTTGGACTATATTTGTATTTTATTTCCTTTAAAGTGAATATTTTAAAACAAAAGTGAAATAACGAAGTTGAAAGTTGAGTTTTATTGTTATTGTTTGACATTTCCTTTTCGTAGGTGTTGCATGTTAAGATTTTTTTTCTTAAGAGTTTTGTGTTTGGATTTGAAAAAATGTGAAAATGAGCTGTTAAATTAAAAGTTTTATTTTCCAATTTAGATGCACGACATGTAAGGAGTCCATCAAAAATAAAAAAAAAAAACAAACGAGTTAAAAAGTTTAACTAAATAAAAAGTCTTAGCATTTCTTGTACTTTGTTTACCCACACCACATAAGTGGTAGGGGTATTATGCATTTGTGCAGCTTTTTGTAGCGCCCAAAGATAATAGCGTGAGACCCACTTTCACTTAAACCGAACAACTCAGTCGATTAAAGCATGTCCGTCAAACCATTCCTTCTTCCGACTGGGTGTCCATGTATTAATTTTATAAAAGTACAGATCGCAATTTTGCAGATCTTTTGCTGAATTATTTTGCCCTGGCATGAAGCCTTTTGTTTTAAGTGACGATCAGGCCATTTTTAAGATATAACTAGGAAGACTATTTATTTCTCGTTTGATATCAGTACACTTTTCAATTTTTATAGTCTAAGAACCGCCTTTAATTAGGGCGATCACATTAAAATCCCTTCCTGGGTCGATTAGAGCCTTTTCGTCTGTCTTAGTGTCATGTATTCTTGTAAAAAAAATATTCGCTTCAAAAACTAAGTTTTTAAAAAATTTTTAATCGTTTTTTGGGAGCTGTCGATCGACTCAAAACAAGATTTAAAAGACTAAAATAATTTTTAATACACTTTTTGCTGCTATAATAATACATAACTCTCTACTTCTGCAATAATTTAACAAGTTTTGAAGGAAAAAATTGAAATTTCAATTTATTTTGAAAATTCAGTACATATTTGAAAAAATCAGTACAAATCAGTTCACCAAGTACAAAATCAGTACATGTACTAATGATATCAGTACGAATGGTCGCCCTAGATATAGCCTCCATACAAATGTCCTCCCGGGATAAGCGTTGAGTATTACTCTATCTTCACAAAATTTTGCATGTGAGTCTAGCTTAGTCCTACCGATTTAATAATTATTTGAGATATTATCGGTCGGGTTTTTCACATAGCCATACAGATCTATTACTTTCCTACTTGTTGTTATTAAAATACATATGTATGTGCATCCTATTTCTCAGAGAAAACAAAAAAAAAATACTTATTTTATCACTATTTGCTTTTAGTATTATGTATATGGTATGGAAAATAACATTTTTGTCCCATATCTATACTAATAATAAAGAGGAAAAGTTTTTTGTATGTCTTGATTTTTCTCCGGAACTACCTAACCGATTTGGATGATTTTTTCACCAATGTTATTTTGTTGCTTCCTGAACGGACATAGGCTATAGTTTATTTTTTTACCTTAAGTGGGCGTAGTACCTCCCATACAAAATTAATGGTCTTGATGGTATATCTCGAGAACTATAATCGCTATCTGCTTAAAATTTTGTGAAAGTTATTTAATTAAATATTTTTCTATTTGTGTCAAATATTTTTATGACCGGAGCAGGGGAAGAGGTACCTCCAATTCAAAATTATTTTTTTTAACAGATGATACATTTAGTCTCAAAATTTTGTGCAATAGGCTTAGTACTACTAAATGGAGCTTATAATGGGATAAAAACCAAGTAAAGAGCAATTTACAAACATACGCACACACGTTGTATGTGAATGCTTTTGTTTATATACAATAAAGAGAATACCGTTATAGGGAACTGCAAAATGACTTTCCACAACAGCTTCTTAAACTTGCGGAAGGGACTTTTCCGTCTTTAAATCTGAGCCCTAGACACAATGAAATCATTTTATATGAGGCACTTGGTCATACATTATATAGTCTACAGCATCTAATAAATGAAAATTTGTTGGAATGAGATTTTAATTGGCTGTGCTCAAAAGCAATAATATCGCCTACACATTAGACTGTAAATGAAATAAACCATCTTATCATACAAAAAGTCCCCGGGCAAACTAAAACCTACAAATTGATTAATACTGTCCCCAATATCGAGGATACAGTGTATTATCCGCAGGAATTTCTAAATTTGCTAAATCCTTCTGGCTTGCAATCTCAGGAGCTTTCTCTTAAAGTTGGCACAACTATCATGCCATTAAGAAGTTTATGCCCTACAAACATGTGCAATGGAACAAGACTTCTTATAACTGAGTTAAAAGAAAATTTAATTGTAGCAACTATACTGACAGGTCCTGCAACAGGCCAGCTTGCAAATATTTTGAGAGTTCCTATGATTCCTACGAATTTTCCTATATAATTTAAACGCTAACAGTTCCCAGTGAAAATATCTTTTGCGATGACTATAAACAAGTCTCAAGGACAAACCTTTTCTTTGATTGGAATTGATCTTCTTAAAGCATGTTTTTCACATGGCCAATTATATGTCGGCTTATCACGAATTGGAAATCAAGAAAACCAGTTGCCAGTAAATAACACAACATTAAACATTGTATACAAGGAAGCACTGAGCACCTAGAAATTTAAAATAAACATTGTAAAATAAAATAAATAAAAACGAAAAAACGTCTCCCTATAAAGAAATGACGATTTTTCTTTAAATCTTCACCAGAAGCAAAAAATTAAAGAAATATTTAATGTTTTAGTTACTGTTTTAGGACAAATGATAAAATTTACACATAACGTTAAGGTCGTTGCTAAATTTTCCGAGTGAAATATAAAGACAAAATTATAGCACGAACTGGCCCATCCTTTAAATTTTGCTGTTATCTACTTTGGTCAAGGGCACGACAAATGTACCTTCTGTGCTATCCAAAAATTGAAAAGGATTGGAAATTAACATATGAAAAAATTGTATATTAAGTCAACAAATAAAAAATTAGTACAACAATATTACAAACATTTTAAAGTAAAACTCTATTTATTTCAAAAAATATTGAAAATAAAAAAAATTAAAAGACATATGTACAAAAAAAGTAAAAGAAATTTGTTATTTTTTATATAATTTCCTTTACCATCAATTTATCTAATTAGGTGTACGGGAGCGCCCCGGGTAATTTAATTTTAAAAACTTTTCAGGGCATTTGTAGTTATATAATTATAATTAGGGGATTCCAAAGGTACTTTATTTTGTCATTTTATCATAATGTAATAAAATTTTGCAATGGTTTAAAAGTCTTTACCAACTATTGGACACTCGGCGCAGGTATATGCGGAAATGTATTTTCTTAGAACTAGTTTTGTATAGAAGGCAAAAACCATGTTTTTAAACAATTGTGAAATTTTATAACACTATGACAAAAGAACACTTTGTGAATCCTCTAAATGTGTATTTTGAATTTTCATGTATAAAATATTTGAAAAAATTTGCGATTTATTGCTGAACAAATTGTTGCAGTGAAGTTTTGTATTTAGTTGCCATTTTTTATTGCTTTTAAATTTAGTACTTCCAGTGGACGTGATGCATTTTAAGCGTGTTAGCTTTAAATGTTGGTAGAGTTACAGTGGGGTTTTTTTTTTTAATGACTATAAATTAAAGATTGTGTGATAAAAGCTTAATAAATAACAATAATAAAAAAAGTTTCTATTGTAAGCTTCAATTTTTTTTTTGTATTTTTTTGTATTTTTTGTATTCTTTTGTTGTAAAGAGATTACATATATAAGTAATTTTTGTGCCTTAAGTCTATTAAATCTGATTAAGAGCTTTTTACATTTTTCACAATTTAGTGAGTATCAAGTAAAATAGAAAATTGAAAAATTCCTTACAAATGTTGCCAGTAAAAAAAGTTCACACCTCTCTTTTGACGTTTTAATATACTTATAGTACCATATAAGGATTATTATTTCGAAGTTAAAATCTTGAAACAAAATTTAACATGTGTTCTCAAGTACCCAGAAGCTGATTTAATTTTTTATATTTCTAAAACAAAATACTTGGAACGTAGGCCAAGGTGCTAAACTACATCTCTGCAATATTAATACAGGGTGTCTAGTGGCAGATTTATATTTTCAAATTTTGAAAAAAACCTAATTATAAACACAAAGTTTTATTAAGAGCATTGGACAATAGAATGAAAAAGATGAATTTATTTATTAAAAAGTATGACATCTAAATATCTTCCCTTTAGTTGATTACACTGTTCAAAATGGAGCCTTGTGTTATGCGGCATACGCTACAGTTTAACTGAGTTAATTTCTCGGCGAATATTTTTCTTTAAAACCACAAGAGATTCTGGATTGCCATTATAAGCCCTGTCTTTGAGGTAACCCAACAAAAACCCATTAGAATTAGACCGGGTTACCTCGGTGGCATGGCGATGTCCCCAAAATGACTAATCAGTTTTTGTGGGAAATTCTTCCGAAGCAAATGCATTAAAGCTCTGGCTGTGTATGAAGTCGCCACATCCTGTTGGAACCACTTGTGTAAGGACTACTATATATGAGCTCCCAGGCTAAGCAAAAAGAATTCCGTAGTCATTTTTTGACCATTGATATTCGTCACCTGGCCTCGAGACTTTTCGAAAGAAATGTTCCAGCTATCTAATGCATCGCACACCAAACAGTTACCCTGGGGCAATGCAAGACTCTTGATATTTCAATGGAGGCTTGCGGGATCTTGGAGACCATTAGCGGCAGTCTTGCTTGTTGTTGAGCCATTTAAGTGAACTGGGCTTCGTCGCTCCGAAAAATGGGATTTACAACGGGAAAATGCTCTAACCTCGTTTCACAAATATTTTTGCTTAAATCAAAGTCACTTTTTCTTTAGTTCTTGAACGATTTGAATTCTTAAAGGATGGAACTTCAGATCCATTTTTAAAATTTCATGAATAATTGCTCTTGGAAGTCCGAGTGAGGCTGCTCTTACCCAAAACTTCGCTTCAAAATTATGAAAAGCTTTTTCTGGGATATTTTAATTTTGAAGCGAAATATCAGATAATAATAAATTAAAATTAAAATAATATAGAAAAACCACTGACCTTAGGCTTAGTTAAATAAAATAAAAAAAAATGCAATAAGTTGATTGATATTGAAATTTTCAAATAAATCTTCCATTTTTTATTTTAATAAAAATATTCAGAAGTTAGTGAAATACTTTCTATTGATTTCACATGGTCCCATTTAATGCAATCCACTATGACACATTATTTAATTTATTTTTTTTTAAACAAAATTTTTAAGATAAATAAGTTCAAAAAGACCTTTTTGCTTAATTCTAGAACAAAATTTATGACCGATTTAACTTTCCAAGCACACTTTTTCAAAGTAATTTCTCTTGAGAAATAAAAGAATTTTTTAAGAAAATAAAATGGGGACCAATGGCTTTCTAAAAGGTTACAAAAAAAAAATATAGAAACTTTATTTATGTCTGTATAAATATATTTAACTGTTGAACCGAAAATCAACTAAAAACTGTTAACTTTGTTTTACAGGCAGAATGTAAATCAATTTTATTATAACTTTTCTTTTATTTTATTTATTTTATCTACCCTGCACATAGTGATAAGAGTGTATATCAGTTTGTCATTGCGTTTGTAATTTTTTTACTATCCATTTGCGTGCCCATAAAGAATATTTATTCTGATTTCTTATAGATAGGGAGGTTGATATAGCCATGTCCGTCTGTCCGTCTGTTGAAATCAAGTTTTCAGGGTCATTTTAAGCATTACGGACCAAATATTAGTGTCAAACTATCAGGAATATCCATTTCCGACCCCATTAAGTTCATTAATTTCGGATCCCTAAAGATAGCGAAGTCGATACAATTGCTCAAATGTGGTGAGTTTTCTGTTTGAGGTAACTGGGTTAACAAAAAGTTCAATGTAAAGGATATATAAGATTCGGCACTGCCTTATATAACGCTCTGACTTTTTTTTTTGAACTTTCGTTTTAGTTTTTTTGCGAAAGCAAAAACTAAAGAAAACGTTTTCATGGTCTGTTAAGTCACACACATCGAATTGGTGGACAAACATTTACTTACATACACATTTTCATGCATTAACACATACATACCTAACGTCTATTCAAGATTTTAATAAAGTTTAACAGCATTTGTAGTTGCAAATGGCTCTTGTCTGAAAAGCATAAATTTGCCAAACTAAAACATTTTTACACACAAGGAAGTAGGCATAATAACACAATCACAGAAACATTTATAAATCTTTTGGGATTTTGTCTGGCTAAAAAGGGGTCATTGTATGTAAACACCATAAATATACAAACACTTAATAACGAACTATTGTTACTTGTCGAATTTGATTTATGTTAAAAGGGCCTATTGAGGTCAAGTAATGTTTATATTTTTCTTTTGGGTTAAAAAATTAAGTCCCAAAGAATTTATACACTCAACTAAATCATTTGTATGAAACTTTAGGAGAATATAAAAACTATTAATATGGTGTTGGCTTCATTCTCCTTAAGGTTTCAACTGTTTTGAAATCCTATTTACAATTGACTAAGTTTTCGAATACAAACTTGATTATCAGATATGTATGTCACAGAACTAAGTTCGTTTGGAAGATACATTCAAGCACAAAGTGTGGGGTCGTATAAACTAATGGAAGCAGAAAGTATATGTTGTTTAAATTAAAGCTTTAAGAAAATTCTTTTAACATTATCTAAAAAATAAAATATTATTTCCATTATTAGTTTTGAATTAAATTTGCAAAGGTTTTGTATGGTGGGTATTAAAAAAAAATATGTGGCATGTTATGATAACTTTAAAAAAATTTGGTCCTTCAGTGTAATTGCTTACTAAGGTAACATCACTGTTTGATTCCTATCTTAAGCCCTTAGGGGAAATTTGGTATAAAAAGAAAAGCTGAAAACGTTTATAATATTGTACTCTTCTTAAATTTGGTTCAAGGCGCTACAGAAAATGCCTGAATCTCAAAAGCATAAAAGTATACAATAAATCTAAAAATTTAATCTCAGGGCAATAGAATACCATCTCTTTAAACAAGTGTGGCCCCCATTGTCGTAAAATAGTTCGAGGGAGCAGATGTGTGCATGCTTCCATCTTATTTAAAATATTTGTTTAGAGTTTCGCATATAACTGGTAAAACTTGCAGATGTTGCTGTTTTTAAATACAAGGGAGGCATTTTTGTACAGACAGACTGAAAGGTCTGTTTGATGTGGCTAACATTGGCTTATCTAGTCTATTATCCTTTGTTAGAGTTAGTTACTAGTTGAAGAAATTGGACCATTACACAGAAACTATTGCCAACCATTTAGATTAATCTCAACTTTTATTTAAAATGCTTGTCTAAGCAAAACTAATTTAATGCATTTTCTCTTTCTATCTTTCAATCTCTTCAGGTGTCACAAGAGGACCAAAGGAACGGGCTGAAGGGGGCTGTTTATGCTTCTTCTATTAGTCTTGTATATATTTTGCCACCTAAACTTAAAGAAGCTTATTGCATTGAGCCGTCAAGGTTTTTGGTTTTAATAAACGGCTTTAGCAAATTTTATAAGATCAACCTATCACTGCCCCTACCTCCCTCAATATACGTTTATTCCTTTGCCAGATCAACGTTCAAAAATACTATTCACAAACAGTACTTTTTTCGAAAGATTCGAAATAAAAGAATATACAAGATGTCCGCAGGCAAGGTATACATACCACTTTGTTTTGCCGCCATTTTGGTAAGCATTAGTCTTCACAGTTCATATGGTAGTTGAAAATTAGAGACGTGGCAAATTTGTAATGGAAAAATATTCGGTAAACCAACGTGTTTTAATGGTTAAAAAATTTTATAAAAATCAATTATTGATCATTATGGCGATAAGAAAGTTACGTGAAATTTTCGGGAACAACAACGTGCAAAAAAGGCGCAGAATTTAAGGTTTAGTAAATGATTGCGAAGAAAAAGAGACTGCAGCTTATAGGCCCAAGCATGGACCACAATGTACTGCAAGATCGGCTGAAAATATTACTGCTGCTCAAGAAAGTGCTCAAAAGAATACATCAACCTCAATTTCATGCCATGCTCAGGAGCTTTGTCTTTTAAGAACAAATTTGGCCACAATTTTGCACAAGGATTTGAATTTGTTTCCATTTGAGATTCAGTTGATACAAGAGCTTCTTTCAGTAGACCATTTACGCTACCGTACATATGCCAATAGGATGTTACAGTTTGTCCGTGGCAATCCCAATTTTTATGAAAAAATCATAATGAGTGACGAGGCATATATTTTTTTGAATGTATATGTGGATGAACAGAAAAGTCGGTTTTGGGCAATGAAAAACCCTCAAGTTATTCATCAGTCACCTTTGCATACATTAAAAGTGAGAGTCTGGTGTGCAGTTTGGTCAAAAGGAATCATTGGACTTTACAAAGTTATTTCTAGAAATGGTTTTGTTGATTGGCCTCCTAGGTTGCCTGATTTGACTACTCCGGACTTCTTTTTGTAGGGATATCTGAAAAGCAAAATTTATGCAAACAAACCAGAAACGTTGGAACAACTCAAGCAAAATATTTTTGATGAAATTAATGAAATACCGCGGGAAATGTGTGAGAATGTAATGAAAAATGTGCTCAAAAGAGCTCGCATTTGTGAGGCTAACAGGGGCATTTATCTAAAATTGTATTTAAGACATAATTTCCGACATTAAATAAAACATTTATCAATATAAGATCCATTATCTTTCTTTTAATCAAAAATTATATACAAACAAAACAGTACACCTTGCCGGCGGACATCCTGAATTTGTAGATATTTTTGAAACAACAAGACCCACTATTTGAAGTCACCCCAGTCTGCAATTTTAATCAATCTTAACTCCACCCGTTTAGTAATATGAACTGTTATGTCAAGTATTAAATTATTTGCCTTCTGACTTTCTGACTTTTGTTTTGACTATTTTACAGTGCTTCAGCTTTGACAAGAACCAGGCGTTTTGTCCTTAAGTTTGCTAAAAAAATAGCTTTAATTCCTAAATTTTTTTAATATTTAATTTTTAAATACTATCTTTGTTAATATTTCGACGTAAAAAAATCTTTATTTCCATACGAATTTTTTTTATATTTTAAGGATATTTTTTACAGTTGTGTAGGATATTTCATATAGTCAGACTTGTTTAATATTAAATAATTTATTTTGTTTTTTTTTTTTTGTTAATCGATGCTTAATATATTCATCAATGTTGAATCAGCCACAAAGACGCAGAAGAATGTGTTCATATGGGGAAACTTATTTTATATTTATAGAATTTTTTTATTCAAGTAAATATCATTGTTATAAAAAGCTTTTAAGGGGTTTTGAATAAATTATTTCCTTTTCTTTATTCTCATACATGTGTGAGCATTTTGCTATCCCCCGTAGTGTTTTAAGAATTTTTATTATGGTTACGCGTGTGTAATTTTTCTTTGTAATTTAATGGAAATTTGTCATTGTTCTCTACTTTAACAATGGAAATATTGAAATTCAGGATAATGATTACATTGTTGTTAAGTTTATTGATTTGTAAGTTACAGTGTTGCCAGAAATTACGTTAATATGCCAATGAGCACTTGATGTTTTTAAGATTGCTGTTCTTAAAGGATATAATTTTTAAATATAAGTAGAGATTGCTTTTACTGGAAAGTTTAATTTGTCAGTTATGCTGTTTCAGAAAGTTCGGTGAATTGAAATGTAAGTAATTTCAAAGTTACCCATTTTAAAATCACTGACTTTAGTCAATATCGTTTGGTATGTGTCCGTTTAAGCTAAATACGAAAAGCTTGCGACCAATAAAAAGTAGAAGTATTTAGTTGCAAGGAGTATAGAGGGTGTCTGCTGGCAAATTTATATTTTTAAATACGATTATTTCAAAAAGTAATCAATGAAGTGGAGCGAGGAGAGTGGCACCGTTAGGATTGCCGACTGTGCGGATTTGTCACCCTCGATGTCGCCGTGGTCGTCTAAGCATCGCACCTTCGCTGTGGATACTTTATTTAAGAGTAATAATTCTTACGAAGTTAGTCGTCAACAATTTGGTCAAAGTTTGGTATTCGGTGAATACGTGATAACCAAGTGCTAATTTAATTATTTCGAGGGCACAGAAATTTCGCGCAACTGCTTACGCCATGAAGGTCCCACGGGCAAAGCCAATCGATCTTTAAGAACTCCCGAAAATACTGAACTGGTTGAAAGCAGTTTACCTGAAAATAAGCGACTTTCAATATGGAAGAGAGCGGGCTTACTTAAATTTCCAAGAGCAAGTATTCATGGAATTTTAAAAAAGGATCTGAATTTCCATCCTTTTAAATATCAAGCCGTTCAAGAATTGAACTGAAAGAAAGTAACTTAATTTGCGCAAACATTTTTGTAAAAGAATGTTGGAGCGTTTTCGCAATGTAAATTCCATTTTTTAGAGCGACGAGAGTAATTTTCACTCAAAAGACCACGTAAACAAAATACTGCCGGTATTGGTCTCCAAAAACTCGCAGTCCTCGACTGCAGCATCCAAAACTATTGCACTGGGGACATCCCAAAGCCACCGAGGCTTTCCAATCTAACATGGATTTTTTTATGGGGCTACCTCAGAGAGAGGGTTTATGTTGACAATCGCTCATCCTTGGTGGCTTTAAAGTTAAATATTTGTCGGGAAATCTGCTCAATTGAGCCAAGTTTATTACAAAGTGCAGCGCAGAGCACAATGTTCCTTTTTAAACAGTGTGTTTGACACGAAGGAAAAAATTTGGATAACATGCTTTTTAAAAAATTAAATCCACTTTCTATTCTATCGTTTAACGCTCTTAATAAAACTTTTTTGTCAATTATTAAGTTTTTTTATTTAAATTTGAAAACCTTATCAACTAAATTTAATTTCTTCACTAACCAATGCTTAAAAAAATAACCACTTATATATAATTGATTTTTAGGTTTTTTGAATACCCAAAACAGGTATGTTTTTTTGTGTATTCAGGACGAAATTAACAACAAGCTGACACAGACATTTATTTTTTTAATTTATTGTAGTTAAAATTTGTACAAAATATACCGAGGGCGTGTATTCAATAAATGCCAACTCAAAAAAGCTTACTTTTCAGGAAAGCGAAGAAACAAGTTATTTCGCTTACTATTGTTAAAATAAACAATCTTCCTTCCAGAAGATATTTTATATATTTTTACTAGTTTACACCTTTGCAAAAAATTTTACATCTTGCACTCGTTTGCGTATTTTTTGGAGATAGCATATTTAAGTATACTAAGAAAGAAATACTTTTTCAGAGTTAGCATATTTTGTCGGAAAATAAAAATAATTTTTTTTTTTGCAATATGTTTATTAACTAACCATTTTTAAACCAGGTTTAATACGTTATTACCATACTTTTTATATTAATTGCATAAACTTAAAAAAAATAAGGAATCGTTTCATATTTTAAATATTAAAAGCTCTGAAAGTCTTTTTCATCTCGAGTTGCTCAAATTTGTCACTCTCTAACTTACGCTATATTGTCCATTCAAATTGAATACTTTGAAAGCTTATATCATTGGCTATAATCGCCCCATACATAATGTTTCAATGCGATAAATAGTTTAAAAGTTACATATACACATTTTAGCAATTTTTTCTTCGAAATCTATGCACTGGTATTTTAAAAGTCTCAAAAAGTAACCATTGGATATAACATTTTTTACCAGATTCGTGTTCAGCACGCCAAATGCAACATGATATGATGGCGATTTATAAAAAATTAAACGTTTTTAAAAATTTTGAAAATTTACAATGGAAGTTAGCATTTATTTTCACCAAAAAAAAAATTTACTTTGAGAAAGCATAAAAAAAATGTTTTAAGACGAGAATAATTCTTTTTTTTGTTTTTAAATTTTTACCACAGATGGGTGTTCCACAGAGGAGTCATCTGCCATCGAAAAGTTATTTTGCCCAAAAATTGAGTTAGAATATTTTGTATATACGTCCTCGATATGTACTTGTACATACTTTCATGAAGTTTATCTTTGCCCAAAAAAAAAAAAAAACATTGTTTGAGATGAGAAATCATCAGGTCATATTTTGAACAAGATATGACTAAAAATAAGAAAAAATCATCGTTCATATAGAACAGCGTTGCTGTTATCGCAAAGTCTCTTTTGGTCATACTAAAGCATCTTGGGCAAGAAATGACAGAGAAAGTCAAAAATAAATTTATTTCCTCGCATTACATATCGCTCCCCCCGGTGTTACAAGGTTGTATGTATTAACTCAAATGTGTCAAAAACCCCATGTTAATGTCTTTGTTTCTGAACTCTGGCCCACTTTAAAGATGCAACTATAAAACCCTACACATAGGTCAAAATCCAATATTTACGCAGCCAAAATTGAATTTTGAAAAGTAAAGGTAAACTTCTAATACAACACGTTTCTGTGTAGAAGAAACGCCGCGACCGCATTCAGGCAGTTGGAACTTCACCGAAAACAGGTACCCTCGCTATTGTTATATAAATTTATAAACCAAACAAAAGTTACAACGTATATACGTGCTAGGTTTTAAGGTGAAAGTGATTGATTGCGATAACACAGGTATGATTCTTTATATTTGTTATTGTTTATTAGCCAGAATGCATAATTGAAATAATATGGTAGTTGCAAACACAGGTTATTTTTTATAAAAATTTTTGGCCAATTTTTAATTTTAAAGGTTAATTTGTTATATTTTCCGATAAGATAGGACCATCGTCCTTTTTTTTATTGAAGTTCAATCCTTAAGTCAAAAGAGAACAAAAAATTTTGCTGCAGAAGAGTGCACGCAGTACAAGGTGGGCAAAAAAAATCATCAGATGTTGTTTGGTTCTCATTTTTTTCTAAAGGAAAAACTTCAATTCTGTTTTTTGGTTATGCTTATTTTTGGTGCCCCAAAAATTCCGCCAGTCAGTGGCGGAAGACCGGGGAATCGACGACGGACTTTGCGATGCGCCAACACCACGGACGAACTGTTACTTAAAAAATTAGACATGATTTTTTCGCTTCACGGCTTGTTCACTTGTGTTCTACATTTGTCTAGTTCACAAATGTTAAAAGAGATTTGGCATTGGCCGCAATTTGCAAAAATAAAAGCATCTTTCAATTGGGTTATTTTTCTTTTGGTCCACCTTTTATTAGTTCAGTGTAGTTGTTGGTGGCAAAAAATAAAACAAAAATAAAAAATTGTTTTTAAATAATTTTTATATTCAAGCCATTTAAAGCCCAAAATGCTTATTTCAGGATTATGAGCCGATCGGTTTACTTAAAATTGGTTCTCCGACCATAAGTTTTGTACGCTTAAAATATTTTCATTAACGCGTATTTAAGTGATGGGGTTAAAAAAAATAGGGGCGCAAAAACACAAATTTCTTTTTTTAAGATTTATAGAATAAGTAGAATGCACATTGGATATACTTTCTTTTAAAATAACAAATGGTGTGAAACAGTATTAAATGCTCGCCTAAAATGGATTTATTATTCACCTTTCTACACAAATTAATTAGATGTTGAATTTTGTTTTGTTTTCGAAATATAATTTACAGGATATTTATACACATACACAGTATTATTAACAGTACTAAACACAAATTTACCGTCTATTAAAATAAGTGGCAATAAAATTGGAACTTAATAAAACCATTGTTATTTGCCAATAAGTATGAGTTAATATACGGCCCATTATGTATTAGAATTAATGTTCGCCACAAAAAGTGTTATGCCTTCAAAGCTCTGAATCTTTCGGTTGTTTTAGATGCCAAAAGGAAGAACAAAAATAAAACAATTTAATATTATTGTGGGAAGTCATGTGTTCATAATCTATATTTAATTTACGGTCTAATATCTGCTCGTTTATTTAATGCTTTTGATGAAGTGTTTCACTTTTTCACTTAACTCTCTATTTTTAATTATGCCCATGGTGATATAATAAGGTGACCTCGTCTTTACTAAAACAACTTCCTGTTAAAATTTTGCATGTAATTTGTTGTTGCTTAGTTCTAGCAAAGTTGTCAAAAATGTTGTTATTACACATACACATACACACACACACACACAATAATGTAACGTAAAAAATTTGCCAAACTATGTCGAAAGTATATGGCGGAAATAAAAGTCAGCTGATTAGTTGCTCCTACCTTGTTCAATGTACCTTGACTATGCCAGTACAAATGCATATGTATGTGTGCGTGTAAATTATTTGTTCAATATTTATTAAGCATTGCCTAGCGGCAAACATTTCGAGGCCTTTACTGATGAGGCCTTCTGTTATACTTTTCTACAATTTTTTAGGTCCAGTACTCATGATGGCTTGTCTCCTCAGGGAGGGTTTAAAGAAGGCATGCCTACTCTCTTCTGTTATTTTTGCACTGACTACGTTTTTAGCAACAACAACCGCTGAAAAAAAAAATCTCATTTAAAAGAAAAAGCAACAAATACAAAAACCAAAAACCAGGCGTGCACAGAAGCCCTTGACTAGCTAAGACATCATGTAAAAAAAATGCATGAGTATGAAATGGGACAATAAGGCCTTGTAGAAGGCCTGCTTACTACTTTTTTCCGCCGCTTGGCACTTTTCAGCCTTTTATTTTACACATACGAATAATGATTTATAATAATTTTTCCCTCATTTCCGTGGATGTTTTTTTATCCACTTTAGTTTTCTTTGTATAAATAGAAATATGTATTTCATAAGCGATAAAATATTTAAATTTATTAACATAATGGTGTGTTAAGGATCTATGATTTTATGTTTTAAGGAAATGTGTAGCAGAAGTCATTACTTTTCGTACATACAAGCATTAAAGTACATAAAAAACATTATTTATATTCGAAACTAATTTGAATAAAAAGGGTTGATGGCACGACTAAAAAAAGATATTTGAATATCATAAACATAAATTATTTTAAACAATTTCAGATTCAGTATTCTGTAAGAAGTAAATGCGTGATACAACAATTTCTAAACACTTTTTATTAATATTTCTGGTAAGTTTTAATTTATATGAAAAATGTGTAAATAACTACTTATACTCCATTTATAAGCAGAATTAATAACTTTTTCCAAATATACAGTAAATTTCTTTTAAAATGTTTTATTTTCATGAAATTGTTACAAGTTACGAAAACAGGAATTTGCCTTTTGCAATATCGCTTCTAAGTGGAAACAAATCGTATGCCAGAGTTAGAATCAAACAAAGGGGTAGTTCAAAGGATGACTCAGGCATCAGGGTTTTTAAGTTCCCTTTAGCCTTTAATGCACTCAAATAGAGCCAGGATTAAAATATGTTAGGATTACATAAGAAAGGCCTTTTCTAAGGTCTAGAAAAATTTCGAGTGTGTGTAAGAAATGGTGGGTTTATAACTTATCATGGGATTAATATATGTCCCGCTCTCGATAATAACATATCTGGTATATATTTCTTAAATTAAAGTGGTGTAGGGAAAACAGGGTTTGACCAAATATAATTTTTGTCCCCTCAATACTTTGCAAACGAAGACTAGACGTATGAACAATTTGAAGATTAGTCTTAATTAAATATAACCCATACGTATATACCTATACTCATTATTCGATATCCATTTAGGGTTGGTTGTTTTATGCCTCTAATTTATTATACCCTTTACATAAGTGATATAGATATACATATATCAGTTTGTCATTCCGTTTGTAATTTCTTTAATACCAATGTGCGACTCTTTAATATATATATTTTCTTGGTCCTTATAGATAGGGAAGTCAATTTGGCGATGTCCATCTGTCCGTCTGTTCTGAAATCAATTTTTTGAAGCCTCTCCAGAATTTCATAGACCTGTAAGTAGTTTTTAAATTATAAGAAGTGTCCGCAAGCAAATCGCCCAAAAACTGACCGAGATATAAGCCAAAAACCAAGAATTCCTCTGTTTATTTCTCTAAAATTTATACATAAAAACCTCTACAATTGCCCCGGAGTTGCCCCATAAAATGTGGAAAGTAAGACCAGCTCCCATTGATTTCTTTTCACGAAAATTTCTCCGCCCCCAAACAGGGTTGCCATACAAAAAATTTTTTTAAAAAGTCTATTTTTCAAAAATTTTTCTAAATCAATCCGACAACTTTCATGGTTCTCCTACAAAGTTAAATTGAATGACCGACTCCAGTAAATTTTTCTTTTAAGACCATTTCCAATTCGCATCCCTAACAGAGCCACTCAAAATTTGAAAAATATAGTAAAAACCCCTACAACTTCATTGGAGTCGCCCCTAGAGGAATAAAATGTGTTATATATCCTTCTTAGTTTTCCCTTATAAACATATTCCAAAAACATACCTACCCCCCACCTCCATCCCCCAAGGGGGCTGCCATACAAAATTACAAAAATGATGTAAAGACGCTTATAGATGCTTCCGAGTCGACCTTACAGAAATGTTGTGTACGACCAACCCCCACTATTTTCCCCTCCCAAATGTATTTCTAGATCAAAATTACCGGCTATCTTCTCTCAAATATATTTCTAAAGCACACATACCTCCTTTATTCATCAGGTGGTTGCCATATACGCCCATAACTTTCCCATAGTGGGCATTAGCAAAATAAAGCGTACAATAGACCCCTATTAATTTGTACCGTCATGCATATTACTAAATATACTTGCCCCCTATCTCCATTGATTTAAGGAGCTCCTATTAAAAGCTTCCGCGGCTTCCATGGGTTGGGAAAATGTGGGACGGATCCCAACTCCCTTTGCCATGCAAACTCTTTTCTAGAACACACTTACTCCCTATCTCCACCCCTAGTAGGGTTGCTATACAAACTTTGAAAAAATGAAGGTTAAAACCCCAACAAATGTTTTTCTCACCCTAAGAGGGTAAAATATAGCTCCAACACCTTTTAAAAAAATTTAATTTTTAAAAATATTTCATGAATTAAAAAAAAAAATGATAAAAATAAAAATAAAACAAAAGGCTAATGAGAGAAGATTTTAGAGTCAGCACAGCCGAATATAGCGTTCCTAATTGTTTTTATTATTTTTTTATAATAATTCTTAAAAAAAAAACAAACAAAACCTATGATATCCGTTCCCATTTAAATAAACATATAAAGTTTCAATGCATTAATTTTCGTGTTTACGTTTTAAAAAGTTTTATCCTGTTCCTTGGAAACATTTCTTGTGCATACAAATCAATGTAGATGTCACGGATATTAAAATTTTTAAAGTGTTACTTGTACCTTGATAAGAAATACTTTTCGAAAATAAGTAAACACAAAACAAAATTACAAAACTTTTTGCCAAAAATCAAACTTTTAAAGTAAAATTTAGGACTGAACATAAATTAAATTCTTACGTGTTAAATTAGTGAAAATTACATATGTGTTCCACTTATGTCGTTTATGTGGCAAACAAGTCATGCATGCAACAAACAGCAAAGGCAGATATTAATCTTTAAGGAGTTACACAAGCATGACTGATATCCTTGTTAAGTAACCACAACAAATGCAAGTATAAACGTGTACAAACATATCCAAAGTGACTTTTAAGACCAACACATACACATGTATGTACATTTTAAGTTTAAAAGTTAACAAAATTTTAAAAATGTAAGTTCGTGTGATATACAGAGTTCTGTGGCAAACACATAGTACCATACATAAATGTTTGTATTCAAACTAACAACAAATTAACATATAAGTTAGAGTTTGAGTATAAGTGGTGTTAAACTCTATGGTTTAAGATTTTATAAACTCGCAATAAAAAAACAAATATAACTAAAGTTCAATCAAGCTCTAGATAAGTAAAAACAAGTAAGATCGCTATATTCGGCTGTGCCGAATCTTATATACCCTTCACATTGGTCTTTTAATATACCCAGCCGAGTTATTTTGTACTACAAATAATATAATAAAAAACCTTGTGCGAGTTTTAAAGTCCATAGAAAATTTTAACGTTCGTATGAACAATAGAAATAGATGAAGAAGGTTTGAGGCCGAGAGTTTTAAAAGTTTTCGACATTATTCATATTTTAAGGTTAATAAAACTTGTTAAATGTTATGGGATGTTCTAGTCCCCCTGCACTTCTCCAACTTTTTCTCCAAAATGTATGAATTATTTGATTATTACTTTTTGTAGAATATTCGAAGTCGATAGCTGTTACAGTTTCCGAGATATAGCGTATCGAAAATTTTACAAAAATTGTGAATTTGTATGGGAGCTACCCCATATTCACCACCCACCCAAAAAATTTTTCTTCAAAGCGTAGGTTTTGCTGTCCAATTACTTTTTGTAGAATATTTAATTTCGATATCTGTTTTAGTTTTCGAGATGTAGCGTACCGAAAATTTAATAAAAATTGTAAATTTGTATGGCAGCTACCCCATTTTCTACCACCACCCAAAAAAAATTTTTTTTTTAAATGTAGGTCTTGTTGTACAATTACTTTTTGTGGAACATTTTAAGTCGATAGCTGTTATAGTTTCCGAGATATAGCGCATAAAATATTTCACCAAATTTGTGCAATTGTAGGAAAACTACCACTTCCCCTGATCCTATTTTCCATTATTTAGCTGCCTACTTTAAGAGTATCTGTTCCAAGTTTTGTGGCAATAGTGACTATACTTACTGAGATATATAGGGACATATGCACGGATTTTGTCCTAAAAAAATGGGTTGTTTTGGGTTTTCGCTTATATCTCGGTCAATAGTGAATCGATTTTGCTGATTTTAAATAGCGATTGTCTCCAGGATATTTCTAATAGTTTGACACCATTAACTGGTCTGTGTCTTATTATTTGACTCCGGAAACTTGATTTCAACAGACGGACAGATGGACATCGCTAAATCGGCTTCCCTATCTATAAGGATCCAGAATATATATACTTTATGGGGTCGCAAATGGATAATAAAGAAATTACAAATGGAATGACAAACTGATGTATACCCTTATCACTATGTGAAGGGTATAAACATATATCAGTGTGGGCTTCCTTCAAATAAATTCAAAGCATTTCTAATTCACTTTGCAATCTGGAAAAATTCTTCTAAAAATTCACCAAATAAAGTAAAATACTAATTAAGTTAAATATATTTTAATTCTACCGATTTGAGAGATGTGAGATATATGACGAACAAATGGGACAGGAACCCTCCGGAATTCTGAAGGTTGTGCAGAGAGGAGGGATGGATAGAGACTGCGAAACACTTTGCCTACTACTGCTATATGCTGCAGATCCACCGACACATGTGGTTAGGAGGGCGCTTCTTAGATAGACCCGTAGGGCTTAATTAAGATTTGAAAATTCATTAAGGAGACGGATAACCGTATTGTTATAAATAGGCTTAGATAGGAAATTATCATATATATGTATATATTGTTTTACCAGGATCGGAAATAGAATGGGCATTAGACATTTTAAATGAATTAAACTATTTTATTAAATTATTGCTTTCATAAACCGCTAAAAGCTAGTTTTCCAATTTTGTGCTTAATTTTTTTCTATAATTGCTGTAACTCGGTTTCAAACCTAACACTTTTCGCAACATATTAAGAGCACTATCATCTAGGCTATCAAAAAGCTTTGTTTTTTAAATGTTAAAATGTATTCAGAATAATAAGTTTTCTCTGCTTGATCTTTTTAAGTAATTCGAGGAGACTTTATTTAGGAAACCCGATGTAGAAGAAGAATTAAAAAGCATTTTGTCGATGCTACAATCAAATGCTAATTTTTTTTTGTAGAAGAAATATGTATAATTTTAAAAATTGCCTTCATAACTTTAAATGTTTTTTTACATTAAGAAATACATTTTAAGGAACTACCCAGCAAAATTTTTTTATATGTATTTAAAAAACTTCTATCATTTTCTAAATTAGTCACTCATTACTTTGTGAGTCTTTGTAATTTAATAAAATATTTCAAACCACCGAGTATCGGCCTATTAGCAATGGCCGTATCACTTATGTTTTATTATAGTTTTCTTAAAGTTAAGTTATTTCTTGCTTGAGAAGTCGAGGAAAGTAATGTTTTTTTAATATTGGGATATAAAAAGCTTTTGATACCCAAATTAAAATTTAATTTTTATCGCTATTTTCTACTTTTTGGTTTTTAAAAAGTCTTCATTTGTTTAAATTGGAATTTATAATCTTCTTGGCATATTTATTTATAAACTTAAATAGTTTACAGTCAAGTCTAATCATGAATAACTTAAGTGTTATGAAACAAATTCCGCCTGTTGTGTTTATGTTGTTGTTTTAGGCAGTTAGAGCAGTTTTTTTAGGTATTTTAATTTTCTTCAACTTTTAAATAACTACAATCCAGTTCATATCGTTTACCGCATGTTGAAACATGCCTAAGGAGTCATGTCCGTTCATGTGCACAAACATTTTTTTATCAGTGAACTTGAGCTTATGTTATCCTGTTGAGTTTGTTGTGTAGTTTGGTTTGGTAAGACCTGATTAAGCAACATATTTTATAAAAAATATATTAATAAAGGTAATTTTTATTTGAAAATTAACATTAGAATTAATATAGCGCTTTTGATTAAAAATAAAATATAAGATGAAAATAAAATGTATATTAGTATATCTAAGAAACAAATTTTTCAAATACAGGGTATCTGGAGGCCGATTTCTATTTTTAAACTGAAATATGTAATAACTAACCCAAAGTTTAATTAAGAACATTGAACGATAGAATGGAAATGCTGCTTTCATTTTTTTTTTTTAAATTTGTCATTCAGATGCCTTCGTCAAGTTCAACACATTGTTAAAAACGGAGCATTGTGTGCCACACGTTACAGTAAACTTGGTTTAATTTAGCTAATTTCTCGATCAATAATTTTCTATAAAGCCACATGAGATTGGAGATTGTAATTATAAACCCTTCTTTGAGGTAGTGACCATAGATATCTCAAAAGCGGCCATTTATTTTTAGGGGGGAAATTTTTTCAAAGCAAATTTTTCGAAGCTTTGGTTCTGTGTGCAGTCACCTCATCCTGTGGAAACGACGTGTGTAAAGAGGGTGAGCTCGCAGGTAAAAAAAGTTCTGTAATAATGCTTAAATACTTTTTACCATTAGTATTCGTCACCTCGTCTCAAGCATTTTTGATAAAAATGGTCCAATTATCTCATGCGTGTATAAGCACACCAAACAGTTACCCTGGGGCAAAACAATGGTTTTTAATATTTCAATGAGAGTCGTCGCTCCAAAAAATGGCATCGTTTCACAAATATTTTTTCGTGAATGAAAGTCATTTTCTTTTAGTTTTTGAACGATTTGAATAATAAAAGGATGGAGCTTCAGATCCGATCTTTAAAATTTTATAAGAAATCGCTCTTAGAGGTCCCAGTTGGGCTTATGTTTTCCATATTTAAAATTGTGGATTTGCCGTTAACTGCTTTTCACCAGTTCAATGTTTCGGTAGTCCGGCAAAATCGACTGGGCGCTGGATATAGAACCTTCATACCTGAAGTAGTTGCCCGGAAGCTCTTTACCCACGAACAGATTAAATTTATACTGAGCCCATTACGTATTCGTAAACTTGTCGACGAGCAATTACGTAAAAATCGTTATTTTTTAAAAATGTCTCCTTAGCGGACGCGCGATATTCTTTAGACCCCTGCGACATTATGACTGACAAATCCAAACAATCGATAATACCTACAGTGCCACCCTCCCTCCGCTTCGTTCATTACTTTTGAAACAATAGTATTTAAAAACATAATTTTGCCACCGGACATCCTGCACATACTTCCATTATAAACTTGAATTTTTTTCGCCAAAAAGCAAACAGAACAAAAAATCTCAAATAAAAAATTTGTCAAGTAACAGCAAATTCATGGTTGACGTTGATAGAAAAATTAACTATTATTAAGAAACACTACAAATAAGAGTTCATCTTTTAATATTTTTTATTCAAATGTTAAAACTATTTTTTTATATTTTTCTCTTTTATGACAATTTTTGAATTTCTCAATGGCCTTAAAAATACGAAACTTTAAAATAAATTATTTTACAGCGATTGACGATAAAAATTTTAAAATGCACAAAACCTTGCGACATAATGTGTGTGGTTTGATCTGATTTCCTTTAAAAACTTTTAATAATTAAATTTATTGAAAAATTAATATTCCTAATAATTTTCATAACAAAAAACTGCTTTGATCTCTACTTGTTCTTTTGCTTTGCTCCTTAGATTTTTCTAAAGCAATAAATAATGCTAAAATCTGTTTCTTTGAATTTTTTTTTTAAATTTTTATTAAATTATTTATTTGATTTTACAGTTTTGCTTATAGCACCGATTTAGGACAAAAAAAATATTGGTTCTGTTAAAAGCTCTATCAACTTTTGCCTCAAATAATATCGGTTAAACGATAATCGTTTTATGAATCAACATAACGGTGTCCATCCGTCGGTTGGTCCAATAAGGGTTGATTTCGTTTCTCAAGTAGAGATGAATATAAAAAAAAAGTAATAGATAGTCTTATAAAATTCTTTAATATGTTGCGACATTTGACCAACTTCTGATTATATTTTTTATATTGTAACCAATGCGATTGTTACTATTTAATTCTGTACAATTCTGTAGAATTCAGTAAAAAGAGTCCATTTGTTAAAAACATAAAATGGGATTTTTATAACCCACAGTAATTAAAAAAATTAGAAAACGTAGTTTAGGTTACAAAATTTTTTAATGTTTCAGCCTTTGCTATTAACTGCATTAGAACAAATTTTATTTAATTATTTTATACCCTTCACATAATGATAGAGGTATATATCTGTTTGTCATTCCGTTTGTTATTTCTGCAGCTTTTACTTGAGATCACATACGGCATAATTATTCTGGATCCTTATAGAAAGGGAAGTCGATATAGCCACGTTCTTCTGCCTATCTGTGTGTCTGTTGAAATTAGTTTTTGGATCCAATTAAAGTTGCTCAAAAACAATCGCTAATTAAAATTAGCGAAATCGGATTATTGACCGAGATATAAGCGATAACCTAAAATTAACAATTTTCTTAGGACAAAATCTGTGCATTTGTATATGAATCTCAGTAAATACAGCCACTCTTGTCACATAAATTGGCACGGATACTTTGAAGATACAGACATAAATAGGGGATTTTTTTTAGACAGGAGCAAGGGAAGTGGTATTGCCCCTACAATTGCAAAATTTTTGTAAAATAATTTTTGCGCTAAATCTGTAAAACTATAACAGCTATAGAATTTAAATGTTCTATGAGGAGTAATTTTAGAGTAATTAATTGGTTAGAAGCAGGGGAAGGGGTTTCCCCAATACAAATCAACAATTTTTGTCTAGTTTTGAAGAAGCAAGAACAGCTTTCGACTTCAAATGTTCTACAAGGAGTAATTGGACAAAATAGCCTACATTATGGAAAAAAAATTATTTGGACAGGAGCAGGGGAAGGGGATCCCCCCACATAAATGAACAAAGTTTATGAAAATATCGATTCGCTTTATATCGAAAACAGTAACAGCTATAGAATTTAAAGATTTAAAAAAAAGTAATGGTTAGGGACAGGGAGAGCGCAGACCCCTAAACAAATAAAAATGTTTAATAACATTGTCGATATGCTTTATCTCGAAAGCTAGAACAGCAATCGACTGCAAATGTTCTACAAGAAGAAACTGGACAAAATGGCCTAGAATATGGAAAAAAATGATTTGGATAAGAGCAGAGAAAGGGGAACTCCACATACAAACAAACAATTTGTATTAAATTTTTCATCAGAAGTATGTCGACAACTGTAAACACACTCAACCTCTAACCTTCTACATGGTATTTCTATTATACTTACACTGAAAAAATTATTAAGGTAAAATCAACTGGAAATCTACTTAAAATAACTGGATTTTAATTTAAAATCTGTCCAACAAGATATTCATTAAAATTAACAAAATATTTCATTTAAATTCAGACATCAAAATATTAACTTACATATTCGTCTAAAATTAGCTAGATTTTCTGTCATTTACAGTAAAACACAAACTATCAAACCAATAACAACAAAGTTAAATATTACCAAAAAATAACAGAAAAAAATAACTTTAACTGAAAATCAGTTTTTTTGCTTAGCTGAAGCTTTGAATAACCCTTCAAATCAGTTTAAAAACATATTGTATTCAAATTCAACTTTACGGAATTCCTCTCTAAATAACTTACAGTCATTTACTGTGATAATTTTTTGAGTGTACAAACGTTTGAATTTTGTAAAGTTTTATATTTTAATAACTAGGAAAGCTGCCGACTTTAAACCCGGCACAAAGTATTCTTATTAGAATATTTGCAGTACGAACTAGCTCGACTAGATCAGATAGGTGGTTAAAAAAAAACCAATGTGTAGGGTATATACGATTCAGCACAACCGAATATAGCGCTCTTACTTGTTAATTATAGGTAGAGCAACTGTAATATATACCCTCATCGTTTTGTGAAGGTCGTAACAAACAAAAACTTAATATCATTTATAATATTTATCTGTACAGTTTTGCAAATCATGCATGCGTTTTCTAAAATTCATAAAAAAACTATTCATGTCACATATAAAGAAACTTTGTCAAATCATCAAATTTTATTTGAGAGCTCCACTAAATGCAAAGTATTTTCTTTGCCTTTCTATGTGTTCGATGCAGTCATTAACAGCTTAAACCCATTTAGTATAAGCAAAAGCACACAAGCAATATACGATCATATGTACTTATGTATGTATGTTTGTAGGTATAATACGATTAAGTTAATTTCGTTCTAATTATTTCTTCAAATAACACTGTGTTGGCTTTTGCATATCTATTGGTATTTATAAAGTCAAATATAGAAATAAAAACACTTTGTTTACTTTTCAAATAGTAATTAAATATTTGATGCTAATAATTAAATGCAATATTGTTGGTAATTTTCTTTTGGCCCTGGTTAACAAACAAGCATGTGTTTTCATGAAAATATACCATTTAATTATCAAACACACCCACACAAATGCACACAGTAAACAAGGATGCAGTTGGCAATTTCATTTTTGCTATTGTTTTTATTTTTGATCCCAAAAGTGCATTTTCATTTTATATTTTCCACCTGCAACTTAATAAAATTTGTTGCACCTAAAAGAGTTCTGCTTGTGTGGGTGCATGTCTGTCGTTGGGTGTTTAGAAAGAAAAGGATAATTGGAATTGCATATGGTTTTTGTAAAAGTTTAAAATAAAATAATAACTTTAAAGTTTTCAAGGTGTGACAATAAGTACAGTTATGGGATAAAGTGCGAATTTAATGTGGATTTCATGTACATGCAGAGACACAGTTGCAGTTGGAATCAAGGTAACATTATTGGCAAAATGGTGAATGTAAAAAAAAATATTAAAACAGGTAAAAATATTATGTAAGTTTAAGAAAAGAAAATTACAAATTCCTGAGTTTATGGAAAATATTTGATATAATGTTTATTTTAATAACCTTTACAACTGCTATTCTGTTTTTATTTTTTTAGTATCCATCTGCGACCCCATAAATTCTTTATAAAGGGAGAAGTCGATTTAGCGATTTCCATTTTTCCGCCTGTCCGTCTGCCCGTGTTGTGGTTGAAGACCGACCCCACTTAATTTTTTTATGGCAATCATTTTGTTGATCATAATTACCTCCTATCTCCAGCCCCTAAGAGGGTTGCTATACAAAACTAAAAAAAAATAGGGTAGAAACCCCTACAACTTCCTGCAGTCGCCCATAGAGGAATAAAATATATATCATAGTTCCCATTAGTTTTTCTTCCTAAACATATTTCTAGAACATACTTACCAACTGTCTCCATCACCTTAGGGGGTTTCCATACAGTTTTTGCTAAAATAATGTAAGAACGCCCATAAATTCACTGAAGTAGGCATTAGAGAAATAAAGTGTAGAACTGACCCCCATTTTTTTCTCCTACCAAACATATTCCTTGAACATACTTACCTCCTATCTACATCGCCTAAAGGGGTTGCCATTGAAAATTTAAAAAAGCAGGGTTAAAATCCCTACACGTTGTGAAGTGTATATTAGATTCGGCACAGCCCAATATAGCGTTCTTACTTGCTTAACAGCTACAAAATATTTTAATCCTGATTTTGCTTATTGATTTAGCTTTTATACCCACATCTCTTGTGAATATTGTGTAAGTGCATGCAGTAAGTGTAACCCAAAATAAAAAATTATAAAACAAGGACCGACCTTCTTTTATACCAATCAACTTATTATCAAGCACTAGTCATCCGTTCGTCTGACTGGGTGTCAATTTATTTTTGCTTTTGAAGTATTGGTCACACTTTTCAAGCCACTCCGTTGAACTTATACCCAAAGTGATAAAGCAAAATCCTCATAGAACTACCCTTCCTCAATAGGTGCTTAGGGCTAAATCAACTATATAAATTACTTTTCATAAAAAGATTAACCCGGGAGATATATTATTTGCATAAATACTTAATGCATGCGGCAAGCGAAACGAAACTTTGCTCAAATTATTTCTTTTTACAAAGGGAGTTAATTGTGCAAAATTTCCCGACTACTGGTAACGTAGCGCGGGTCTTTAGAAGTCCGAAAATTACGAATCTTAAAAAATTGCTGACATTCTCAAAAAGGTTTGGCTCACATGCTGTTTCATATCCCACTTCCTGACATATTAACCTGTCTTTTACCTGAATTGAACGTGTTAGTAAGCAGAACGCTCTTAAATTGCTATCAAATATCCTATCAAATAGAGCCCGATTCAAAAGGATTTTACCGTTACTCCTCACAAGTGATTATTTTTCTAAAAAACGCCTAAAACTAAATTGCTTTAAGTAGGCGTAGTAATTGTTAATCGACATGGAATTTTTTAAAGTCTTGGATGAGCCTAGGAGTCAGATATCCCTGTGATCGTTTTAAACTAAATAACAACAGTGTTTGCTAGTCAATTAGTTTTTCAGGCTTGTGAACAGTCAGTTTAAACAAACTTAATGGCAAAATACTATTGGCTCATAAAGGCTGCGATAGTGCAAAAAGACCTGATTCATTCCAGAGAAATCTTTAAGGTAATGAGACGTGCAACAAACCTTCAACAAGTAAATGGGGCAGAATACATCATGGCCACCAAAACAGACGTAAGAATCAAATTTTTTGTATATTCATTTTATGTGCTTAAAGAAATGGTTATAAAAAGAAAGCTTAAAACCACTTTAAAAAGAATTTTACACTTTTTGGATATTTTTTAAGAACCATTTTACCAGAATAAAATTATGAACAAAGATAAAGGTAATATTCGCTCACAATCATGAATAAATTCCTATTAAAACCAAATAAGTGTTACTAAAAACCTTTTAAAAAAGTTCTCCAAATCGGATATAAAATAAAAAGTTTAAAAATAAATATTTTAATATTTCGTGATTAAAATTTTTTCTAAAGGTAACGTAATTGACAAGCTTGTCCCATGTGGTATATCGTAAGAGGAAGCGTAAGTGAATAAATACGGGAAAAAAGGAGAAATCTTCCCACGCGTAGGTATAAAAAAGCATCTTAATCGTCCCAGTCATTGGCTGAAATTAATTTTTGTCCGTCAAAACAAGCTGGAATCACATCCAAATCCGCTCGCTCGAAGCATCCTGCAACATAGTGGGCACACCCGCCTAAAAAGAAGGGATACAATTGCTCTTAGATGAAACCTTTGAAATTAGTTAATTTTATTGTGAGAACTTAAATTGTAGTCTGGTACTGACTGGACTAGTATTAACTACTTAGTTTTAAGATTTGAATACTTATTGTTAGTTCGCTTAAGCGAAGATTCAATAATAAAATATATGAACAAAAAAAAAAAAAAAAAACAAGCTTAGAGTCTCTTGTTAGATTAAAGACGAATCCTTAAAATCTGCTTGCCAAGAACTAACTTTAGGCAAAACCTGATACAGAGGATGTAGATAAGCCTTAAAATACCTTAACATAAATAAATAAATGAATTAAGAATTTATGACGCTAATCTTGAAAATAACTGTTTGGATAATATCAAGAAAATGCTACAGCCCAATTTTTTTAAAATAATTGAAATTTCATCTCTCTAAAATTATTAAAGCCCAGGACTGGCAAACTGCCGAAAGTTGTTTTTAATACAAAGCCTTTATATTTGCAAAAAAAATAGATTAATTTTTTTTATTTACTTACGTTCTAAAAAGTATTGAATTAGATTCGGCACAGCCTCTCTTGTCTTTGTTTTCCAACCAATAAAAGAGCAACAAGAATAAACTTTTTATTTTTAATAAATTTTCGTTTTTTATTTAGTAAAATAAAAAAGTATTTACAAGATTTTTTTAAACTTATAATTTTATCTATTATCAAACATCAAGACTTAAAACATTACTTTACATTATAAAATATAAATTTTTAAATTTTCAAAACATTTATTAAAATATAATTTTTAATTTTCTCTTGAACAACAAAAGTGATTGATTATCCTTAATTCCTCCCACAGATAATTTTTTGTCTTAGAAATACATAGTTTACAAAAAAGCTCTTACCAAGATTTTCAGCTCTTAAATATGACTTTACTTTAGTTTATTGTTCCCATTTTTAAATAAATAAAATTTATTTATTTTTTTTAAATTCTTCGCTGCTTTATGGGATAGTTTAATTATCAGCTAAAAGTTAACCCTACGGTCAATAACCGGGTACCCGGGTAACTTTTTCAATTTAAAAGTGCTCGCAATTCTTTCGCAATAAAAATATGGCGATCAAACTTTAAATCACCATTATTTAAGTCTTAAAAAACATTATGAAAGAAAAAAAAATATATTTATATAGCCAGATCTTTGTTTAAAATCGTGTGACATTCGACACTTACGCGAGTCAATGACTGGGTACCGCGGTATCCCTACAAGTTTTTATTTGTTTTTCGTTACAACTTAATACATTTATTTTGTTTTTGATTAAAACTCAATTAATTTTGTTTTCAACAAACTTTTTAATAAAATAAACTTACTTAACTATATACATATATATTATATAGTAATCATACATATCGCACCCGTTCAACAATACTGTATTAACTTAAAAACTTCAAAGTGTTCAGAAGAGACAAAAAACTGTTTTCTTAATGCTTAAGGAATTTTCCATTAACAAAAGTTAGGCAATATTTAGAAACCCCATCAATTATTGTATTGCACCACATAACCCTTTTATTTTTTTATTGTTTGGAGATAGAAACGCGATTTTTTTTCGTTATTTTCTTGAATTATTTTTGTTAATAAGAAGTAAATATTTTGAGTTGTGTTTGTTTACATGAAATTTATTGCTGTATCTAATACATTTTATTATTAGAATAACAACATAACTCAAAATACTACTCTTTATAGCAAAAAACAATCATTTGTTAAGGCCAATCACTTCAAATAACTCAAAATAATTTTGTTTTCTTGATTCAGAGAAATAAACCATTCCACCAGCAAAAAGGTCACAACATGTAATTTTATTAAGAAAGAATAGTCAGAACTATGGGAATTTTTAACCATAGGTAGACATAAGTGTTATGTATTGGTTTTTGCCAAAAAGATAAAATAAAAAAACTTTGAGTTAATACAGTATTGCTGAACGAGTGCGATATGTAAAGGCACTTATGTGCACTCAATACATTTTGAAATAGTATTGGTGTGCTGGTCGCATATAGGCTTATGACAGAAGTTGCATGATTTCCTGGTTTTTCTTCGTCTTTTTCTGGTAGCGCAATGCACAAGAAACAAGAACCCACAATAGGCTTTCTTCCAGGAGTTCGGCCAGAGGTCGATGCTTGTTTACATGCTATATTTGTGGCTATCGGCTTATCTAAATAGCATTCAATAGCAGATCGTGATGAAAAGTGTCAAGTAATTTGACTATTTGCAGCTCGTTCTTTAATGAGAGGCATGCAAAGCTCCTCGCTGAGTCCCAGCAAAAAGCCTTTCCTTTGCGTATTTTTTAATGGTATTGTTCTATTGTTTTCAAAATAAATAATATACGCAGAAAACGCACTGATATTTATCACGTTATAAAAGAGTGACAACGGCCATCTTTTTGTTTGCCGCTGTGTAATATATTGGCCCAGCATTTGATCCATGACATCAACTCCACCTTTTGTTTTATTATAAAATGTGATAATATCTGGTTTTCTATTACTACCAACTAAATAACACAATAACAGAATTTGATTTTCTCTGCGCATATGAACACATAGTAACGTTTCCTCGAAAGGCAAATATGGAGGATCCAATAGGTTGTTTTTTATTTCTCATTATGTCAGGGATGTAAGGCTTATTTTTACACAGCGTTCCCACCATTGTTCATTTGTTCGAAAAAAAATGTTCTGCTAAATCAAGAGTGGTAAAAAAATTATCCATTTAATGTTACTCCCACTTCCATGGAAAGGACCTGTTAGATCCTTAACCATTCTTTCTCCTTGTCGTATCTTACGACCCGTTGGCGATTTTGCGGTATATAGTTGCCCTTCGAGCGGATATGAGTCTTTTGCGTCACAAATCCACCAAACTTTAATCCCATATTTTGCTGGCTTCGAACTTCGAAACTTCGTTCCACCGCGGTATGGGAAGAGCTGTTCGTTGATTGTTAGATTTTCACTGGGTTTATAATGTGCCGAAATATTTGCGTTAAGCATTATCCATATATCGCGGAATGGGGCGGCTTTATCCGTAAGTATTCTTTCAGCTCGGGTATTTGCATCATCAAATCGTATAAAACGTAGTATTGACCAGAATCTGTTAATGCCCATTGTTGCTCGGTATAGAGGATAAGATGTTATGGCCCATAAATATTTTGTATTATCATTACATGAATGATTTGCACCTGTCATTATTAAAATACCAATAAATGAATATATTTAATTTACTGTTACATCTTTCCAAATAAGCGGTGGTTTTGTTGGGTTAGTTTCATTATCGGCTGCATAAGTGCCATGTGCCTTTCTGTTCGTATGACTAAAATATGTGTATACTCTAGCGGTTTTGTTTTGATAGCTTCAAGTGGCCTAGCGACAGAAGACAAAGTAAAACGCAGCGATTTAATATATGTGTTTTTTAGTATAGTAAACACAAGAATTTCCTAAATAACAACTACATATATCTAATATAATTGTTTTTTGTCATTGATTGACACTAAGATATAAATCAATATGAAAAATCTTGGAAAAAGTACGTTGAGTTACCTGGGTACCCGGTTATTGACCTACGTATATTTCTTTGGTTATTGACCGTAGGGTTAATGTTACTTAGTTTTCTTGTTTAATAATTATACTTTTATTTGCTTGCTTGTATGTTTGTGTGTTTGATATAAAAAACTGCATCCAATTAAAGTTTCTGCCAACTGACATATTTATGATAAAAGTTATAATTATTATTTATTATTTAAAAGTTGTTTTTATACCCATCACATAGGTGATAAGGATATATATAGGTTTGTCATTCCATTTGTGACTTTTTCAATGCCCATTTGCGACCCCATAATGTATACATTTTCTTGGTCCTTATAAAAATTTAAGTTAATTTAATTATGTCCGTCTGTCCATGAAATAAACTTTTTGAAGCCCCCCGATGTTGCATAGGCCCGTAGGTGGTAGTAACCTATTAGACATATCTGCGAGGAAATTGCTGTTGCAGTTCAGGAAAATTGCCCGTTAACTGACCATGACTACCTCTGTTTATTTCTCAAAAATTTTTACGTAAGAACCTCTAAAACTGCCGTGGAGTTTCCCAGTAAAATGTAGAACATAAACATGACTCTAATTGACTTTCCTCCACGAACACTTTTGTGTAACATACCTACTCCCTATCCCTGCCCCCTAACTAAATTGCCATACAAAGTTAAATTTTTTTTAAGTTTTTTTTTTAAATCGCTGCCACAGCTTCCAGGGTGCTTTTACAAGACCGAATCCAAATAATTTTTTCTTCCAAACATTTTTGTGGAATAAGCTTACCCCCTTTCTTCAACCCCTAACATGGTTCCCATACAAAATTAAAAAAGAGGGTAAAGCCCCAACAAAGTATGCCGATTCGCCTTTAGAGAAACTATATGTATCCCGGGCCCCCATTTATTTTCCTTCAACATACTTATCCCTTTTTTAGGAAATACTATTGGGGGTTGGTCGTACATTTAATTTCTCTAAGGCCAACTCTGTGGAAGTTATGGGCGTTTGTATGTGTGTTCGATATAAAAAAAACTGCATCCAATTAAAGTTTCTGCCAACTGACCTATTTATGATAAAAGTTATATTTATTATTTATTATTTAAAAGTTGTTTTTATACCCATCACATAGGTGATAAGGATATATATAGGTTTGTCATTCCATTTGTGACTTTTTCAATGCCCATTTGCGACCCCATAATGTATACATTTTCTTGGTCCTTATAAAAATTTAAGTTAATTTAATTATGTCCGTCTGTCCATGAAATAAACTTTTTGAAGCCCCCCGATGTTGCATAGGCCCGTAGGTGGTAGTTACCTATTAGACATATCTGCGAGGAAATTGCTGTTGCAGTTCAGGAAAATTGCCTGTTAACTGACCATGACTATCTCTGTTTATTTCTCAAAAATTTTTACGTAAGAACCTCTAAAACTGTCGTGGAGTTTCCCAGTAAAATGTAGAACATAAACATGACTCTAATTGACTTTCCTCCACGAACACTTTTGTGTAACATACCTACTCCCTATCCCTGCCCCCTAACAAAGTTGCCATACAAAGTTAAATTTTTTTTTAAGTTTTTTTTTTTTAAATCGCTGCCACAGCTTCCAGGGTGCTTTTACAAGACCGAATCCAAATAATTTTTTCTTCCAAACATTTTTGTGGAATAAGCTTACCCCCTTTCTTCAACCCCTAACATGGTTCCCATACAAAATTAAAAAAGAGGGTAAAGCCCCAACAAAGTATGCCGATTCGCCTCTAGAGAAACTATATACATCCCGGGCCCCCATTTATTTTCCTTCAACATACTTACCCCTTTTTTAGGAAATACTATTGGGGGTTGGTCGTACATTTAATTTCTCTAAGGCCAACTCTGTGGAAGTTATGGGCGTTTTTACACCATTTTTGTATATTTTGTATGAAGATAGGGGATAAGTACTGTTTGGGACAACGTTTGGGAGGAAAAACTAATGGAACTCTGTGATACATGTTATTCCTCCAGGGGCAACTCCGGAGAAGCTGTAGGGTTTTTTTTAAATTTTGTATTGCAACCATGTTAGGGACTGGAGATAGAGGGTAAGTATGTCCGAGAAAAATATTTGGTTTTACATTTTACCATTGTAGGAGAAGCCTGGAGGCAGTGGGAGCGATTTAAAGAAGTTTAAAAAAAATTAATCTTTGTACGGCAACTCTGATAGGAGGAGAAGATAGGGTGTAAGTAGGTTCCACAAAAGGGTTCTTGGGGGAAAACTTATTAGAGTCGGTTTCACATTGCACATTGTACGGGGCAACTCCGGGGCGGCTGTAAAGGTTTTTATGAAAATAAACAGAGGTAGTCTTGGTTAGTTATCGAAAGATTTTGCTGGGTTTCAATAACGTACCACTTACGGGTCTATGCAACTTTGGGTGGCTTAAGAAAGTTGATTTCAACTACAACACGGACAGACGGACATGACTAAATCGACTGCCCTATCTATAAGGTTCCAGAACTTGTATACATTATAGGGTCGAAAACGGATAAAAAAGAAATTTCAAACTGAATGACAAACTTATATCAATTATGCGAAGGGCATAAAAACGAATGTCGAACGTTGAAATACAAAATTTTTGTAATAAAAATTAAGGTGTACGTTTCTTTGAAATCAGGCTTAAATGACTGGGCTCTTTTTTTATAAAATTTGGATTGTAGGCACTTCTCTTCATGGAGTATATTATGGGTTACAGCAATGAAACTAATAAAATCTAAGCACACATGTATAGTTTACCAGTCAACGGGTTAATAAACTTAATACTATTTTTCTTTCTTTCTAATCCTTATCTACATTTCATAGTAAATTTCATTTTTATTCTTTTCTCTTATCCCTGCAGCAGTTACTAACAAAAACATAATTAAACAGGACATACAGTCATATACACTATTACCGTCCAAAGAGCACTAATGATAGAAATCCATTGCCTTCTTCTGGGCTAGAATCGTTGGAAAATGTGCTTTCTCAAAAAAAGTTTCTGTCAACGTAAACATAAATTTTTATTTCCTCTATTTAAAAAAAACTCAATTAAAATAAACTAGACCAAAAATAGAAAAAAAATTTAATATATCTGTGGACTTTTGACAAAAGCACTTATTTGAAAAAAGTGAATTTTAAAGGAGAGCAAAAAAACTACTTTAACATCGCAAAAAACGTCGTGATTATTATCTAAAAAGTTTTAAAACCTTAAATTGTAAAGTTAGTTAGCTGAATTATTTTCCAATATTAAATTTTCGCATGTACTTACGATGTTAAAGTAGTTTCTTTGCTCTCCTTTAAAATTCACTTTTTTCAAATAAGTGCTTTTGTCAAAAGTCCACAGATATATTTTTAAAATAAAAAACTTATTGTTTGTTCATAAAAATTAAAACTAAAGGTCAAACAATTTCTGATTACTCTTGGCCACAATATACTTAATCCACAAACATTGCTGTCAGAAACTGTCACTTAATACAGAATCTAATTCTTGGCTTGGCTTTTTGTATAAAAGCTTTGAATGCTTTGATTTGATGCTGTTGATTTAACAAAACACACACACACACAGATGCAAATATTACATTTTGATTTATTTTGTTTTATTAAAAGTATTTGATTGTTGCTTTTATTCTGCTTTTTTATTTAAGATTCCTAAATACGACTTATGGTCTAAACAGTTAAACGAAATGATAAAATACATTCAAACATTCATTTACATAAAAGTTTGTTCATTTTATTTTATTTTATTACAATTATTTTACATTAAGCTAGTTAATAGTTATATATATACATCACATACATTGATTACAAAACATAGATCTACACAAAAATATACAAACACTAATATACTCTTATGGAAAACAGTTTTATTTCATTATTATTTTCATTACTTTTGGACTAAAATTTTTAAATTTTAAAACACAAGTTTAGGTCTTTAATTAAAATCAATAATGTTACCTATTGGAGTGTGATCACATGGTATGCCTTAAATTGATATTGCCATATTGTCAAAATTTGTAAAACCACTTCTTTCATTAAATGCTAAAAAAAACACTTCATACGTACATTACAAAAAATAAAAAAAGTGCGACTTTATAGCTTATCTTATGAGTCTATCTATTATTAATTTACATATTTTAAAAGTTTTAAATCTAAAAATTTTTTATGATTTTTTTAAATACATATATGCAACAGTAGCATTCAATGGCCCAAAAATTAGTGGTTTTAAATAAAAGATAGGTAGGTATCTGACTACTTGGGGAAGGAATACTGTCGTTTTTAGCCTTACATGTACTTTTTAAAGGAAACAAACGATTTTGTGTGGTTCGTTGACATAAAAGAAGGAAACACTTTAGTGGTTATAAAAAAAAATAAAACCGTATTATTTTTCTGTTTTTTTTTTTGCTGAGAAGTTTTCCCCGGAACTTGTATATTTATTTTGTCGTCTGTGATCAAACCAAAATTGGAAATTCAAATCTAAAAATCCTTTTTAATTAGTTTATGTATTTAACAAGGATTTAATAAAATAATATTTTTTTTGGGGAAAATTTTTTCTTACGGGGTTGACCTAGAGATGGTTATAAATGAATAGTTAAAAAATTTCTTCAAAAAGGAGTTCTGGTATGTACTATAAACAGGGTGTCATCCAGAAAGGCATACTATTATGTTTTGCCACCATTTTGGTAAACATTAGTCCTGACAGTTCATATTTAGCAGTCGATTTGAAATAAAGACGAGACAAATTTATTATGAAAAAATATTTGGTAATCCAACGTGTTTTAATTATTAAAACATTTCATCGAAATCAATTATCGATTTTCATAAAAAAGTTATAATAAGTGACGAGTCACCTTTTCATTTGAAAGAAGAGGAATAAGCAGAATAGTCAGTTTTGGGCAATTAAAAACCTTTAACTTATTCATCACCTTTGCATCCACCGAAAGTGACAGTTTACTATGCAATTTGGTCAGGAGAAATCATTGGACCTTACTTTTTGGAAACTAAAAACGGCGTAACGGTAACTGTCAGTGGGGAGCGATATCGTGATATGATTGTAAACTTTTAAGTGCCACAATTGCATGTTTTCGGCTTGGTTAACATGTTGTACCAACAAGACGGTACCCAATTGCATACAGCCAATTACAATGAAATTACTGCGGGACTTCTTTCCACAAAAATTTATTTCAAGAAATGGTGATGTTGGTTGACCTCCACGGTCACCTAACTTGACTGCTGCAGCCCAGTGAAATCCTTTTAAAATTGTGTAATGAGCTCTCATTATTTCATAGCTTACAAGGTAAAAGAGTCACTACTACAAAAATTTTATTTTGGTAAGGGCGCTAGTTATTGCATTTATAGTTATGAATGAAAAAAAAGATTTCTGGAAAGGGCCTTGTACAACATTTATTTATTTTTAGAAACCCTAAAGTTTAAATATTATTTTCAGTTAATGTTTGGTAAATAGTTACTTAATTGGTTTTTGTAAGCAAAAGTCATGAATTTCTGGACAACTCGAACAAAAATAACTGGTTGTTCAGTCAAAAGGTAACTAGAGTTCCTTCCTTTTCAATATTACTTGCCGACTTAAGGTGCTTTCGCACGATATGTATTTTACACATGACTTGTCAAATTTTGCAGTGCGAAATTGATATCTGCCGTCTGAACGCGTTTAAACATTGCATGTGTGAAAAACATATGTAAATGTCATATGACAAATTTGTAATTAGAGCGTGCTCTATTTTCATCTGACAAAGCATGTGTCATCAGTTGTTTTTAAAACAACAACAAGGAAAAGTAAGTTGTTTATTTTGGTTTGGAGGTTATGTCAGATGTAATTACACATGTACGTGTGAAAGCAAAAATTATAGACCATCAAAATGACAATTTTGACAGACATACGCAATTACATGTGGATTGCAAAAGTGAAAAGTCATGTGTAAAATACATATCGTGCGAAAGCACCTTTACAAAGTAAGCAAAGGATTTGCTGGGAGACTTCTTTTGGTGGGGATATCTGAAAAGCAAGGTTTATGCAAACAAATTAGGAACACTGGGGTGACTCAAACAAAGTATTCATGATGAAATCTGATATTGTATTTCATACATAGTTACCGACATTAAAAAAAAACATTAAGCAATATAAGATCAATTCTCTTTTATTTAATGAAAAATTATAACAAAAAAAGTAGTACACCTTGCCGGCGAACACCCTGTATTAAATAAGAATCAAAGTAAAAAAACTATACATAATATTTAAACATTTATAAAATACAAAATGTTAAAAATTTAAACCATATATAGTCTTCAAAGATTTATAACTAATTTGTTAATGATTGTCAAAATATTCAGCCTTTTTTATTTAATTTAACTTTAATTTTTATAACTTATTATAAAGAGGATTTAATAAATAAAAAATTTAAAGAGATGAATTAAAAACGTGTTTTAAAACAGTGTTATGTGCATTAGGCAACAACAACAAAAGCTTGTGAGAAAGTTGTTTAAAGCGATCGTGATCGCAACCGTCTGTTAAAGTATTTTTTTGATAAAAACATTTGAAAAATTATGTATTTTATGGGAAGGGAAAAACTGATTATAATAAGCAAATTAAATAAAGTAACAGCTGACAAACTTTTGCATAATTAAATTCATTAATCTAAATGCAGTATAATTTTGATACCCAGCATCATTAAGTAAATAAGGCCAAGCGCGAATACGGAAAATGCACCGGTGGATCCGTTCTTTGTTTAAAATTTTTGTATTGTAAGGTATAGAAGTTCATATATTTTACAAGAAGGTGTTAAGGGAATTTGTTCTTATCCCCGAATTTCTATAACTTTTTGTCGCAAGATTTTTTTTCCTTACTGGGAGTGCACAACAAGCCGATGACTGGATTTTGGTAAATGCCCTGAGGCCTTTCAAACTTAATTTAACTTACCTTAGGGGCGAAAAATTGTAGAAAATAATTATAATTTTTCAAACCAACCAAAATAGAAGCATAATTTAAACTGCGTTTGAAAGCTCTCATAAACATAAATTTTTGTTTTTTTTTAATATTTAATGCCTTGTTAATCGTGGTTAATATTATTTATTTATTTTTTATTTATTTATTATTTATTTATTATTTATTATTTATTTATTGCTAATTTTTTGACCAGGTAAACTAAAAAAAAAACTTAAATTGCAAAGAAAAAAAATTATGGGTTACTTAAAAATCGTGTTTTGTAAAATATTTTTAAAAAAAGGTTTATTTAAAAAAAAAAAAATTTTTATAATAACAAGCACTTAGGCAATGGTCCCTATACATGCACTGCATTGTGCTGGTATCAGGGAAATAGGTTACGGGAAAAAGGATAATGGAAAAAGTTTTTATGGTAATTTGGTGTAAATTTCTCGATTTTAATTGAGTAAGAAAATATATCCTTAGGAAACTTATTCCACATACGAACAGTCCGACTAAAGAAAATATTTTCTCTGTAATGCGTAGTGCGATGAACTGGTGCATCACGCAAAAAATCCCGGGTCTCAGGAACAAGGTCCCTGATTTCCTAAGAGTTCATTTATTTGTAGTATCCATAGCAAAGTAAATTTTGACCCACATTGCGACGGTAAGATACTTCAACGTCTCCCATTGGCACCTTCGCCCATTTCTGTACGCGGTCAATTATCTCCAAAATATACTTTGGAGCATCTGTCTATACCTATACATGAGAGTTATTCTCCATTTTTTTAAAATTAATTTTGGGGTTTAAAGTAATTTGCATCGAATTTAATATTTCGCTTCTAAATTAAATTTAAAAAGTGAGATGGGAGTGACATTATCATCAAAACATAAAAAAGAGCCAAATATCGAAAATCTGATCATATTAAATGCTTGTGAAATAAAAAGTAAAATAAAAAATGAACCAGTTTATTTATATTTCGACAATTTTTATTGTTTTTCAGATGTAATTTTATCGTTTTTTTTTTCAAAATTTTAGGTCATTTTACATGAAGTTGTAGTCCTAGAACATCAGCAAGAAAAATCTTTTTTTAATTTAATTATCAATTTGGCATCTTTTCAGTTTATGAATCTTAAATATAAAATTTCAATCAGCTTAAATATGTATTTACAAGTTGAAAATTATATAAAAAGGCATAGGGCATTTCCAAATTTTGTTTGTTTTCTTACATTTAAGGAATTTTTTAATATACAAAATAGAAAAATTCGGAATCCAGGCCAATATTTTGTTGGGAAGTCATAAGGAAGTTAAGTATAATCAAACTTAAAAAATTTTATGCAGACAAACATTGATAGATACTGCATATGTATGTGTTTTATCATCATTATTTATTTTGCAAATGCTCTGAAATGAAAAAAGCAAAAAAAAACAAAACCAAAGTTATTCAGTGTTTTTATATTTCTAAAAAAAAAAAAATTATTAAAATTTTTCAAATATTTTCCAAATATTAAAGGCACCATTTATAAATGTACTTTAACTTTATAAAAGAGGGACTGTCAAGGCTGTTAGTAAAGAAACTTCAAAACTAATTTTTCAATACTAAAACTAGCTCTGGATTAGCAGAGCAAACTTTTTTTATTAATTTATTTTGTAAATCTTTTTTAAATAAAAAATATATTTAATAAAATTTTTATTTAAGACTAGCCTACCTTTGCGTCTTTAATTTTAACTTTTAATTTATAGTTCATATTCTTAATTTATAGAATTCAAATCAATATTGAAACTAAGTTCTCAAAACACTTAAAAGTAAAGCAATAAAGTCAATGAAGTTTTTTTATTGATTTTAATTTACAGCGAAAACTATATTTCACATTCGTTTCTTAAAAAAATATTCATGTATCTTGACGATGTTGGGGAGAAGAAAAATAATATTTTTTTTGTTTATTCCCATTAAAACACATTCATTTGATAAACGAAAAATCTCTTGGGTTAAAATCAGACCTTGTAAAACAGAGTTTCCAAAACACTAAGGGGTTAATATAGAGCAAATTTATTGATATTTCTACTTTTTATTGGCTTGGAAGAGAGTACTAAAAATTGCAACAAATAGAAGAACAGCAGTGACAGTAAGAAACAAAAGAGATTAAAATATAAGAGCAAAGTTGGCATTTGAATGCAAATACATGGGTGTTGTCAAATTGAATTTACTTGTATTTTTAAAGGGAAGAGAAAACTACCGGGATAAATATCAGTAAGAAGTAAAATACATTTTTTAAATATAATTAGTTTGTTTTGCAAATATCATTGAAGATTCATTTTCAATTGCGAGTAAAGATTTCCTACGACTTTTTAATGTGATTGTAAGAGGTTGAAGGCAGTTTGATTTGGCTTTCACTAAAGACCCAATATAAACCTGTTGGGTTCTTACTGTTGATTGTAAAAGAATAAACACAAAAAAATATTAAACATTAAAAATTAAATTAAACGAACTGATACATAAAAATCTTTTAATAAAAAAGCGGAAAATAAATGACTAAAGTAACGTAAAAAAAGATAAAAAAATGAAAAATCCGTAAAAGACCGTACCTTTCTTGAAAGAAAGGGACACGGGTCTGGCACATTTTAAATTTAATGTTCTTGGGAGTAGAAATCATATTTTGAAACTTTTCTAAACCAATTGGGATAGAAACAAATTAGAAACACAATTTTAGTTGGCTTCGAAAGGTTTAAATATATTTTTAGTACTTATTGAATTTTTGAATTTTCAAAGAAAAATTTTGCACTTATACAGGGTGTCTGGTGTAAAAATTATATTTTTAAACACTATTATTTAAAATAGTAATAAACGGTGCAAAGAAAGAATGGCTCTGTCAAAATTACCGATTGTGCGGGTTTGTCCGTCATGTCGCAATGGTCGATTAGGCATCGCTCGTTCGCTGTGGAAAAATTTTTTAAGAGTAATAATTTTTACTTAATTACTCGTCGACAATTTTGTTCAAATTTTGGTATTCGGCGAATACGTGATAGACTGAGTCTAAATATAATTCGTTTGTGGGTGCAGGAATTTTGCGCAATTGCTTGGGCCCAGTGAAGCTTCAAGGACTCCCAGAAAACATTGAACTGGTTGAAAGCAGTTTACTTGAAAATGTGTAACTTCCAATGCGGAAAATGCAGCTTTCATGGGACTTCTAAATGTGGTTATTCATGAAATTTTAAAAAAGGAACTGAAATTCCATTCTTTTAAAATTCAAATCGTTCAAAAACTAAAAAAAGTGACTTGGATTTGCGCAAACATTTTTGTGAAACTATGTTAGGGCGTTCTCGCACTGTAAATCCCATTTTTTTTGGAGCGCCGAAGCTCATTTTCGATTGAACGACCAGCCAAACAGTATAGCTGTTACTGCTGGTCTCCAAGATCGATTCAAGCTTAAAAACCCATTTGGTGTGCCTTATCCACGTGCGACATAATTGCACCATTTTTTTTTCGAAAATTATCGAGGCAGGCCAGGAGGCGAATGGTAACGGGGAAAATTATCGACTAATGATTGTGGAATTCGTCTTGCCAAACTAACTTGCTTACGGGCACATCTATAGTATTCTTCACACATGTGGTTTCAACAGCACACACATTCGGGAAAATTTTGCCCAGAAGCTGGTCAGACGCCTTGGGGATATCCCATGGCCTCCGAGATCTCCCGACCTAACTCCCATGGATTTTGTTTAATGCGTCTACCCCAAAGAGAGGGCTTATAGAGACAATGCCCAATCTCTTGGGGCTTAAAGGAAAATTTTCGTCGAGAAATCAGCTAAATTGAACCAAGTTTACTGCAACATGTGTAGCAGAACACAAGGCTCCGTTTTTAACAATGTTTTCAACTTGACGAGAGACATTTGGATAAGATACTCTTAAAAAAATCGACAGTTTCATTATATCTTTAAATGCTCTTTATAAAACTTTGTGTCAATCATTACGTTTTTTATTCAAGTTTGAAAATATAAATCTGCTACCAGGCACCCTGTATTAGGTACTTTTTTAAAAACGAATTTCATTTCTAATTTTAATTAAATTAAATAAAAAAGTTTAAAAAAGAAAATAAAAATAATTTAGTGCTTTTTCGGTTTACAGATAATTTAATATCATTTTTTTCTAGTTTTTAGGTGGATCTTGAAGTTAAAGTACCACTCTATAGTTTTGTTGCTTTTTTGATTGTGGATCTGGAAATATGTAAGCAAATATGAAATTTACGACAATTGACTTAGATTGAGATTCAAACACACCAAATTAGACTAAAAATTGTATTATAAACTTTTCTATGTTGCTGTTTGCTTTTCGTTTTTATATTTTAAGGCTATAAGTCCAGAAAAGGATGCGAGTTATGGGTTTGATTCCAGCCAGAGACCCTGGTAAGTCTGCTTTTTTCCTACTTTTCTGTCTTTGTTACCCTTCTCTTAATACCTTCTTTTCTTCTTACTCGACTCTTTCTAACTAACAAAGGGACTCTTATGAGCTGTACCCCTTCTTTTAATGGGCGCTTGTTCTACCTAACCTAACCTAAGTCTAGAAAGATGTAGGTATTGATTAAACCTGAGGTTAGAAGTCTGGAAATTTTTTAAAATTTTTTTATTTATCTTGAATTTATGAATTAAGAAATATTAAGCTAAGGGTTTTTGCTTTAGAAAAAAGTTATGCCTTATGGGCTGAATAAAAATGATATCCTTCAACTAACCTTAATTAATTATAATCCTTTATAAATTGAAATATCTTACCATATTTAGCATTACGCATGACTAACGAAGTCCTTGTTAACCACTGCAGCAACACTTGCCTCAGGAGCCGATTTCAGCTTAGATCATATATTGCCGCTGCGACGTTTGCATTTATTGGCCACATATTTCTTGCCGCACAACAAACGCTGGAATGCTCGGCGAAATTCAGGATTAAAAATTGTATAAATAATGGGATTAAGCGTGGAATTAAAATATCCCAACCAAAGAAATAGCGAAGCAATAGATGCATGAATTTCGCAGCTTTTACACAGCGACATTATGAGAACCATCACAAAGAATGGCAGCCAACAAAAAACAAAAGCTCCCGTAATAATGGCCAGTGTGTGAGCAGCTTTACGTTCACGTTTTGCTTCAATTTGTTGGCGACGTTTTGCCAGCTTTTGATGGGGATTTGTTGTATTTAGCACTGATGGTAATAAGTTTTGTTGTTGCTGCTGTTTATTGTTGCAAATATTTTGTCTTGATATAGCAGAGTTTAGAACAATGGCTGTAACATGCTGTTGAAGTGTTGAGGTTGTGGCAGCAACCTGCTGGGATACAGTAGAAATCTCTAAGGGAGAACGCTGGCATGATGGAGCACAAATTTTTAGGAAAAGTATAAAAAAGAGCAGAAAAAAATTGAAGTTTTAAATAGTGCATCAATATTTATTTGCTTAAGCAAACAATAATGCCAACAACAAAGTGAAAGAATAAATAAAAACTTTAACTAAATGCAAAAGTTTTGTAACAAAAATTTTTCTGAAGTTTAAATTGAAGTAACCTTAAAGCACTAACGTGGGAAATTGATTTTAAATATTTATTTTAACTGTTAACACTTACCTCATCTGCCATGCTGGTGGTATTTTCATCAGAAGCGGTGGTCAAATCAGTGCCCCCATGGCTTTTACTATCAAAATTGCTCGTGCTAAATTCAGTTTCTTCTTTAATATTGTGATTGGAACTATTTGTTTGGTTATCTGGACCCGTTGAGCTAAAACCTTTATCCGATGATACATCTTTGCTAAAGCAAATTTTAATACGTGGCTTTTTTTGTTTTACCACAGGGTCCTACAATAAAAATAAGGTAATAATTACACACTGCTACAAAAAAAAATCTTTTTGTCCGAGCTTGAAAAATGACAAAGTGAGAGTTAAATGTCTACACAAGAGGATATTAAAGCCGTTTTCAAAAATACAAAAATGCCCAAAAAAATTTCAAATATTGAATAATTTCTAGCCCAAAATACTTTTAACGGAAGCCTATTTAAAAATATGGACCGATAATATTTGTTTTCACTTAAGTACTTGGTGGCATAAAGCAAAACACGTATACAACAGTTTGTCAAAAAAGAAAAGTATTAGAATCAGTTAAAGCACATAACGCTTATTCCGAGAGAACATCACAAACAATAAATTTCGTACCAGTGCCAAAAACTTATCTGTGCCAAATTTCATCAAAATATCTTCAAAACTGCAAACCTGGATTTTGATTACAAGAATATGTGGATAACAAACCCGATGGAGGAATGGACAGATATAGCTAAATCGACTCAGGAAATGATTCTGAGTCGATCAGTGTACTTAAATATATAAATTATACCCCTACCAAATATGTAAGAAGGAACAGAATGTCTAGTGGCAGATAGTTATTTCCAGATTTAAATAAAAAGCGCAATAATTGGCACAAAGTTTTATCAAAAGCATTAAACGATAGAACAGAAATGCGGATTTTACATTTTTAAGATTACGTCATCCAAATATCTTCTGTCGAATTAAACCCACTGTTCATAAGGAATGTGTTATGCGCCCAGGCTGCAGTAAACTTGGTTCAATTGAGTAGATTTCCTGACGAATATTTTCCTTTAAAGCTACAAAATGGTGGGGATTATCATTACAAACCCAATTTTAAGGAAACCCTCTACAAAAACCATGGAAGTTAGATCGGGTGACCCTGGTGGCTATGGGATGTGCCAAAAGTGACAAATCAGTTTTTGGGGGAAATATTCCTAAAGCAAATTCATCGAAGCTCTGGCTGTGGTTGCAGTAACCCCATCCTGTTGACACCAAGTGTGTTAATTGTACAATTGATGACCTCGCAGGTTTGGCAAAAAGAATTCCGCTATTATGCTTTAATAATTTCCACCGTTGATCTTCGTCGCTGGACTAAAATATTTTCGAAAAAAATGGTTCAATTATATCATGGGGGGATGAGGCACACAAAACATTTACCTTGGGGCAATGTATAGGTTTTTGATGTTTCAATCGAGGGTTGCGGTCTCTTGGAGACCAGTACCGGCACTTTTGTTTGTTGACGTGGCCGTTTTAGTCAAAATGAGTTCAAACAAAAATGGAATTCATAGTGTAACAAGGCGCCAGCATGGTTTTGCAAAAAATTTCGCGTAAATCAAAGTAACTTTTTTCAGTTCTCGAATGATTTGAGTTTTTAAAGAATGGAACTTTTTAAGTTTTTTTAAATTTTTATGAATAATCGCCCTTGGAAGGCCAAGTAAGGCTGATCTCTTTCGTATTTAAGGTCGTGGATTTTCAGGGAAACTTTACACTTGGTTTGTCACGTGTTCGAGAATATTGAAATTTGTCAAAATTGTCGACGAGCAATTACGTAAGAATCGTTACTCTTAAAGAATGTCTCCACAGCAAACGCGCAATGATTACACGACCGCTGCGACATCATGACTGAGAAATCCACACAATCGAAATTTCAAACGGCACCCTCTTTCATATTTAATACTAATTTTGCTACAAAATTCTGCGATTTTTTAATCTAAGAAAACCAGAGTATTTATAAAACAATCAATTAAAATTAACGCAAAATTAACCAAATTTTTGCATAATTTTAACAAAATTCATTGTTCCTTTAAGAAAAAATTTTACATACGAAACGTTAACTGCGTCTTCATTAATCTATCGTAGAATGATCTTGTAGAAGAGACTTATTGTTTTCTTTGAGTAAAATCACAAAATTTCACCACACTTTCCATTCAACACTATTTTTTTGACCGCAAGATTTAATTAAAAATCAGTTTTAAATCTTTAATTGATAAGAACCGTTTTCGTTTTACGTAACGATATTAAAAAACGTATTAATATAAATCAATCAATAGAAATCTATTTCTTTGATTTATTCTTATTTTAATGCAAAACAAATTAAATTTTCAACGGTTCAATTATTTATGTTTTATATCTTTATGGAAACAGCAACAAAACGTTTTTCACACAAACCTAATTTTCCAAGTTGAGTGAATTTGATAAATATTGACATTTTCCTAAAAGATAAAGAAACGCACACACTGAATCACACAGACAAATAAAAACTTATGGGTGAGAAGAAGAAACATTCATTTTTAAATAAGTTTAACATTTTAAAAGCTTTTTTGTTGTTTAGACTTATTTTGAGCCAAATTTAATATTTAATTTAATGTCTTTTGTAGATACAATTGGCTCAAGTGCTCAAACAAAGTAATAACTTTAAAAAATGTGATTTGTAGAAAAAAGCAGTTGAAGTTTTTTAATTTCCTTACATTTGCTAGAAAAGACAAGGGGCTTTTTTTTAAACGTAAAACGTAAAGCAGTTTTTGAGATATGACGCTGTTTAAGCAAACAAGCGATATGTGTGCACGTGTTGTTTCAAACATACAAACATTCTTTCAAAATCCTGAATCTACAAGAATAATGTTTTTAGTATCTCAAGATTGCAAAAAGTAATATTAATTCAATATTTAATAGAAAAAGAAAAAAAAATTGTTGGGAAACTTACCACTTCCTTGTTGACAATTTTTTCATTGTAACGTAGACGTTGCGTGTGACGTTGTATACGTTTTCGTGCAATTTTATAGATTTTCCAATAAAGAACTAATATCATTAACAATGGAACATAAAACGAACAACCGGTAGCAAAAATCTACGTATGTGAGGTTAATCCAAATATGTTTATTATTTAAGCCGCATAAGAAAGTTTAAGGAAAAAATAAGAAAGAAATCACAATAAAAAAGATTAGTTAAACTGTATACGAATAGTTCTAGAAAAAAGTTTTGGTTCTAATTTTTATTTATTTATTTTTATTAAAATAATTATGTATACCTGATATATGACATCTTGTGAAACCATACATTTTTGCTGTTCAATCCGTTCCATATATTCGGGATCTTTCCAGCCGAATTGTGGTGCTAGCGAAACGATGACTGCAAAAAACCACACTGAAAATATCATTCCAAATATGCGACGAGGTGTTCGCAAATTGTGATAATCAATGTTGGTAACAGTCCAGTATCTAAGAAAAAAACAAACAGGAAATGTAATTGTAGAAATTTTACTTTCAAATAAAAAGAATCAAATATTTATGATGAACTTGTCATTTGTTTGTCAGAAAAAAAAGGCACAAAACCTTATTTAGAAAAAACATGGTCCTACACTCTCTCTGTTTTGTATTTCAATAGAATGTGAACTAAAATTCTAAGTTTCGAAGTTTAATTTTGATCTCTTGAAAATTTATTTTGATACCGAAAGTAAGATTTTAAAGTATGGAACCGAAATATTTATAATATAAAAAACCGTTGAGATATTATTTTTTTTTTATTTTGAAATCGACTTCAGCCGGCTTAAAGACGTAACCATCCCGCTGCCTTTAGCCCCTGTCGATTTTTGCCAAAAACTCGGACCTCTTTTGTTATATAAAATAAATAAGCAAATACGTCATTTTATAAATTTAATTTTTTATTACTATTTAAATTTAATATACATATAATAAAACCATTCGTGAATTAAATTTTCAATATTTTTCTTTCTTCTTGTAAAAAAAAACAGTTTCACCGTTGTACACACAAGAAGTGTACGGGTAAGGTCTGTTTAAAAGGAAGCCATAAATTACTATTTTACGAACGTTGTCATTTATCAATATCTCTCGTTTCTTTTTTTTAGGAAAAATTAGAGTATTCCTGAATGATCCTCTTAAAATAATGTACCACCGTTAATCTCTCTAAGCACAAAATTTCGACGCATTCAACAATGTAATACGTCCGCTACTTCATAAATGCAGTTTAAAATATAATCTTACACAAAGACTTTTTTGCAAAGGAGTAAAACAAGCTTTAAAAGGTATATCCAGAATTTTTAATTTTCCATCTTTAAATATGATAAAGCACCTTTTGTACACTTAGCTAAAATTTGATTGAAATCGGGGTCAATATAACCTTATTTTACATCTCTGAACTCACGATTTGAAAAAACGTAAAAAGGTACAAAAAATGTGAAAACAGTACCCTTTGATGACCTGATTAACTTTTGACCTCAAGCTGTGTTAATCGTCCTTAATTTCATATTCCTAGACTAATAGTCTTAAAAAGTGATAAAAGGTAACAAAAGTACAAAATAAGAAAAAAACTTGTCCCACCTTAATTCACAACCCACCCATGATATTTTTTCTGAATATGCCGCTGATTTTTCGCTCAAGTCTCCAAATTATTCTTTCGTGTCATCTTCTTCTGAGTGCAAAATAACAAGCAGTACATCAGCAAAGTTAACTGGTACTAGAGAGCAACTATACAAAAAGTACATAACGTTCTTGCAACCATTACTAAACAGGGTCGTGATGTGTCGGCTCCAAATCAGTTGGGTATCTGCAAACGAGTATTCTCAGAACAACAGCAAAAAGAGTCAAAATTTAAAAAAAAATCTTAAAGCAAGGATATCTATTGTCTTTACTTTGATGATAAAAGAACCCATGCGAAAGAGGAATAAGTAGTTCTGCTGAAAACTAACACAACCGAAATCAAATTTGTTATTCTGAAATGTGAAAGTGTTTCTGCCGTGACCATTCGCAAGGAACCACATCAGCTAGTTGATGAATACGATGCCTGGGAAAATATTTCCATGGTATTCTGTGACATGTCAGCGGTAAATATAGGTCAATTTATGCGATAATAAAGCTGACACAGGATAATGTGTTGAGCCAAGGCTTCCAGAATCCACAATACATTGGATGTCAGCCCCATGTGCTCGACTTCTTTCTGTAGCACGTCTTCAATTTTCTTATTCAAGAGCCAACGATTTAACCAAAACCAAACTATTCTTTCAATAACAAATGAAGATAAAACTATGTCTCCCTTTAGGCCCATTACCACCAAAATGCGACAGATGAGGTTTTCGCAGGCGACAAACCTGGATGGCGACATGATTTAAAGTTCTTATATGCACCGTGTCAGGCATATTGTCATTACAGAACAATTTTAAGATGGCCCCGAATCAGCTGGAAGAAGTTCTTAAGCTTACACCAGTCAAGATATAACTCACATAAGCTATTTGCCGTTAAAGCATTTTTTTGATGCCAGGATGGTGCCGCAACCTCGGTTCAGCATGCGACTTTATCTGCTAGAAATGAGCAAATGTTTGATTCCATTCGCAACGCTACAACAATGCGTCCTTCAACGGGCTGTTAACCTCACTCACCAAGACAAAATGCAAGAAAACAATTAAGTCCTTGTAGACGCACTGATCAGTGGAGCAGTCATTAACTGATATTCCCAGATCTTACCATATGAGCCGTTTCTTTTGAAGGTGGCATAAGTCACTTTTTTAAGTCAATATATTTAAAGATATGAAGCAATACCGTTTAATAGCATTTAGTGTTGCTATTAAATCGATTTTTTTTAAAAAGTTATTTATGCCACTTTCAAGATAAACAACTCATATGCGAATTTAAAAAATTTGAGTTTTTAATCTAAAGCTCATGGGAAAAAGTTCTTTTTAAACATTTTTTGTACATGCTGTACTTTTTGCTCTTAATCTTTAATTTAATATCAATATTTTCAATAAAGAAAAAACAGCATGTAATTGGTTTGAAAAAAAATAACTTTTTACTTTTTTCCATATGAATGAAAGGGGATTTTTTTTAAACTAATTTTACACTTTTCCCCATGTCATTTAAAAGGGGATTTTCTTTTACAACACAAAAATACATTTAAAATTATTAAATTACACAAAAAACATTCTCGATTGTAAGGGCTTTCATAATTTTTTTATTTAATATTAGGGGGGGTAGATGTTATGCATGTAATAATTTTGAACATAATGGAGCTGAGTTTCATTTTCATTAAACAATACTTAACATTCCCAATTTTTTTTTAATTAAAAAGTTCAGTTTCATTCAAACTTTGTCCTTATAGCATTCTCATACATGAAAACTAAAAAACTAAAATTTTAAGCCGGCTCAACTCCTGCCACCAACACAGACAAAAAATTCATAAAGAATTTTAAATTTAAATCGCATCTACGTAGAAAAATTTGTTAAAGAAAATATTGAAAAACATTGTTATTCTTTTTACTATGAATGCGCTTTTTCAGTTCTTCTTAATTTTTTTTGTTTGACTGCATGAGAAATGTGCTTAAGGTTATTTAACTTGCTACAATGTTCTGCGAAGATTAATGTCGACATTTGAAGGGAGGTGTGTATGTACGAATGTGTAAACTTGTATACAAATTTATTGCAGCTACGTAGCATTCAGCTAAATATGATAGAAACAGTTTTTAAAGATTTTAGTTTATAACAGACAGTGATGTGAATATAAAAACAGTGGAGAGCTTGCTGATGGTATACTTAGAAATGGAATTAAATATATTAAAGAAAGTTATTTTTTGTTTTAGTTATTGAACTTTTAACACAAAAATGGCTGAATGATTTGCTACATAGATATACCTTATATCTCCCCCAGGTACCACGAAGGGACCGAGGAAACGGACCCAAGTGGGCTGCACAACTATCACCTTATCACTTCCGCAGCCGCCTGTTCTACCTAACCTACCTCATATCTCAAAAGAGGCTATAGGTTACCTTTTTTTTTAAATTTGGACTGGGTTTGTACAAATTTTAGAGATTTTATCTGTTAGCGCTAAGATATCTATATATTAAAATTTTTATTTTCCTTCAGTTGTTCTTTTTGTAAATTTATATCTAAATAATTTTTTTATCACAAATTACTTAACTACTCTTACTTTGTTACATTCTACACTTCTATTTAATATTAAACTTGTATAAAGGTCATAACACCAGTGCTTTAAGTAACTATCTATGCGTTCATTTATTTTTTTTATTTTTTTTTATATATATTTGGAAATCTTAAATTTATAGCTAAAAGAAGAGAGTGATACATATATTATGTACAAAATATTCCGTTAAATAATTCCCTTTTGGGCCGCACCAAAAGGCTTAGTGTAAACATGATCCCAAAATATTATTAAAGGTCATGCAACAGCAAAAGAAAATAACTAAAAAAAAATGAAAAGCTGTAAAATAAAGCAGTTTGTAGTTATATATGAAAGAAAAAAACATCAAAAATTATTATATGGTGAACGTCATGTGCAGGTTTCTAAAACAAACAAAAAATAAGTTGAAAATAGTTTTTGTTTTTTTTTTTTTTGGCAGAGAAAGGAATAAATGCTAAGAAAATAATTTAAAATGTCATGTGTTCTGTTTAACTCTACAAAAACTTTTAAATCGATTTACTTCATATTTGATGGCATTTATTCGTTGGTAAAACAAGCGTATGAGCAATATTAAGCAAAGTCTTCTAACACATATACATCATACGTCACATGTAACAATATCTTTAGACTAATCAATTTTGTTTCGCTTTTGCCTTTCAAAAAGGTTTGTTTATTAATTGGGGAATAATACTTTTTCACCTACTTTGTTGACCTCCGATTTCAATGTGGGTGTGCAGCCCTCATTTTTACATAAACGGGCTCATTATCTCAAAAACAAAGCAAAACGATTCCAAAAAATTAATTAATGTCAATTAGGTATAACTCGTTGAGGAGTTTTTTTATTATAATTGCAGCCTAAAGCCCCTTCATAAATCCAAAAAGTAGGATGCTTCTAAAAAAAGTATTTTTCTTGTTTTCGATTTTTCTTTCTAAAGTATAAAAAATAGTTTTTCCCTTAAGGTTGAATATTTTACAAACCTTTTCAAAGAAAGTGTAAAAATTTAAAGAAATGCCTTTTTAATGTTCTTAAGACAGATACAGAATTTATTTGTTAGACGTTAAAATCTCGAAAAACAATACATTTTTTTTATAAAATCGGGACTGAGAGTCCTTATTAAAAACCTGAAGACCAAAATATATTTTCGCTTTCAGGCCACTAAAGGATTTGAACAGCAAGGGTTCGAGAAATCGCGGAGCTCTTGTCTTGGCTAAAGAAAGACGCAAGTACATTGAGCGTGACCATATTTACGTATAATCAAGAGAACTGAATGTAAGAAAGTGTGCATTATTACACAGATTTAATAGTTAATAGGTTTTTTAAATGTCCTAACCAGGGTACACCAAACAAGGTAACAGTAAGACGAAATCAAAAAATTCGCCCGCATTTCCTTTTTGTGTTTGTTTGGTGAAATTTTAGAAAAATTAAAAATTTCATACAAAATTGAAGATTTGCAACTTAAAAATATCAAATTTATTTTGATCAGCTGTTCTCTTGATATTACCTGATAATAACCAAGCGATTAGGTTAAAAATTTGAACTGAGTAACCTGTAAAGGCAGTAAAGGCTGAGGTGAAGGAATATAAAAAAAAAATTCTCTACATATGAAGTTGAGCAATTGGGGAGGATCCTATAAGGCAACCCGAATGATGACACTGAAATTGTTAAAACTTAAATAAAGCCAATACACAACACAATTAAGTGTGAGTTGTTGAGAAGATCAATTGCCCTGCATGTAATAAGGAATTTGAACCATTTGAGCATTTACTGTGTCAGTGTTAAGCTTTCACAGACGTCAGAGGCCGATATTTCTTGTATTATATTATACCAGATGTTTTTGATTTAGGTGGCGTTAAATAGAAAACCTTTAAAGGGTTTGTGCCCATCGTCAAGGCTCGATAAAATGCCCCTCTTAAAATTCTTATTTCATTGATAGGACTGTAAAGCAAGCTAATTGCTTAGTTAAGTTAAATTTCTAAAGGTCAAAAGCAAATAAACTTGCCCAGGAATTTTGTCCATCATATAATACTTTTACCTAGATTTAGAAGAAATATTTTTAAAACTCATTTATAACGAAAGGTAAGGGCAACAAATATATGTTAAGTGGTGTGCTCCAATCTGGCCCAATTTGCGCGCTAGATGGCTTAAAATTGTTTAAAAACATTTACCTTACTTCAAAGGATTGTGGAAGGTAGGGTATAGAATGCATTTGAATAAAACTGCTGTTTTTTTTAGAAAGTGTACACTAGGAACGTGGGCTGAAAGGGTGACTTTGAGTGCTTACCAGCTATGAACTGTGCCGTAGCATAACTTGCTTCTGAAGACCCACTAAGATTCTATGTGTTTTTAGAAAGAAAATACAACAGAAAGAAAATACAACAGGGTACATAAAAATTATTTGGATGTAATAAAAATGAGGCTGTTGTTAACGCACTTGTTATGAAAATAAAAATTTCAGAATATTGGAAATTTAGCAAAAAGGCATTTTTGAAGGTACACTACTGCCATTTTTGTTACTGCCATTAAAAACCCAATACTTGAGAGCAAATTAATTACTCGGTTTCTTGTCTTTGTCTAAATTAGGTGTCAACCGATTAACAGGTTGTCAAAATTGTAACACATTTTACAGCAAATTTATGGCAGCATATCTACTGTAAAATTGCGTTTAGTTTGAAAGTGCTTTCAACAGATTTCTAAAAAAATGTTTGAAGTTTTTACTTGCTGATGAATGCGACAGTATACAGTCTACAGTATAAAGTCCATAAGTATTTTTAGTTTGAAAGAAAAGTGCTTAAATGTACAAAAATTTTTATAAACAGGCAAACTACGTCATGGCTACCAAAACCACTTTAAAATCGAAATTTTTTGTGTTTTATACTTGTCACGCGTAGCATATCAGGGACGTGACTGACTTATTTAAAAAAAAAAAATTTCAACGGATCAGGCAAAAAATTAAAAAACTTAACCATCCCAGTCGTTTGGCTGAAATCAAAATTTTTCGAATTGGTCAAATTATTGCTTCAGAAAAAAATTTCGGTTTTTAAAGGGATAAGATCTGTTCATTGGATCTAACCTTACATAACCTAAAAGTTTTTACTTGCTTTTTAGTTTTCCTGATTCTTAACTTAAAACCTGTCAATAGAGTCTCGAAAGTAAAAGAAAAGTGCTTTTATTATTGTAAGAAAAATAAAACACTTACCTATCAGCAGCAATTGCCACCAAATGTAAAATTGAAGCCGTGCAGCATAAAACGTCACACGAAGTCCAAATATCACATAGTTCTGGTCCCAATATCCAACCTCTACTTATCTAAAAATACAATTAAAACATTTGTTTCTAATAGTTTTCTTATTTTGCCACATTAAAGACAATAAAGATTAATGACAAAAATACTTAGTAAAATATTGCAAATAGTTTTTTTCCTAAATGTTTTGCTGCATTTGAAACGACTAATAAAAATAAGATTGTTTTTTTTTTGAAAAAAAAAAAAAAATAATATAAAAAAGAGGCACTTAGACTAATTGCAGCATCCTTTCTAGAATAGGCTGTGAGTAGTAAAAAATTTTATAGAGTCCTTTAGCAGTTTATTGTTACGTTAAATGCTTTCAACATTAAATTAATTAAATTGCAGTTGTTATTGTTGCTCTTCATTTTATTTGCAATAAAGGTTATACATGTATTCTCCACTTGTCTTGTAAATACCAAATAAACTAAAAGTGACACTTACCTCGTATACAGCACCCAATGGCATTACGAGGCAGGCAACGAGTAAATCAGCCACAGCCAGTGATACAACCAGATAATTAGAAACATTTTGCAGGTTGCGCTCCAATATTATTGCCGCTATTACAAAAACATTTCCTGTTGATTGTTGTTGTCGTTTTAATATTATTATCATTATTTTATTATCATTTTGTTGTTATTTTTTTTTGCCAAGTTGTTGATAAAGTTTTTAACGTTATTTTTGTTTTGTCATTGTTGTCACCGTCATTGTTGTTATGTACAACAAATTTCAACGTCGTAATTGTTCCATGCCCCAATTGAGTTTTGTTATAAGTTGGTAAATGCCATCGTTATGTAATGTGTTTTTAATAAAATGAGACAGGCCATTAAAGCAACATGAATGAAAAAATAATGGAATTTTTTATTTAATATAATTGATAATGAAAATGTTTAATTAAAGTATTAAAATGATTTTAATTGTTTTGAATAATTAAATAAAGGTTGTTAATATAATTTAAAAAAAAATTACGAATATATTTTCTGATTTGTTTGCAGAAAACAACTAAGGGTAAAAATAAAGGTACGGTCACACTTGGAAAATATTTTTCTGAAACCTCTTTGCTATTCTTTGTCTAATACTTGTTTAAAAAGAACCAAAATTTGTTTAATGATCACACTTAGCACAAATATTAGCTGTTTTTTTTCAAATTTGCGTAAAATGGCAGCAAATAAATGTTTGCGAAAACATGTTTTCCCTATGGTCACATATGTACATATATAACACCTATTTGATCGAACCAGTCTGAAAAGTTTATTTGATTAAACTGGGCAGATATTATATGTTTTTGCGTTCGATGGCAAATGATTTTGGGATCAAATAAAAAATACTTCGTTTTATGTTTTATTTAAAAAACTTAAAAGTAAGTATTTTTTTTAATTTTGAATTTTTATTATAACTTTCAGAAAATTTAAAAAAAAAAAAATTTTGCATTTTTTTATTTGTGAAAAAAAATATTTATTAAAACAAGTAAGAGCGCTATATTCCACTGTGTCAAATCATATATTACGTTTATCACGTGTCGAGGGTGCTTGCCCTATTTTTTTTTAATTCTGTATGGCAACCCCCATAGGGGATGGAGATACGGAATAGGTGTCTTCTAGGAAAATATTTTCAAGTGAAAATGTGTTGGGGTCAGTCCTACATTTGACTTATCCACGGGCACCCTGAAAGCTGTAGGGGGAAAATTATTTTAATTTCCAAAACTTTGTATGGAAGCCCCATAGGCGATTGCTATAAGGGGTAAGTATGTTCTGGAAATATCTTTGGGAGAGGAATTAAGTGGGGTCAGTCGTACACTTGATATCTTTAAGGCTATCTCTGCGGAAGTTACTTACCCCCTAAGGTGATGCAGATAGGGGGTAAGTATATTCAAGGAATATGTTTGGGAGGGACAACTAATGTGGGTCTGTGATGCATTTTTTCCTTTTAGGGCAACCCCCAGGAAATTCGTAAGGGTTTTAACCTAATTTTTTAAACTTTGTATGACAACCCTCTTAGGAGCTGAAGATAGGGGGCCTATAATACAAAAACGCTTGAAAAAAAAAATTAACTGGGGCTATTTTTGGCATACATATATAGAAGCACCCTGAAAGTTGTGGGAGCGATTTAAAAAAATTAAAAAAAATAATTTTAAGATGGCAACCCTGTTAGTGGCTGGAGATAGGGGAAAAATTTATTACACAAAAATATTGTTGAAAAAAAATTAATGGGATTCGGTCTTATATTGCACTCGTGTAGTGGCAGGTCCGGGGCAGTTGTAGAGGCTTTTGTGTACAAATTTGAGAGAAATAAACAGAGGTACTCGTGGTTGTTGGCTTATCTGTCAGTAATCGGGAAATTTTTCTGAGTTTCAAAAACACTTTAATTTCAAAAATCCTTTTAAGTCCCACCAAGATGGTGTATTTCATTTAATTTTACGATGTTTCCTTGAACACGCTTTGTTATTGAAATTTCGAAAATAATTATTATTTAGAGTGCCTGGTTATAGACATATTAAATATTTTTTCCTTAGATTGTAAAATCTTTAAAAATAATTCGCTTGGAAGCTAATCGTATCCATCCCTTTTAACCTTGTTAATTCAACACCAAAGCGGCGAAGGACTAGTAGATTCGAAACACTCAAAAAAGAACTTTTATTTTTACGTTTGCTCGAAGTTCCTGTTATATATCTGCTTATAACTTTAATTTTTAGCTCTTAAAAAATAAATAAGTTTTGAAAAATATCTTTACACCCACATCGCACACGTGGTAGGGATATTATGCTTGTGTACAGATACATATATGAAGCGCCTAGTGTTAAGCGTCTGGGAACCATTTTAAAATATACCGATTGATTTAGAATTAGTAAGTTAATTTAAGCATATCTGTCTGTCCATCCATTTATACATCTCCCAGGCTAGGAGTCCGTTTTTTTTCAACACTCTACAGGTAGAATTTTGTACATATTTGGACAAAATTTGGCTTTGATAAGTTGTTTGGCACTGGCACAAAGTCTTATACTTTTGATGATGATCGGTTCCTTTTTGGCCTAGCTCCCAGAATATGCATTTTGGATTACAAATGTCTCAAAAAATACTCTGTTTTAAGAGAACTTTGCCATAAATTATGCCAGAAACTAGTACACTGAACAAGAGTATGATTAGTTCTTCTCTAAAAACCATTTGGGCTACAAATGGCTCGACCATGACTTACTTCACCTTCTAAAATTTTTACACACATGTTTATTATTATGCTACCAACTTTTTTACTTAATGCAAATATAATTGTTCTATTGTTTCATAAAGCTCCCACTAACATGTTGTGTAGGGTAAAGTTAATAGAAAATACATAAGAACATACATCCATATGTGTGTGATAATTATATTGTTTCACCCTCAAGCAATAAAAACAAAATTGATTCGCATCATTTGTTAATTACCAAACTGTTATTATATTACAATTACAATATGAAGCATGTTATTTAATAATATAAGGAAACCATAGTCAAGACACAAATTTGTATGTCATAACTAAATATAATAAAATGTTAGCATTGTTGTATATATTAAGTGATTACTATTGCTTCGCTCTACCTACCAATTATGGTGATAAGTATCATAAGTCCCAAAACAATTGACATGATTATCATTTTTAATAGTAAAGCAACATCCTCAGGCATAACAAGCACCTCATCATCACCAAAGCCAACACCAGTAAAACCAACATTTGCTTCGCTGTCATTATCATTTGATGCATTCTTAATAATACCACTTTGGTTGAAGATTATTAGATTATAATTATTATTAAAATAACTGCCATCACCAGTACTGAAGTTGCTGGCATTGCCATTGTCACTGTCAAACTCATCTAAAGTCTTAACAGCGTGACTAATATTAGCGACACCTGCCTCATTGTGAGCATTCAGCCGTGTTGTTAGCGTTGAAGATTCCTCATAGTCTGGCACTATGAAACTGTCATTCATTAAGTTTCCATAACTGCGCAAGTCCACGATGTCGCGTTCATTAAAATATTGTCGCACATCTAAGAGTGCTGCTGTCGATGCCAGTGATAGAATACTTGTTGTTGGCTTTAAATAAATATTTACATTTCCCAACATTTTAAATGAAGTATTTGCTTCTTTTTAAAAGTTTTTAAATTATTTGTCTTTTTGGTCTTATTGAAGTTTCCAAATAGCCATATTCGTTCAAGTTGTTTCGGTTGTATGTTTTGATTGGGTAGTTTAATTATAGGGGCTTATTTTTCTTTCGCCATTGTTTGCTTTGAGTTTAAGAGTTTTTGTCTTCTTTTGAGGTATACAAAGTTAAGGAATTTCATTTTTAATATAAATGTTTGTATTATTACTAAATAAGTAATTCAGAGTAGCTAGGTTTTTATTTAAAATTGTTTATAAGGAAAAAATACTTCAAAAACAGATTCATATCAAAATGTAAAATATTTAAAACACATCGAAAAACCAGTCTAGGATAAGCGTTTTGTGGACATTGTTGTTGTTGAAAAGCTGCAAAGAAAAATAAGAAAAAATTAATTTTAAAATTTTTATAATAAGATTTGTTTATATTTAATGGATCGTAAAACAAGTAGAAAGTGAAGGCAGTTGGGAGAGAATTTTTGACGCATTCCCGTCATTAAAGTGGAACTGCCGCACTGGACGCTGTTAATCTCTACAAATAAAAAAAAAATATAAAGAAACAAATATTATTTCCAGACTGTTGCCTACTCTTGCCTCCTTAAAAATGCTTTAGTTATTGTTAACACAGAAAAAAATTACAAAAATATAACAGCCACAGTGAATACATTAGCATTTTTAATACAACAAGTGCTTCTGAATTGAAATTCAAAATTCCTTTTTTTTTTTTTAAATTAAAGAGAATTTTGAAAATATATTTGTATATAAATCTGCAAGAAAAAAGCACTTCTTGACTCGTTATATAACACAAAAGGTAAATCAATTACAATTTCATGGAAAAAGCTGCACTTCGGTAACGTAAGTCTTTTCCAAAGAATCTATGGTACAATTAGTAGTGTCTTCATATTATTGAAACAAAAACACTGCATACGGGGCAACATTACAGTCAGTAGCAACATGTCTAGTAAAGGAAAGGTCTCGGGAGAAAAGAAGAGAAGAAAAATATCTGTTCCACCAATAGAAGAGAGAAATGAAAAGGGGTGAGTTTGAGCGTACTGAAATTTCAGAAAGCAAAATTATAATTGAAAATTCTACCAAAGAGTTATCACAAAACTAAAGGCTTTGGTATAGGCTTATTATTCTGCAAAGGCGATGACCGCAATCTGGTGACAAATAGTGTGCTGAGGATATACATTTTCACACCTGTTGCTATCGGCTACCAATAGCTGTGAAAATAATGTCCTCAGCAATATCAAAACTATGTCCTCAGGAACGATAAAGATTGTTTCTGATGCAATCCCAAAAGATGGTATTGGGTGCATACCGTACAGCCGAAATGAGGTCGAAATAGCAGTTACCTGGCTTACAAGACAAGACAGTACTTGCGGACGGCAGAGGAATAAGTTTCCTTCCCATTGGTTATAAAATTCTATTAAGCGTATTATGTGAAAATTTTTAATCAAAAGTCAACAAGATTATTTTGTCCTTTCAATGAGGCGTTATGCCTTGTAAATCCACCATTTGCCGGATATATACATTACACCAACTCCTGGAAAAAAAGATTGACACATATCATTTATTTGTTGAAAACAAAACTAGGATGACTCTACAGGATGGCCTAATCTGGTACTCAATCCACAGCTTAGATAGGCATGAATATCTCTGAGCCTTTCTGTAGCAAACGATGTTTCAGACAGGAAAACAGCATTTTGTAAGATCTGATTCAACATCCTCTTAGAAAGGATAATACTTGACGTAAATGTGAATAGAACTGCCAAAGGGGGTCTCGCAGTAATAAATAAAAAACCAAATGCATGTTTCTAACGCACTTAATGTCCAGTAAACTTGGGCAGACAGTGGCAGCTGAAAACTACAACTTTGAAATAGTCAATAATATTATCTTCCTCTGCAACGCCATAAAGAAAATAAAAAACACGGGTTTTGAAAACAAAAGAAGAAAATTATTGGCCAACTGATGCTTCTTTGGATTAAGCAAGCAGTTTAAAGGCAAATCCACCTTCCGACGGACAAAAATCATTGTGTCTACTACCCGTGCTTATAGATAGTATCAGACCATGAGAGCTTGCTAAAGCATATTAGGAAATGCTTGAAGTGCTTAAGAATAAAATTCTTGGAAAGGCCAAAGACCGTTCTTCGTTGACGGAGAACACCCGTGTCGTATGAACCGTGAGCTATATTAGCTGCTTGAAATATTCACATAATCAAACATATCAAAATTTAAAGTTCCCGTTGTAAATGTAATAGAAAGTCATTTGAGGACGACCATGATCACGGACAGAATTAAGGGGTTAAGTAGAGGAAGACATTTCAAAAATTGGTGTCAGAAATTTGAGAGGAAACGCAGAAGATCGAAGCGAATAGAAATCGATTCTTCGTTCGCCTAAAGGAGCAAATAATTTTTGGCGTAAAACAATAGAATTGTTTTTGCAAAAAAATTAAAGTAGTTATATATCTGTGTATAAAGTCCAAAACCATTAGACTTTCGATAGATTGTATTTTAAAAAATGCATTTAAACTAATTTTGGTCAATTTTAGTTCAAAAGTCAATTTCTTTTCTTTGTAAAAAAAGTTTTGTTTGAAAGTGCATAACCAACTTTGGTTTTTCTAAAAGGTTTCTTAACTGACAAGACTTGTTTGAACAGGGTGTCTGGTGGCAAATTTATATTTTTAAATAAAATTTTTTAAAAAAGTAATATACGGGGCAGAGGGGGGAGGGTGATGACGTTAAACTTATCGGTTTGACCGATTTGTTAGCCACGTTGTCGCAGTGGTCAAGTAAGCATCGCGCGTTCGCTGCCGAGACGTTTTTTAAAAGTAATGATTCTTACGTAATTGCTCGTCGACAATTTTGTTCAAAGTTCGCAAATGCTTCGGCTATGAAGAATGTCCCACGGCCAGGGCCCAGTCGATCTTTAAGGACACCCAAAGACATTGAACTATTTGAGAGCAGTTTACTTGAAAACTTACAATTTTCAATACAAAAAAGAGCAGTCTTACTAGGACTTACAAAAAAAGGATCCGAAGTTCCTCTATTTTAAATTTCAAACCGTTCAAGAACTGAAAGTAAGTGACTGTGATCTACGCAAACATTTTTGTACTGCAAATCCTATTTTTGGAGGCTAATTTTCACTTAAACGTTGCCAAGCAAAACTGCAATTACTGGTCTCCAAAAATCCGCAACCCTTGATTAAAATATTTAGAACCATTGCCATTCGTCAGGAAAACTGTTGTATGTGCCTTATCTGCATGAGGTTATTGAAACATTTTTATTTTAATTTTCTAGGCCAGGGGACGAATGCCAACGGCAAAAATTTTCGACGCATGATTAGGAAATTCTTTTATCTAAACCTGCTTAATCATCCATTGTACACTTTACACACGTGGTTTAAATAGGATGGGGCGACTGCAGACACAGCCAGAGCTTCGATGAATTTGCTTCGGGAAAATTTCCCCGAAAACTGATCAGTTTGTTTGGGGACATCCCATGGCCACCAACGTCACCCGATCTTACTCCCATGGTTTTTTTTGGGGCTACCCTAAAGAGAGGGTGAATAATGACAATACCTAATCTTTTGTGACTTTAAGAGAAAATATTCTTTTAGAAATCAGCTCAATTAAACCAATTTACTGCAGGGTGTGGGGCGAACACCAAGCTTCGTTATGAACAATCCGCATTCCCATTCTTTCGTCTAGTTCTTTTAATAAAATTTTTTTTCTTTAAGTTTTAAAAAGTAAATTTGTCACCAGACATCCTTTATATACATATCAAGACCGTTGACTCCGGGTTTTATGGAATTTTACAGAGATAAGATCAAAATTTTTAATATAGTCAACCTTTTTTGAAACTCTCATCCATAGCTTTAAAGTCGAAAAGAGTTTTGTTTGCCCTACCCTAATTGTAGAAATTGTTTAATTTTATTTTCTAAATTCTTAATTTTATTCCTTTTGATTTTTTCTTTAATAATGGCTCTGTATGCGCAAAATTTCATACCAATATATCTTCTGTTCTCGTGTTTTAATCTTTAAGTCGATTTGCGCAGGATAAGATCACAGGATCCAAGGAAGTTTTTCCTAGAATTTTACGCGACTTCATTTTTGCTTTACGATTTTTGATGAATAATTTGGACCCCCTTCACCCTTTTGTACATATACTAGTATGTATGTGCATTGGTGCGCAATGTCAATTCGATAAATACCAGCCACTAGTTTTTATAACATTTTATAGGCTATATAACGCAAATGTTACTGGGAATACTATGCTGTACTAACACATATTTGAACACATTTTTTAATAGATTATAAGTGGAATGTTGTCTGCAAAATCAGTATGTGCTAGATTGTGTCTGTATATAATTTTGTGTGTGTGAGGACCTATAAGACGGTACATAATAGCACTTGTGTTGTTATAAAAGTTAAAATATAAAAACAATCCTGTGTGACTTACAACACTATATGTGTTTTGTTAATGAAAACACATTATTACACTTAAGCACAACCACATATTTGACAAACCAAAGTCATGTTTTTTTAATATCTTAAATACCTTATTTGAAATATCCTCTATTTTGCTTACAAGACTTTTGCACCCATACAAATAAACATATTTAAAAAATCCAAGTAACAGTCTTGTTTAAATATCCTCCAGTTATCAACTTTAATATTAAAAACTTTCTAAGAATTCTCTTAGTCATTCTACATGAACTTGTGTCAAAATATGGGTAAAAAATATATGTTTAGTATTGTTTGAATAAAAAAAAAATATAAAAAAAATATATAAAACTTAAAAAATAAATTTGCGCATTTTTTGGACACCTCTTTCTTTATAATGAGAATCATTATTTCCTTAAATAAAGCTTTCGATACACATGCATAAAAACGAAACCATGATTGTCAAACAAGCTTTACGCAAGCCATTCTGCCAGAAACCAAAGTGGTAAGTTAAACATTTTGAGATTTAAAAAAAAGTTAATTTACATATAAATAGCTTTTTCAAAGGCAGCCATCTTTATTGTATTTAAAATTTTTCGATTTCATAGAAATTTTAAGGGCATGACATATTCAACTTTTTTTCCTTTAAATTTTATATTTTGAAATATTCGAAATATACGAAAAATTTTTATTAAGTCCGGTCAGGCAGAAATACCTTTATTGAAATCATAGTGTTTGTGGGCGTGGCCCTCCTTTTTTTTGCCTTTAAATTTAAGCATTTCAAGACCTGTATATGAGACAAAAGTATACAGTAGTCTGCGCAGTAAATAGATGCAAGGCGTGATGCCTTCTACTATATTACCATAAAATCTTTATATTTTAAACCTAATATAATATACATGTACAAAATTTTAAGAAACTGATTAAAGCAAAAGTACATCAATTAACATTTGAGTTTTTTTGTTGCGTGGTACCGCTCACCTTGTTACCCTGAAAAATTTAATTCAGTAAAAAGGTCATTATTATTAGTTTAATTTTGTTTACAAAACTTTGGAAGTCTGCCAAAAGCACCTTCATTGAGTGTTAAGTTCTGGTGGGCATGTGTTAATAAAATCCAAAGTATTAAATTAAAAAAAAATAAATTTGTTCAGTACCAGTTTAGGTAGGTTTTAAGAGTTGTGGCCGTGGCACCGACTATTTTTGTTCCAAACTCCATGAAAACCTGTATAGCCGCTTAGGTGTGATTGTGAGGCTAACAAAAACAAGACAAAACAAGTAAGAGCGTAATATTCGGCTGTGACGAATCTTATATACCCTTCGCATTGGTCTTTCAATATACCCAGCCGAGTAATTTTGTACTGCAAATAACATAATATAAAACCTTGTGCGAGTTTAAAAGTCCATAGAAAAATATACAAAATTTTAACGTTCGTATAAATAATAGAAATAGATGAAGAAGGTTTGAGGCCGAGAGTTTTTAAAGTTTTCGACATTATTCATATTTAAAGGTTAATAAAACTTGTTAAATAATATGGGATATTCTAGTCCCCCTGCTCTTCTCCAACTTTTTCTCCAAAATGTATGAATAATTTGATTATTCCTTTTTATTGAATATTCGAAGTTGATAGCTGTAATAGTTTTCCAGATGTGGCGTATCGAAAATTTCATTAAAAATTGTTGATTTGTATGGGAGCTACCCCTTCTTCACCCCCCATCCAAAAATTGTTTTCTTCAGACCGTAGCCCATGATGTCCAATTACTTTTTGTAGAACATTTGATTTCGATATCTGTTATAGTTTACGAGATATAGCGTATCGAAAACTTCATAAAAATCGTTAATTTGTATGGGAGCTACCCTTTTTTTGCCCCCACTCAAAAAATTTTTTCTTTAAAGTATAGGTCTTAGCGTACTATTACTTTTTGTAGAACATTTTAAGCCGATATCTATTATAGTTTCCGAGATATAGCGCATAAAATATTTCACCAATTGTAGGAAAAATACCCTTTCCCCTGGTCCTATCTGAAAAAACTTTTTCCATTATTTACGTCCCTTCTTTAGGAGTATCCGTGCCAAGTTTTGTGGGAAGAGTGACTATACTTACTGAGATATATAGGGATATATGCACGGATTTTGTCCTAAAAAAATGGGTTTTTTTGGGTTTTCGCTTATAACTAACCGATTTTGCTGATTTTAAATAGCGATTATTAGCGGGATATTTCTAACAGTTTGACACCAATAGCTGGTCTGTATCTTTATACCCTTCACATAGTGATAGGGTATATATCACTTTGTCATTCCGTTTGTAATTTCTTTATTATTCATTTGCGACCCCATAAAGTATATATATTCTGGATCCTTATAGATAGGGAAGCCGATTTAGCGTTGTCCGTCTGTCCGTCTGTTGAAATCAAGTTTCCGGAGTCAAATAAAAAGATACAGATCAGTTAATGGTGTCAAACGATCAGAAATATCCCGCTTACAATCGCTATTTAAAATCAGCAAAATCGGTTCACTATTGACCGAGATATAAGCGAAAACCCAGAGTAACCCATTTTTTTAAGGACAAAATCCGTGCATATATCCCTACATATCTCAGTAAGTATAGTCACTCTTGCCACAAAACTTGGCACGGATACTCCTAAAAAAGGGACCTAATTAATGGAAAAATTTTTTTCAGATAGGACCAGGGGAAGGGGTATTTTTTCTACAATTGCACAAATGTGGTAAAATATTTTATGCGCTATATCTCGTAAACTATAACAGTTATCGACTTAAAATGTTCTACAAAAAGAAATTGTACGCAAAGGTCTACACTTTAAAGAAAAAATTTTTTGAGTGGGGGCAAAACAAGGGGTAGCTCCCATACAAATCGACAATTGTTATAAAATATTCGATACGCTATATCTCGGAAACTATAACAGATATCGACTTAAAATGTTCTACAAAAAGTGATTGTACGCAAAGATCTACACTTTAAAGAAAAAATTTTTTGAGTGGGGGCAAAAAAAGGGGTAGCTCCCATACAAATCGACAATTATTATAAAATATTCGATACGCTATACATATCTCGGAAACTATAAAAGATATCGAAATAAAATGTTCTACAAAAAGAAATTGGGTAAGAATGCCTACGTTTTAAAGAAAAAATTTTTTGAGTGGGGGCAAAAAAAGGGGTAGCTCCCATACAAATTAACAATTTTTATGAAATATTCGATACGCTATATCTCGGAAACTATAACAGATATCGACTTAAAATGTTCCACAAAAAGTGATTGTACGCAAACATCTACACTTTAAAGAAAAAATTTTTTGAGTGGGGGCAAAAGAAGGGGTAGCTCCCATACAAATCGACAATTGTTATAAAATATTCGATACGCTATATCTCGGAAACTATAACAGATATCGACTTAAAATGTTCTACAAAAAGTGATTGTACGCAAACATCTACACTTTAAAAAAAAAATTTTTTGAGTGGGGGCAAAAAAAGGGGTAGCTCCCATACAAATCGACAATTGTTATAAAATATTCGATACGCTATATCTCGGAAACTATAACAGATATCGACTTAAAATGTTCTACAAAAAGTGATTGTACGCAAAGATCTACACTTTAAAGAAAAAATTTTTTGAGTGGGGGCAAAAAAAGGGGTAGCTCCCATACAAATCGACAATTATTATAAAATATTCGATACGCTATACATATCTCGGAAACTATAAAAGATATCGAAATAAAATGTTCTACAAAAAGAAATTGGGTAAGAATGCCTACGTTTTAAAGAAAAAATTTTTTGAGTGGGGGCAAAAAAAGGGGTAGCTCCCATACAAATTAACAATTTTTATGAAATATTCGATACGCTATATCTCGGAAACTATAACAGATATCGACTTAAAATGTTCTACAAAAAGAAATTGTACGCAAAGGTCTACACTTTAAAGAAAAAATTTTTTGAGTGGGGGCAAAACAAGGGGTAGCTCCCATACAAATCGACAATTGTTATAAAATATTCGATACGCTATATCTCGGAAACTATAACAGATATCGACTTAAAATGTTCTACAAAAAGTGATTGTACGCAAACATCTACACTTTAAAAAAAAAATTTTTTGAGTGGGGGCAAAAAAAGGGGTAGCTCCCATACAAATCGACAATTGTTATAAAATATTCGATACGCTATATCTCGGAAACTATAACAGATATCGACTTAAAATGTTCTACAAAAAGTGATTGTACGCAAAGATCTACACTTTAAAGAAAAAATTTTTTGAGTGGGGGCAAAAAAAGGGGTAGCTCCCATACAAATCGACAATTATTATAAAATATTCGATACGCTATACATATCTCGGAAACTATAAAAGATATCGAAATAAAATGTTCTACAAAAAGAAATTGGGTAAGAATGCCTACGTTTTAAAGAAAAAATTTTTTGAGTGGGGGCAAAAAAAGGGGTAGCTCCCATACAAATTAACAATTTTTATGAAATATTCGATACGCTATATCTCGGAAACTATAACAGATATCGACTTAAAATGTTCCACAAAAAGTGATTGTACGCAAACATCTACACTTTAAAGAAAAAATTTTTTGAGTGGGGGCAAAAGAAGGGGTAGCTCCCATACAAATCGACAATTGTTATAAAATATTCGATACGCTATATCTCGGAAACTATAACAGATATCAACTTAAAATGTTCTACAAAAAGTGATTGTACGCAAAGATCTACACTTAAAAGAAAAAATTTTTTGAGTGGGGGCAAAAAAAGGGGTAGCTCCCATACAAATCGACAATTGTTATAAAATATTCGATACGCTATATCTCGGAAACTATAACAGATATTGACTTAAAATGTTCTACAAAAAGTGATTGTACGCAAAGATCTACACTTTAAAGAAAAAATTTTTTGAGTGGGGGCAAAAAAAGGGGTAGCTCCCATACAAATCTACAATTATTATAAAATATCTCGGAAACTATAAAAGATATCGAAATGAAATGTTCTACAAAAAGTAATTGGACAAGAAGGCCTACGCTTTAAAAAAAATATTTTTGAGTGGGGGCAAAAAAAGGGGTAGCTCCCATACAAATTAACGATTTGTATGAAATTTTCGATACGCTATAATTCGGAAACTATAACAGATATCGAAATCAAATGTTCTACAAAAAAAATGTTCTGAAGAAAAAAATTTTCGGATGGGGGGTGAAGAAGGGGTAACTCCCATACAAATTAACAATTTTTATAAAATTTTTGATACGCTACTTCTGGAAAACTATTACAGCTATCGACTTCGAACATTCTACAAAAAGCAATAATCAAATAATTCATACATTTTGGAGAAAAAGTTGGAGAAGAGCAGGGGGACTAGAACATTTAACAAGTTTTATTAACCTTTAAATATGAATAATGTCGAAAACTTTTAAAACTTTCGACCTCAAATCTTCTTCATCTATTTCTATTATTCATACGAACGTTAAAATTTTGTTATTTTTTCTATGGGCTTTAAAACTCGCACAAGGTTTTTTATTATATTATTTGCAGTACAAAATAACTCGGCTGGGTATATTTAAAGACCAATGTGAAGGGTATATAAGATTCGGCACAGCCGAATATAGCGCTCTTACTTGTTTTGTTTGACTCCGGAAACTTGATTTCAATAGACGGACAGACGGACAGACGGACGTGGCTGTATCAACTTCCCTATCTATATGGATCCAGAATATATATACTTTATGGGGTCGCAAATGAATAATAAAGAAATTACAAACGGAATGACAAACTGATATATACTCTTATCACTATGTGAAGGGTATAAAAACTAACAATTAATTAAAATATTTTTTTTTTAAAGATATAGGGAAATAAGGGAAATAGGGAATAAAATATATTGTACTGCAATCTGGGTCAAGTCTCTAATTTTTTTGCTTAAGATGAAATAAAGCTTTTCGTTCATGTATGTGATTTATAATCAGAATAAAAATAGTTTGAACGTATTTTATGTATAAATACACATCTATATATGTTTATATATGTAAATATTCAAAAAATAATTATTAATATTAATTAATAATCCGTTAAACCAAACATAGCGACTATGCTTGCCTTTTCGCGATTTGTCATACAGGGAAAAGGCAAAATAGTTCTATTCATGTGAGATTAAAAAAAATGTTTTCTTATAAAATAAATTGTTTACAAAAGTGTTAATAATTTTTTTTGTTTAGTTTTTGGCTACATCAAACAAAAAAAATTAAGGGTATAGTTTCAGTGACAAAAGTACAGACGGAAAAAGTTTAGAATAACAAAAAAAAAATTAAATATTTATGTGTGTTAAACAAACATCACCTTGACATTCACTTACGTATGATATCAGCACTCAGTATTTCAGCAGGTTTCTAAAAAGTAAACAAAAATGTCCTTCGGGAAATAATTTACACTTTTATTAAACTAAGTTGGACTTTTAAAAAAATATGTTTACTTTCGAAATCCACATATGAACATACATATGTATTTAAAAGTTTTAAAAAAATGTACTCCAAAATTTTGCGAGATCTAAGGGCAAAGATGTTAAAAAAATGGTTGGTGGGAATTTATTTCGGAAAACTACATATTAAACTAAGTTTTCATGCATGAAAAAAATCGATATGCAGATGAAACTAGTGTTCTTATATTGATATTTACATTGAAACAATATCCTTGTTATAAGTTATCCGTTGGAATACTTAGATGTTTATAAATAAATGTGTGTATTCAGCTTCTATTTTAAAATGCAAATTAGATGAACACAATTGTTACGATATCGTGCTTTATTGTTGTTTTAAGGTATATTTTGTCACTGGGTGAAAAATAGTTAAATTTTAAATTTTTTTTTCATTTTGTGTAGCTTTTAAACGGTGAACTGGAAAACAGGGCGGTGACTAAAATGATGTTTCCATTTTTCAATTACGTTCTTGGCACTCTTGAATGAAGTAGCAAGCTTAAAACAAGTATTGATATATTTTTGTCAGTTCACCTGTTATAATCACCATTTTTTGTTTTCAAAACATCTTTCCTAGTGATTTGATTTATTATTAAGGAACAAGTAAGAGAGCTATACTCGGCTGTCCCGAATTTTATATGCCCTTCACATTAATTTTTTATTTATAAAATATTTCTTACTTATAAATAAGGGTCGGTGTCATATTTTAACCCTCTAAATGCAACTACAAGAAAATTGAAGGGGGTTTTACCCAAATTTTTTTCAAATTTTGTATGGCAAATCCCTTTGGGGGTGTATATAAGGTGTAATTTTGTTTTATGAAAATGTTTGGGAGGGGAAACTAATTGTAGTCTATGATACATTTTATTCTTTGTTAGGGTGACCCCTGGAAATTTTGAGGATTTTTACCCAAATACTTTTTGATTTGGTATGGAGATCCTGTTAGCAGCTGTTAGGGGGAAAAATTATTTGCAATCGGTCTTATATTTGACCTTTCTAGGAGCACACTGAAAGCTCTAGTGGGGATTAATGGAAAATTCCCAAACTTTGTATGGTAAAGTATGTTTTGAAAAAATATTTGGAAGGGGAGTTTTATGGGGGTCGGTCAAACACTTCATTTCTCTAACACCCTTAGTTGATGCTGATAGGAGGTAAATATTTTCTAGGAATATGTTTGGGAGGGAGTACCAGTGGGGGTCTGTGATACATTTTGTTTTTCTACGGGCGACTGCGGGAAATCTGTAGGGGTTTTTACCCTATTTTTTTATTTTTTGTGGCAGCCCTGTTAGCGGCTGGAAATAGAGGGTAACTACGTTACACAAAAATGTTTGGGAGGAAAACCCTATTGGGGTCGGTCTTACATGTGACCTTTGAAGCAGCACCCTGGAAGCTGTAGAAGGCGCTTTATTACAATTTTCAAATTATGTATGGGAGTCCCCTTGGCCAAAGGAGGTAGGTAAATATGTTTTAAGCAAATATTTGGGAGAGGAAAGTAATGGGTGTCAGTCGTACACGTTATTTCTCTAAAGCGAACTTGACCTCAAATTCGTGATGTACCACAGAGATTCATTTGTATAATAAAAATGAAATCTAAGCTACAAGTATTAACCTTTTGACTACAAATTTCACTACCTTACGTATAGTATTTTATTTTTGAAATACCATTGAACTATAAAAATACCTGCAGTATACCTATATAGCGTAAAATTTTGTAGCATAAATAACTCTTGTGTATACGTTATATTATTTATAAAAATTACTCATACGCTGATTAGGAAACTTATATAAGAACTGCTGTATTGTTTTAGAAGACATCTATTGCATTAACAAATAATTGTAAGTAATTAAGAAACTTTAAAAATTCCACACCTTTTTTAAAGTATATTTTTTTTACACTAATGGGATATATTTGACTTTAGCAATCACTTGGCTCCAATTTCTTTAATAAAAAGCTAAAAAAAATAAGAATTAAAGAAGTTCAAAAACTTTATCACGCGGACTTGTTTAGGTAAGCTTTGGGTTATCTGCCCTCACATAGCAAAGAAGGTTAATGTGTATCAATTTAACATCCTATTTGTTATTTTAACAATTTAGATTTTCGAATTAAAAAAGTGTATAGTATCTTAATCCTTATAACTAGGGAAGTTGGTTTAGCCATGCCACACTGGCTCCAAGTTAAGTTTTTTTGCAGAAATTAAAAAGCTGATATTTAAGAATTTTACAAGTTACACTAAAAGCGATTAAAAATGCATCTAAAAATGGATTTCAAAAATATTTAAATAAGAAATGCAATTAATTAACAATCTAAATGTAAGTTTTTAAAAATGATGAACATTAAATTTAAATTATTGTGTACTCGTTGCTGTTTATGAGTGCTGAAATTATGGCAAATAAAGTAACCATAACCTTTACATTTGATAAACAAAATGTAACATTTGGGCAAAAACTTGCATGCATGAAAGTAAAAACGTAAAAGTCTTTTTTAAGATTTGTGTGAATTGCCGGTGTGTATAATTTGCCAGCATTTTGGTGCAAACCGCAAAGGTTTTTTTCTTTAGCTAAGTTTTTGCTTTTTTTGTAAGTACCTATATGCTTGTGTTTTGGCAAGAAAATCAATGTAGAGACTATATTTTGGTAAATGTGTTTCTCAAAATTTTTGCAAAGAAAACAAAAAATTGCAAAATTAATCAAACAAAATAATAATTGAATATTTTTTAGACCATTATTTAAACTACTTACCAAAAATTTAAAACAATAGAATTTAAAGATTTACCATAAGACACGAAACCATGATTTTTTAGCGCATAATTCAACTTTTTGCAGTAACTTCGCAAATTTGAACAATAAATTTTTAATACACTCGAAAAACAAAAAAAATCATTTTTTAGATGTTTTTTGTTGCACAGTGTTGTATTTTCTGTAACTCTTTGAATTAGATATTCTTTTAACATGTGACAACAGTTAAATTTTACGTAGTCATGATATTTTTTTTATATTATGAAGAATTGCCGATAGGTTTTAATAATGTTATCCAAGCAAATACTTACTTTTTTTTACTAAGTGGGATTTTTTTTTATACAGGGGACTGATGAAAGCTGTTAGCAAAAAAATATCTTTTTGATAGGATGTCGCAAATATGTCACTGAGGGTGGAAATCGTTTGAATTCATATATTTTTAAAACCTAATGAATTTCTTTAAGACATATACGGCAATTCAAATGGCCTCCACCTTTGGTGACAAATGTGCGACATTTTATCAAAAAAAATAAAAATTTATCAGCATTTATTTGCCCTTGAGAGTCCCAACATGGAACTGATTGTGTTTTTTATTAGCGTAACTTTTATTGTATATTTTTAAGAACTTCTTTTTAAAGTAAAAAAAAAATATTTCATTAATTTTGTAAAAACAACAAGATGCTTGTTGACGTGGCCGTTTAAGTCAGAATGAGCCTCGTCACTCCAAAGAATTTGATTTACAGTGCCAAAATGTTCTAGCATCGTTTTTTTTTCTTGAACGATTTGAGTTTTAAAAGGATGGAACTTTAGATCGTTTGTAAAATTTCATTAATAATCGCACTCGTAAGTCCCAGTGAGGCTGCTCTTTTCCGTATTGAAAGTCGCAGTTTTTTACGTAAACTGCTTTCAACCAGTTCAATGTTTTTGCGAGTCCTTAAGTGTCGACTGTCACCTGGCCTTGTGACGTTCAAAGCCGAAGCAGTTGCGCGGAATCTTTGAAACCACGAACAAGTTAAACTTACACTTGGTCCACCAAGTCTTCGCTTAATACTAAACTTTGAACAAAATTGTTTACGAACAATTAGAAAAGAATCATTTTCCTTAAAAAATGTCTCCACAGCAAACGCGCGATGTTCTCGCGGACATTGCAACATCATACCTTAAAAATCCGCACAATCAATAATTTAAACGGCACCACCCTTACTCTTTACCGTTTTTAACTTTTTAAAAAAATTATCTTTAAACATATAAATTTGCCACTAGACACCATGTATTTCAATTCCACACAGCCTGGTTTAAACTACACATATATTTGTCAAAATAATGGTAGGTACAGCTTATCTGTGTGAGTCATCAAAAAAACTTCATAACTGTCAATTTACTGACTAAAGTCTTAATGCAAAGAGGGTAGACATAGTTCAGTATTTTTAATATTTTGTTGATTAAACACCATAACGAGTGATTAAATATTTACATTCACCATATAGCGGTTTTGTCTTTTTGTCAAATTCTCGCTTAGTCTGCCATACGCTTAAGGTCACGTGAAGCTTTTAGTTATTTAACGCATTTATTTAAAGTAATTATAGTAGAATTATTGTGTGGTTGTTTGTCAATTATTCAATAGATTTCTGTCAAATAAGCCCTTAACACACCTTCTATAAATATTATGAATATGGGCATATGTGTTTGTATCCACGCACTTTAAGTGTGAACTCATGTAGATGAGTAAATTCTATCACCTGTGAAATTTCCCTATACACACATATTTCCTTTTATTATTAAGTACATATGTATATTATTTAAATATTTTAAGCATAAATCTCTTCGATATTAAATTTCAAATGGAAGGTGTGCTTAAATATTGATTTCATTAAAGCATGCCAAAATTCAGGTTGAAAATTTGAACTGAAAATTTTGACGGTGTTATATACAACCATAAATACATATGAAATATGTATTTAATTTTTATTTTGGCTTTTTTATTATTTTTTTTTTATATTTACACACAAAATGAACAGCTAATTTTATTTGGTTCTTACAAAGAAAAAAAGCAAGAAATATTTTACCTTAAAGTTTTGTACTCAATGTATTAAAACACAAACGATGTTTTGTCTGATGATTGTGAAAGCGATAATTGTAATAACTGCTGCGATAAAAAAACAATGGATAATAATGATGTTGATAATGTCAATTACAGGGTCCTTTATCCTATTCAAATGTATCCAATGCAAAAAAAAATGTAAAAAAATAACACTAAGAAATTGTTAGAGGTTTTTTATGTTGTTTTGTGAACTCATCAATGATACCATCATTTTAGTCCTGTACAATTTCCTTTTATATTGGAAAATTAAATTAAAAAAGGAATCTGAAGCTTATCCAATACAGTTTTGTTCATTTAGATTTTGAGATCATCATTTTATAAATAATTCTTTAAAGGACACTGTGCTTTGCTAAGCGACCTTAATCAAAATAGATGAAGTATTTTTTAGAAAGATTAGTCAAATAAGGTTAATACAAAGAAATCACTGTGTTTTGCAAAATTCGCTATATATTTTTAGGTCAATGCTATAGTTTTTTAATTTAAAAATACTATTTAAAAAAAAAAAAACAGTTTTACAAGGGAAAACAAATAGAAGGAGCTTTCTGAAAAAATGTTGGAGGCAGATTGTGATCACAGAAAAAATTATTCCTATTTTTGTTTCAATTATCGCACTTAGTATTAAAAACCGAAATGGGTTTTAACTAATAATTTAATAGTATCTGGTTAGTATATATGTTTTAATAGAAATCCGTTGGAATTATCGATTCTGCGGATTTGTCCGTCACAATGTCGTAATGGTCGAGTGAGCATGATTCTTAAGTAATTGCTCTTCGACAACTTCGTTACGCTATTCGGCGAAAACGTGATGAACCGAGTGTTAATTTAATTTGCTCGTAGGTGCAGAGATTCCGGGCTACTGCCTGGGCTATGAATGTCCGACGTTCGGGGACCAGTTCATGTTAAAATCCGCGACTTTCAATACGGATAATGGCAGTCTCACTTGGAGTTCTTAGAGTGATTTTTCAGAAATTTAAAAAGAGGATCTGAAGATTCATTCTTTTAAAATTAAAATCGTTCAAGAACTGAAAGGAAGTGGCTTTGATTTATGTAAAAATTTATGTGAAAAGAGGTTGGAGCGTTTTTGCTTTGAATGTCCCATTTTTGGGGGCAACGAGGCACATTTTTACTAATGCGGTGACGTCAATAAGCACAACTGCAGTTATTGGTCTCGAACAATACGCACCCCTCGATTTAAACATCAAAAACTATTACCTTGCCCCTTGGATAACTGCTTGTTGTGTGTCTTATATACGCATGAGACAGCTAAACAATTTTTTTCGCAAATTCTTGAAAGCAGGCGACGAAATTCAATGGTGAAAATTATCGACGCATGTTTAAGGAATTCTTTTTGTTAAACCTGCATACTTTTTGCACACCTGGTTTCAACAGGATGGGCGACTGCGCCCACAGCCCGAGCTTAGATGAATTTTCTTTGGGAAAATTTCCCCCAAAAACTAATCAGTCGCTTTAGGGACCATGGCCATCGAGATCGGCCGATCTTACTCCCATGGATTTTTTTATGGGGTTATCTTAAAGAGAGGTTTTATAATGACAATTTTCAATCTCTTGTGGCTTTAAAGGAAAAAATTTAAAACAAGTTTACTGCAGCTTGTGGCGCAGGTCACACGGCTCCGTTTTGAGCAGTGTGTTCAACTTGATGGATGACATACTCTTTAAAAACAAAATCCGCACTAAATTATAAAATTTATACGCAATTTTTTTTGGAATTTATAAAAAAGTATCATTGCTGGCATTTTTACAAATACAATTAAGTCGTTGTTTGAAACAATTAATTTTTTAATCAAGATTATTATTCTTTTTAATAATGTGTTAATTAAAAATAAAATGCGGAAAGTTCTTTCTATATATAAAAATTAAAAAATATTTTACTAGGTTTATAATTTATGGGGTCGAAAAGCATATTGACGAAATTAAAAAGGGAATGACAAATTAATTTATACCCTTATCACTATGTCAAGGGTAAAAAATCCCTATTTTTTATTGGTTGCTTTCATTTCGATAACGGTTCAAGAGATTTTTGTTTTTGGTCACCTTGAAAGACAAAATTTATGTATGTTGGCATATGGGGGCAGCGACTAGCCTATTCTGTAAGCGTCGTTTATGTTTAAAAATAATATGCATCAAATTTTAATTTAATATCGGCCACATAAAAATTATATGGGGGGAATTAGAAAAGAGGACGGAACACAACTCTTTGGTTTTAAAAATGCATTAATTATTTATAGATATTTTGTATGTACAGACCACATAAAACAATTTGTATAAATCTAGGAATGTAAGCATATTAATTCTTTTTAAAACTCCACACCATTAGGCGTACTTTTCAAAAAATCACTCAAATATTATTTGATTTTTTAAAAAACAATTGAACGTCTTATCGAATATTGCATTTAAAGAGTTGTGATCTTAATTTTTATTTTTTAAAATGAAATTATTGGAAACTCTAGCTAAGTTTCAAAATAAGAAAGTCTTGTTTCTTTAAAACAAAAAGCAAAAAAAAAAAACAAAACAAAATCTGACCGATATTTATTTTGACAAACCCTTTTGTTTTTCAAAATTTAAATATTTCCTGGAATTGTCTGGCAGTGTTTCACTTACCTTTAAGTGGCGGTTATGTGTTGGTAGCGGCTATTTTTTGTTACAAGATTCTGTTGTGTAAAATTTGTTTTCTCTTTATTATTATTTTTTATTTGGTTTAAAAATCTAGATTATATTAATGAAACATTTGTGTTAATTATTTATGTTACACAGGATTTAAGTAAAGCCCTTTAGTTGTTTTTATGTTGCCTTAAATTTTTTTATTTTGTTATGTAAAATGTTGTTTTCAATTAATTTTATTTTTATTTTTGATTTGTTATTAATTTTTATTGTAGTAAGTTTTTAAAAAAACACTTTAGAAAATAAGTTCTTGAAATATTTTCTTAAATTTAATGCTTCAAAAATTATTTAAATGAAAACAAAATACATATATTTAAATTTTTTGTAAGTAAATATCAATTCCTTTTTTTAATTGTTTTCTAAAGCAATTTTTTTTATTATTTACATTTTTACAATTATCATCTTTAGTATATCTGTTAGAACACATACACTTACATAGACACCATAAATTAAAGAAAGTATTGTTGTGCTCCAAGTACAAGGATTTCTAACGTCTAGATTTCACAAAAGTGTAAGAGATATACATAAATTTATGCTATTTTACAGTCTACAATTTACCACTACCATTACAATTATCCTTAAATATTTTTTTATATATAATTTTGTATATGTGCATATACCCTTAATTTTATGTATGTATGTGTGTATATGGGACAAGTGTTACTTTTTTTTCTTTGTCTATGTATATACATATGTATTCTATATTACTGTTGATGCAATTACTCTTGTTAATAGAAATTCACTTTTATTTATTCTTTTGATTTTTTTTTATTTCTTAATAGATTTCTTTGAACTTTTTATTTAAATTTTTTCTTCTTCAATTTTTCTAAGCACTCAGACACATGTTTACTATTGTTTGTTTAAAGTGCGGCATAAATCTACCGCCTATGAAACCTGTTCGCGTTTCGCTTAAATGACAAACTAGTCAAATTTAAAAAGAAAAAAATTAATAACAAAATGTCAAACATATTTTAAACAGCTGATTAGAAGTGTAGAGTTGCTGTGTACGCAACTGCCAAATGCAACTAGTGTAGAATTTGAAGGAGAAAATGTTTCAGTAAAATTAAGAGAAAAAATTGCTATTAAATTTCGAAAAAATCTCTTAATTTTATGCCGAAATTTATTTTGCTCTCCTTTTAAAAAATTTTAACATAAAATGAGATTAAAGTTATGTGCTGAAGCATTGGGACTCTTTTAAGCATTTGAAGTTCAGGTGGTTTTTCTTTTCTTATTTTTTTACTATAAAATGGAAGAAATATTGTAAAAGCACACAAAACATTTAATTTTATCTGTTGATTCAGTTGAATCGAAAAAGATGCCATATTTGGCCTCTATTAAAGACTAATGCATTGGGTGAGTAAGAAAATCCCCTTCTTACTTGAAGAAAAAGTCTGTATTAATTATTAATGTATTTTTACTTAAGAAAGCGTCGCTCGTTGGGGCTAGTTAAACTAGCATATAGGCAAGATTCAAAGTCACTTTGAATAAACTCTATTGGTGTCCATAATATCGATTTTTTTTTTGGTAATTTTGGAGGATTGCAATAAATATTTGGGTACAAACTGAAGAACGATTTGTCTCATAAAACAAAAATAAAATACGCTAAAATTTTGAATTAAAATTCGGAAAAATAAAAATAGATAAAAAATGAATTAAAAAACGATTCTTTCAACTCAAAAAATTTTAGTTTATTCAACAATAAAAGGATTCTTTTCAATGTGTTCGTTTGTTACAAGTTAATACACAAATGAATACTTACATATACATACTTAAGTTCCAAATTTCTTAGGTTTATATGGCTTTGATGATTGAACCAATATGTTTTTAGATAAAAGCCTGCCCATATATGAAGATGTGTTTTTAAGTTCGCACACACACATACAAGAAGCACATTTCTTATTGTTATTAAGGTTATCAATACACTTGTACATGCAACAAAACAACAGGCATTGTGTCTAGTGCTAAGTACTTTTGAAATAAGGGTTCTTTGATGTAAAAAATTAATAAATTGTTAGCTTTTAGGATATCCCTCTCAAATTTAAAACTAAATTTGATTTAACAGCTTTTATTTCTATTTTGAATACAAAAACTTAAAAAAGAAAAAGTTTAGTAAGCCATAAGATGTGAGCGTTAAAAGATGGCTTTAATTTAATTTAACTTAGTCACAAATACATACATCTTTATATCGTCACCCAAAAATTCAAAAGGGCCTACCTTACGTTAAAGGAAACTACTTGTTTTATTACATAATTTTATTAAAAGAAAATTTTATGGAAAAAATATAAAAAGAAATCCCAATTCAAATATAGATTATTGTTAAAATTTTTATTGAAAATAATTTTATTATCTCTTAAATATTCGTTATATCTGTTATTATCAATAAATTTTCTAAAATTTAAGGCAATAAAATTTAAATGTATGACCGCTTTCTAAGTGGTAATATATTATTTATATGATGTTAATGTCTATTACAGTTTTTTATTAATACCCTTAAGTAGTAAGAGCGAAACATGCACTTATAAATAAATAAATAAATAAAAAAACAAAACCAAGTTGCCTAAAAAGTATAAATCTAAGTTACTTCTGCTCCATTTGTATAAAAATGACTCAATATGCAAGCAAAACATTAATTTTGGAAAATTTATTGGCAAATTAAACAAGTTTTTTAGTGATTTTTTCCCTTTATCTTTTTTAGTTATAGAAACATGTAGTGCTGACGTATTGTTTAACAGCCCTCAAGTACAGACGTTAAGGGTTTTACGTGGTCCCGCCGGTAGGCATAACCCACGGTGCTCTCAACACTGGTGAATACAAAGCGTCCACCAACGCCCCTAGGATAGCTCGGCTAAACCACCTAGGTACCAATTCTCTGTTATGACTCTGTGTAGCCACAACATACCCCTTGGTGAAGAGTTGGGCTATCTAATCCCGATTTTGTTGCGTTTCTAGTTTTGATCTCGCTTCTTTATTATCAAAACAGATCCGCGCCGGCAAGACACCTCTCCACACACTTGTGAAACAGCGCCCAACCTTAAGCAAGAAAGTTTATGATTTTCAATCGCACCCAAAATGGATGCGACACACAGCTTTGTTTAGAAGGATCTTTTATTTCACTTATTCCAACTTAGGATCAAATATATTTCCGACATCATCATCAATGCTTCATAATCTACTCACCGCCAGTCAGGACCGAATCACGCACATGCTTCGAAGTGCCAATGCCGGCCTTCTCAATTATTTGCTACTACTTTGACGGGATCTTATTTTAGATCCTAGGGTCCCCAGCCGTAGCTCCAAACACACTTACACCTTTTCAGCTAATAGCCTACTTCCACAGTTGCTCATTTGCCTGGGTAGATCCACCAAAACCAGAAACTTTTTTTGTTGAACCTTTAGTTCATATAAGACCGCTTACACGGTCACTCGGGGGCCCGTACAGGACGGACCCCAGTATATCAACTTTCGTTCTACAGCTGCCCCGCTTGGGGATAACCACAGCCACCATGTGAACTACCGAAGGAGGCCTCACCATCAATCAGTTCATGCACTGGGTAGCACATGGGGCCAACTGATTCCCGTGGTACCAGAAAGGACTCTGGTGAGCCTCGAAAATCTACATCCATTTCATTCCTATAAATTTTTAATTTAGACAATTAAGGTATTGGTACCCTTATAAACTCTGTAATGCTGTGCCACTAGACGGCAAGGTACATGGCACAGCGCAACAAGGACAACCTGCCTTAAACCAGACCAGTAAACTGATCACTTTTAGCCCAAGACAGATTGTTTTCTTCTTAGCCATGTCTGTTAGCCTTTCGGTAACTATTCCGAAAGTTGCCCGGTTGATACCACTTGGAGGTAGACTTAGGCACTTGTCTTCAACACTTATCAACCAGCCCTCAAGTACAGATGTGTCATGTATTACGAATTAATTACGATCACAATTAACAAAAGCTTACATTGAATCACTATCTTATACCAACCTTTTAACTGCGAATTTTTTGCTATTCAATATTTTCAATTAATAAGCAGAAAAAATATAAAAACTTGTTCTAATTTAAGCTTTATAAATTAAAAGGAAAATCTTGTGATGATTAAAAAATTAAATTTAAATTAATTTTTTGTAAATCATATATTTATATCAAGTTTTATTTTTTAAATAAATTCTCAAACTTAAATTATATACATAGAAAGAAGTTCACAGTTTTAAAAATTGACTAGGTGTAGATCCTCACAGAGTTAAGTCGAATCCCATGGATCACCTATCGTTTTGGAATTTTGATTTTGGTCAAATAATTAACCAAGGTTTGGTAATAACTCGAATCACTTGAACAACTAAAATTACTTACCTTACACCTACAATTTTTCAAATTTATAGGGTATATAACCTGAATATGCGAATGTTTTTCAATATTTTTAATTTTATTCAAAATATTCACCATATATGTATATGAATTGCACCACCAAAAAGAAACACTCATGTTTTGTGGCCAACTACGGAATAAGTCTATTTTAAATGCTCTGTTTTTAATTGAAGCGAATGCCAGAGAAATTATTCTGCATCAATAGAAACAATAAGTACGGCATGGTTAAACTTCCCAATTACTTCCTTCGTAATTGCTTTAAAAAGATATTGCAATTTGTGGGTTTTCGCTTTACAATATTAGAGTTTCATAGCTGGATTAAAAAGCACTCTTGGTATGACAACCTTGTTAGGGGACGGAGATAATGTATAAGTTTTTTGCACAAAAATGTTTGTGAAAAAAAACAAATGGGAGTCGGTCTTATATTACACTCGTGTATGGGCATCTCCGGGGTAGTTGTTCAAATTTTTATGTAAAAATCTTAGAAAAATATAAAGGAGTAGTCTTGGGTTTTTGCTTATATCTCGGTCAGTTATCTTGCGATTTTTCAAGATTTCAATAGCAGTTGGCTCCCAGATTCTTCTGATAGTGTGATATCTCTTACTGGTCTACGCAACATCCGGGGGCTTTAAATAGTTATTTGACCCATTACTTTGACAGGTGGATAGACATACAGATGAACATCTCTTAATCGAATTTCCAATCTATAAGGACCAAGAAGATATATACTTTATGGGATAGAAGGTGGGTATAAAAGAAGTTACAAAGGGAGTGATCCTTATCACTTGTGTGAAGGGTATAAAAATATTTAATATATATTTTTATTTTAGGTCTGAAAGGTATTTCTATTCGCTTCTTAATTTTTTGCTTTTAGTCGTTTTAAAAGATTCTAAATAGAATTAATTTTATGTTAATACATATTTTTTTTTTAAATTTCAAACACATGAGTTTTCTAAAATACTTACAAATTTTTGCATTTTATTAGTCAACGGTAAAATTGGCAATAACCGTATTATAGAATTTCAGTGTGTACAGATGCATTGAAATCGCCTTAAGTCAATTTAATTAAGCAGAATAATATGAAACATGTTAAACATACAAAAGAAAGCTCGTTTCTATGTACAAACGTACACGCAAAAAAATTTTGAGTGTTTTAAAAAAGACATTTCAAAATTGCGACCTACACTTTGATCACAAAAATGCATGGACACCCAGCCAGATGAATGGACGGATGGTCGGAAATGCTTTAATCGACTCAGGAAGTAATTTTGAGTCGATCGATGTACTTGAAAGTGAGTCTCTGATCATTATTTTTGGGCGTCACAAACTTCTGTACAAACGCTTTATACCCCTATCACGTAGGTGGTGTGGGTAAGAGTTTATTGAAGTCTACGCCTGCTCCGCTTATATTTTTCCATAACTAAGTATAATAAATATTTTGGATTATTTGGGGGAAACATTTGTATTGGGGCTTTACCAAAAAAATGCACCGAATTTTGTTAAAATTAGTTTATATTCAAGCCATATACAGCCCAAGTGCTTATTTCAGGAGGACATTTGTCTGGTGGGTAAATCATAAAAGGAATGGTTTAATATCGCAAATATCAGTCTTTGTACTGACGCCAAGTTCGCAATTTTAAAGATATTTCAAAACTGCGACCTATACTTTGATCACAAAAATACATGGACACCCACCCGGATGGATAAATGGACGGACAAACATGCTTCAATCTACTCAGCAAGTGATTTTGAGTCAATCGGTATACTTAAGGTGGGTCTTAGACCATTATTTTTGGGGCGTTACAAACATCTGCATATAAGCATAATATCTCTACCTTGCATATGAGGAGGTATAACTAGTTATTCGACTGAAAAGAAAGTAGTTTCTTTACCTCCAAAATTACTTGCTAACTTACTGGGTAAGCAACGACAATCAAATTCCTAATAATATAGAAGTTTATATCCAAGATGTTTAAAGCGAAATTTTTTTTTTCTGGTAAATTTTAAAATAACAAATTTTCTTTTAAATTTTACCCAGGAACGTGTGCTTACCCTTGGCACTAAAACTATCGTCGATTGGTATTTTGTTGCAGTTTTTGTTATTTGAACATTCAACAAATTGGATAAAATCCAAATTAAATTTTAATGTAACAACTTTTGTTGGTCACAAATTATTTATGCTGCCAGTTGCTGTTAACTGCTTTTTTTTGTTGTTTTATGGTTTAGCAACGACCAACATCATTTAGTGTATTGACAGAAAATTAAAATTGTTATACATTTTTAATTATTTGCCACAAAATCCTTATAAAAACAATCAGGAAATAACACAATTGACAGGTACGTTAAACATGATAATAGAATAAACAATTTTTGTTGAACAAATTAAGAAAACTTATTACTTAAACTTGAAAATATCACAAAATTGTTACTAAGTAATAAATAAAAGAAATTATATTTTACATTTAAAGAAGTAAATCAAAGTCAACGTAAGTGTCGACTAGAGTTTGCTAAATGGTTTTTTAATTATTGCTGTTTTTTATAGAAACAGCTAAAAATATTTTAAAGTTTTTTTTAAAACAAGGAGGGAACATGCTTATTAAATGTCTTGTCGCTAAATTTTGTATTACAGTACAGACATATATATGCTTTTCCGGCTTATTTTGACAAAAAAAAATATCAAAAAAATTTTAAAATTATCATTATAGCAACACTGTGCTCACACAAGACTGATTAATGTGGTTAGGGTTCTCCTCAATGTGGGTGCACACGTACGTAACGTAAGAGACAAAATAAAAAAGCCGCGCTTAGTTTCTCCTATAGCTGGGTAATATTATGCCATTAACCATTTAAATCAATTTAAAATCTAAGATAAAGGTTAATTGCAGTCAAAAGAAAAAACGTTTAAAATTTAACCACTTTTTTGTAACAAATGTGTTAGCCTGGCAACACTTAACATTACTAGATGTGACACAGCCCATACACTTTCAATTACAACAGCATTTTAGTATGAAAAAGTTACACATATCCGGATTGTTAGTTAGCAAAGTTTTTCTTTTGTTTAAAATTCTTAATTTTTTGGGTATTTTAGGTCTTCAACCAAAGAACGTCATTTGTGTGAAAAAATATTGAGTGCAGTTTTTATATTCAAGTTGTCAGCAATATAACTTAATTTTAACTTCCTTAGAAGTCCATAAAACAGAAAGACCAAATATTTTGCTGTAACATAAATAGTTTCCTGCTAATTTTATTTTAAAATATATTGAAAAGTTAATATAATATATTTTATAATGACACAGCCCAGAATGTATTTTTGTTCAGCAATAGCGAGATATTTAACTAAACGTATATTAACGAAAAAAAAAAATTTCAAAGAAAATTCGAATCTTTAAATCTTAAAACAAATTTAAACATTTGCTTAAATAGTACACAATGTTACAACACACTTTTAAATTTTGTTTGGAGCCAAAATACCTTGTATATGCCCAAATGAAAATAGAAGTTAGCTTGAATAACTTTAACTACAAGAAATTTTATAGCAATCAGTCCGTTATTTGCAGGGTCCTTACGAAAGACACCTAACATGATAGACAAGTTTAGCAGTCCAAGGGTCACGTTAAGTAAATAAAGTTGAAGTGCAGAAGTGGTTGGGAGTGGCTTACTAAAAATTTTTAAAATCGCTTGTGTTAACCACAAAAAAAAAGTATCCTTCGATGTGGATTTAATCGGATCAAAAAATGTTGCATGTTTTTCTCAGCATTGAATACTGCTTGGTGTTATTTTTTTCGTCATTAAAAGGTTCTTCCATGTCTACGGTAAGATTTAAAAATTCGGTTTCAATCCCAATACTTATTAAACCATCGTCAAATAAAAGATTTTTGCTTTGGAAACTATAAGAAAAAATCCTCTTTATCACGCTCCAAAGATAAACATTAAGAATGTTAATAGGAAGTCTCAATGAAGCCAAGTTTTGTTTTGATATTCAAAATTCTTTTTAAGCTTTACATTGGTACTTCTCACTCCCAACAAAATAATACGAAACAAGTACCTTACAGCACATTTGTCAAAACTGTCTTTTTCGGAAGAACACTTAAATGGAGACGAACATAATTTTGTTCAGTATACTAGTGATTGACATAAATTTAGGCATATTTAGATAATTTTGTCAAAATGCAGTAATATTTGAGTAAATTTTATCTTAAGTGCTTATTTTGGGACTATGCGGGCTATTTTTTTAAATGGACAGTGCCAGAAAACTTATATGTGCCCAATTTAGTCAAAATGTCTATAAAACTGCGACCTGTACTTTAATTACAAAAATACATTGACACCCAGCCGGATGGGCAAACGGACGTACGGACTGATGGACATGTTTAAATCAACTCAGGAAGTGAATCTAAGTCGATTGTTATATTTAGATGTGGATCTCAAACCATTGTTTGTGTGTGATAAAAACAGTTTCACGAACGCATATCAACCCTTCCACGCATGTGCAGTGGGCATAATCAACAACAGAAACGTCTTGACAGTAATAAATGTCCAATTCACAACCTGTGTTGCACCGCTACACAGTCAGGTAACAGCAAATACACGGGTGATCATTATGATGTTCATAGAAAAAACCATTGATTATTTAGAGACACTACGAATAAAAGTTCATCTTTTGAAATTCTCAAGTATACAACATGTTCAAATATATCCGTGCAGCTCTTTAATATGTAGTTCGTATGAACTGTATTGTATTTTGCTTTAGATCTCTTATAAGCCTACCCTTAATAGTTGGCACAGATTTTTTATTAAAAAAAAAATATTAAATTTTTTGAAGTTTTTTTTTAGAAAACAAAACAAATCCTTTTAAAAATTAATACTCGTTTTAAGGACCTATACATCTAATATAATCATAAATCCGATTATATTTTAAAAACTTGCAGTCTGTTCTTTTCTAATTTAACAGCTTCAAATCAAAAAAGATGGTTTTTGAACATTTAAAATTATTTGCTACCAAATGAAACTTAATCTTCTTTTGTAGTTTTTTAAACATATTTGCTTATTCGGTTTAATAAAAAAATTGTTTTTTATTTCACACATCTGTATCAAGGAAAAGGCGGAAAAAGAAAAAAATTAAAAAAAATTAGTTTTAATAAAGCTTGCATAGAAATGCCCTCCCCAAATAAGCATTTGAAGGTATAACTCTCTCAAATAGAGCACTGACGTAAACACTACTTTACCTTCGCAATGTTTTGCACACACGTTTATCTTTATGCCACCAACTATTTTGGCATAGTTTTTACATTAATGTCCTCCATGAATAAGTATTTAAGGGTCAAACTCTCTTAGATATTACCTCATCTTATCAAAATTTTGCATAAACATAACGTACACAATCTGAAATTTACAATGGGTGCCATATAAATTGGCGAACCATATTTAGTTGTTGACCGTCCATAAGCGTGCCTAAATATCAAGGTAACTCCCCACTTACGAAAGCCACTTTAACCAGCCTACACTTTTTGCATAAGTGGTACTTACCATTAAATACAATGTGATGTAGGGTATCATATGGTCGGACTTGATCGACAATAACTTTTTTACTTCTTTGTTGTTGTGTTAAAATATTTCCTAAAGTATGCTGGAGTTTAATCTAAAGCTATGTTTAATATTATCACAAGCTGTGTTAAAACTCAACCTCAACAATGATAAACTTTTTTTAAAGTTTTTGGAAATACTAATGAACATGTGGCCACCTTAGCTAATTTTAGTGTATAAAGTTATACCTGTATGTTTGGAAAGTATTTTGCTTAGAGATTGCATATATTTTTGCACCCAAGAATGAATTGAAAAAAAAATGAAAATTATAGTCGGTTAAGCCCGATCATATTAAAACCTACACATTTGTATGGGCGCTTCATGAAGAAAAGACCGATAATATTTGTGTTTAGTATCAAAGTTGGTGGCATAAAGATAAGCATGCTTGCAAAATTTGGTCAAAGTAGGGTAATATTCGGGCCATCAATTGCTTACTCCGCCATCAAGATATCTTTAAAATTTTGACCTGTAACATGTTCACTAGAATGCATGAACGGACGGACGAGCATGCCTGAATGAACTCAGGAAGTGATTCTAAGTCGAACAGTGTAGTGTGTTGGTTACATTTATCACAATTAATGGTCGGTCACATTTGTATTGCTTAAAATTCCCAATAATTAATATAAACAATAAGTTTCAATGACTCAACAATTAATGTCGGTCACTTTTGTATTGCTTAAAATTCGCAATAATATAAACAATAAATTTCAATGACCTAACGGCGCGAGGAATCAAATTTCAACATAAGTAAGAATTGACATAATAACCAAAAATGCTGAAGTAAGGGTAAATTACCACACACTACGCTTACGACGATAAGTAGGAAGTAAAATTAAGTCATAAGCATATTTAAGTTAAGATTTTTAGATTAAGAATTGGATATAAATAGCTGTAAGATTTAATTAAGAGGACAGAATAAATTGATTGACATAAACGGCTTGTTAGCTGTGAATAAAGGCAAATTTTATTATTCTCACTTTAACTGCGGCTTGTTAGCCATAGCTAAGCGGCGTGCTCGCCTGATAATAAGCAACCCAATTTTTTTTACTATACACGATATAAACCACCCCTTTTCTTTGTACATGGCGATCCTGCAAATTTCGATCCTGCAACTCATTATCCTGCCCTCTCGATCCTAGTCGTTGAAAATACTTTTAATTAATCCTACCCATTCGGTACAAATGAATTCTCTCAGTGGAGACGAAGTCTCGAAGGAAGAAATTGATAACATTTTTGAGAAGTACGAGAATTTAGCAGTGGACGAATATATTCCGGAAGCCCAAACAACAGAAGACTATCCCAAATACACACCTACGCCAAAAACAGCAGGTCCCAGACCTATCACAATAGCGGAGTATAGACAACGTCAGAGTAGGCCGGTAGTTGCGTCACCGAAAGAAGAGAGAAAACAGCATAAACCAAGAGGCGGAAGAAAGGTGAAACTGAGGCAAAAGGCTGCAGAAATACACAGGGTACTGGCAATAACTACAGACAACACCCTAAGGAAAAGTTTGAAAAATATTTTGGCAGAAATAAAAGCAGAGCAAAGAACGAAACCACAAAAAATTATTAATGGGGAATCAGGACTCAAAAAACGAGGAGATAATAATCTCTAATAATAACGACAGCACCAACAAGATAAACGTCAGTCAGACAACAGTTCTATATATAATATTAGTCTTGCTCTTATTTATAGTACTAGCTAAAATTCACAAAATTTATAAAAAATTTTTGGACAATAAGTTGAAGAACAAAATATTACTAACTTCTAACATTAAAGTCTAGTAAAACTCTATTTATATTTTTTTTAACTTTGAAACAATATCAAAAATGCAAAACGAAAACAAAAAAAAAAAAAAAATATAAATAAATAAAAAGAAAAAGAAAAAGAAAATTTATATGTTTATAAAATACATTTTTAGTATGACCAATGGAAGAAATATACGAACTGATAGATTCTATTATAATCAATGCAAAAAAGTCACTATCAAGAGGGTACACTAATGATACCATTCAAAGTAAAAGATTGGAAATAGAAGAATTAGAAAAGAGAGTAATAAAATTATTAGAAGACAAAGTAGTAGGAGAACAACAAAGACAATTACATATCCTGAGATTTGGAGACAAAAAAGAAAGGGCATTAGAGATATTACGGAGCCACGAAGATAAAGTGAAAATTCAGCTATTAGAAGGACAATTAGAAAATTTCACCATGACAGACGAAAATTTGAACACGACAGAACTAGCATCTATTTCAAAATTGCTAACGGTTTTCAATGGTACAAGGGATGAATTAAATTCATTTGTAGCGAACATCGAAATAATTAAAGACACATTAACTCCAACAAAACACAATTCATTTTTTAATTTTGTATATAAAACCAAAATTTCAAATAAAGTGCAAACCAAGTTAAGACAAGTTTTAGTTCCTACTAACATAGACTCCTTAGTTTCCACTTTGAAAGAGACTTACAAGACAAAAAAGTCACCAAATGTTATTCTAAACGAACTGACAAAGATTACTCAGTTAGATACTATCCGGAAATTTGCTGATAAGATAGAAGCATTGACTACGGAATTAAATGAAATCCAAATAAGTTCACTTGGGGAAGACAATAGAGAAGCAATCAGTAAAACCAATGCCGTAATTGCATTTAATTCTTTTAAGAACGGACTAAAAGACCAAGATATTGTTAGGACGATTAATGCTAGTAGAGTAAAGACTCTGAATGAAGCCATTGACATAGCCATGGAAACATCAACAGACAAGAGACAAAATCAAATAATGTTCCAAACAACAGCAAATAGAAATAATTACAGAAACTACATAAATAGCAACTATTCTACAAATAGGTACAATAATAATAACAACAACAACAATTATCGAAGAAATTATAGTAGAAATATTTATGACAATAGAAGGAATAACAATAGGGCAAATTATAATAATAACAACCACCACAACAACAACAATCATAATGGCAACAGAGACAACAACTATAGTAGTGGCAATTACCGTAGTAACACCTACAATAATGGTAATGGTTACCGAAACGGGAACACTAATAATAATAATCGTAATAGTAATAATCGTAACAGAAATGGTAATAACAATTACTACAATGGTAGCAGAAACCAAAACATAAACCTTGTGGAACAAGACCAGGGAAACTCCCACGGTCCGGAGACCATAGAATACCAAGGTCCTCCGGAACAAGATCAGTAGCTTCAAGAGCAGTATTTAGCATTTCATCAGATCTAAAAAATTATGTGAAGTTAAACATAGAGAATACACACCGTGCATTAACATTTCTAATAGACACGGGTGCTGACATCTCACTGTGCAAGGAAGACTTATTACATGAATATGATGAAGATCCAGATGACTATTGCTGCTTAACAGGGATTACAAAAGAAAAAATAAGATCTTTAGGTTCCACTAACATAACTATACAGATAGGCGATACATTACTTAAGCATAAAATACAATTGGTACATGAAAATTTTCCTATTCACACCGACGGTATACTTGGACGAGACTTTCTATTAAGGTACAATTGTAATATAGACTATGAAACATTCACATTAACCATCAATACGAAAAATGAAACTTTGACATTACCTATTCACAACGACACGTTTGAGATAAATGTAATAAAAATTCCTCCAAGAAGCGAAATAGTTATACCTTTACAGATAAATATTGAGGAAGATGGTGTAATATGCAATCGTGAAATTGGAAAAGGGGTATTTTTGGCAAATTCCATAATTCCCAAAGATGGATACAAACACATCAAGTTATTAAACGTTACTGATGAAACCATAAAGTTAGAAAATTTGAAAGTTGAAACTGTTCCTTTAAGAAATTTTGATATATACAAAACAAGCAATGACAAAACTGATGCGAAATATAGTGAAGAAAGATTTGAGAAAGTAGTGAATGAATGCAATATAGAGAGGAATGACGAGAAAGCAAAGATGGAGTTGTTAGAGATATTAAAAAAATATCAACATATATTTCATTTAGAAGGTGAGAACCTGACAACCAATAATTTTTACAATCAAACTATTCAATTAAATGACAAAAATCCAGTTTATATAAAGAACTATCGACTACCACAAACGCATACAGAGGAAATAAATAACCAAGTAAAGGGTTTATTGAGACAAAGGATAATAGAGCCATCCACAAGTCCTTACAACGCTCCACTTTTATTGGTACCTAAGAAAGGCCAGGGTGATATAAAAAAATGGAGACTAGTCGTTGATTTTAGGAAACTCAATGACAAAATAGTAAATGACAAATTCCCACTAACACGTTTAGATGATGTTCTAGATAGACTAGGGAGAGCTAAATATTTTTCAACTCTGGACATGACAAGTTCCTTTCATCAAATTGAACTCGATCAACAGTCAAGACCATTTACAGCATTTTCAACAGCAAATGGTCATTACCAATATGCAAGATTACCTTTCGGACTAAAAATATCTTCAAATAGTTTTCAGAGGATGCTTACAATAGCACTGGCTGGACTAGAGTCTGAAGCATTCGTATATGTTGATGACATAATAGTTTTTGGATGTAGTTTGAAGCATCACAACAACAATCTGATCAATGTTTTCGACCGGTTATCTAAGTATAACTTGAAATTGAATGCAAGCAAATGTCATTTTTTGAAATCGGAAGTTACATATTTGGGACATTTGATAACATCAAATGGTATTAAACCAGACCCAAACAAACATGACGTAATCACCAAATATCCTACTCCTAAAAATACTGATGATGTAAGAAGATTTATAGCATTTTGTAACTATTACAGAAGATTCATCAAGGATTTTGCAAATATTGCTAATTGTTTAAATAATTTGTTGAAAAAAGGAAAAAAATTTGAATGGTCGGAAGAATGCCATAATGCATTTGAAACATTAAAAAACAAGCTTATTGAACCCCCTATTTTGCAATATCCAGACTTTGACAAAACATTCATTTTGACGACAGATGCATCAGATTTTGCACTGGGCGCAGTTTTGGCACAAGGTCCAATAGGAAATGATTTACCAATATCATATGCAAGTAGATCTCTAAACAAGCACGAAAAAAATAAACCTGTGATTGAAAAAGAATTATTAGGCATATATTGGGGCATACAATTCTTTAGACCGTATTTATATGGTAGAAAATTCACAGTTGTAACGGATCATAGACCTTTGATTTCACTATTCTCTCACAAAAACCCAAGTTCTAAGTTAACGAGGATAAGACTGGAACTTTCTGACTACGACTTTGACATAGTATATAAGAAAGGAACACATAATACTAATGCCGATGCATTATCAAGGATAGAAATCAATTCTACTACACTAAAAAGTATGATACCAACGGAAAATGACGAGAAGGTAAAGAAAACACTAGTTATTACAAGAGGTATGATTAAAAAGTCATCGGAAGAAAATATTGTAAAGAATAAAAATGATATGAGTGAATCTCAAAAGGAGACTGATCAACTCCATATGTGGGATTGCACGTCAATAAATGATATAAAGCGCGCAACGAAGTTAAAATTTGTATTAGAAAAAAGGCCAGAGAATGATGTTAAAGAGTTATATAAACATATAGTAGAATATTATAGAATGCATAATGAAACACGTGTTAGATGTAGCGATAATCCAAAGTATTTAGGTACTCTTTTGGAGAAACTATCATCATATTTAAAAAATACAGGAAATAAGAAATTTGCAATCGAGAGAAATGATGCAATATTTGATATAATACCCGCGGATGAATTTAAGGCCAAATATAATGAAGCAAACAAAAATAATAAAGATGACATAATTATATTACTATATAGAAAACCTCAGAACATCACAAATGAAGATAGAAGACAGGAATTGATAAAATTATACCACGACACACCTCAAGGAGGACATTTCGGAGTGAAGAAAACTTTACTGAAATTAAAACAGAAATACATTTGGAAGAATATGAACAGAAATGTAAAAGAATATGTGACTAAATGTGATTTATGTCAACGTAATAAACAGACTAGACATACGAAGGAACAATTAAGGGTTACAGATACTCCAATAGATAGTTTTAAAACTGTAGTAATTGACACTGTAGGTCCTTTACGTCCAGTAAGCAATTTTAGATATATTTTAACAATGCAATGCGAATTGACAAAATACGTAATTGCATGTCCTATGGAAACAAAAGAGGCAAAGACAATAGCCAGAGCACTAGTAGAGAATTTAATCCTTAAATATGGTTTATTTAGCACACTAAAATCAGATAACGGCACAGAATTTAAAAATGAATTGTTGAAAGAAGTATGTGAATTATTGAAGATTGAGCAAGTTTTTTCTACACCATATCATCATGAAACGTTGGGTACGGTAGAAAGGAATCATAGGGTTCTAAATGAATACTTTTTATCATTTGTACAAAATGACAATTGGGAAAAATGGATACCTTATTATACTTTTGCGTACAATGTAACTCCTCATGTAGATACTGAATATTCACCTTTTGAACTCATTTTTGGAAAATTACCAAGTCTACCTGGAGATGAAGTCATGAACCATCCAAAGGTTTACAATTTTGAAAATTATGCTAATGAACTCAAGACTAGACTAAAACATTCTTTAGAGAATACTAAAAACTTGATAGAAACTATAAAAAATAAAAGAAGTATAGACTCATTAAATAACACAAATAATATAGAACTAAAAGTAGGCGACTTAGTTTTGGTCAAAGCTGAAAATAGAAAAAAACATGAACCACCTTATGACGGACCATATGAAGTAGTAGATATAGATGATTTAAATGTATTAATTAAAGTAAAAACAAACATAAAATCAATTCATAAAAACAGACTAAAAAAATATAAAGTATAAAAGAAATTTGAGAACACTTATATAAATATAAATTTAACAATATATATTAACATTAAATTTAATACTTATAATAAGTAATAAAAAAAAAAAAAAAAAAAAAAAAAAAAAAAAAAAAAAAAAAAAAAAAAAAAAAAATCCTCCAATTTGAATTGTATGGATTTTTCTTAAGAGCGGAGGTGTAGTGTGTTGGTTACATTTATCACAATTAATGGTCGGTCACATTTGTATTGCTTAAAATTCCCAATAATTAATATAAACAATAAGTTTCAATGACTCAACAATTAATGTCGGTCACTTTTGTATTGCTTAAAATTCGCAATAATATAAACAATAAATTTCAATGACCTAACGGCGCGAGGAATCAAATTTCAACATAAGTAAGAATTGACATAATAACCAAAAATGCTGAAGTAAGGGTAAATTACCACACACTACGCTTACGACGATAAGTAGGAAGTAAAATTAAGTCATAAGCATATTTAAGTTAAGATTTTTAGATTAAGAATTGGATATAAATAGCTGTAAGATTTAATTAAGAGGACAGAATAAATTGATTGACATAAACGGCTTGTTAGCTGTGAATAAAGGCAAATTTTATTATTCTCACTTTAACTGCGGCTTGTTAGCCATAGCTAAGCGGCGTGCTCGCCTGATAATAAGCAACCCAATTTTTTTTACTATACACGATATAAACCACCCCTTTTCTTTGTACAACAGTATACTTGAAGATGGGTCTTATGTCATTACTTTTAGACATTTTTAACATATGCACAAACGAAAATTACCCCTACCACGTACGTGGTGTGGGTTTAAATATTTTTTTTTGTTTAGGTATAATTGTTTTAATATTACAGGGGAGAAGCTCAAATTGTTTTTTTTACTTACTTATATTCCAATGTGCGCAAAGTCCCTTTCCTGTGGTTATCTTTTTATTAGGGAATAATATCCTATCCTGACCTGAAAAAATTAAATTAAACCTTAATGCAAATAATTAATTTTCTTGACGTTTTTAGCAAAAAATTAAGCATCTACCAAACACCTTATTTAGATTTATGTATCTCATACTTTATTATGAGTCCCATAAATTTTGAGGGTGGCTAAACAAACATATTTTAGCATTTGGCGGAGATAAACTGTTGTTTATATGCTTTTTAATATATGACTATTTAAGCAGAAGCCTTAGATTTAGCATGCGTATTAGTAAACAAACACACATGTCTTATTATAAGCCTGCAAAGATTCTTAAAGAATGTTTTATTAAAAATTCTGCTTTTTTATTCAAACCCTTAAAGCATTATAAAAACTGTTACACTATATTGTTTTTTTTAACAGTAAGGAGTTCGATTTTTAAAAATTCTAATATAATATAAGTGTTGTATATGTTAAACTAAGAAAGAAAGTTATATATAGTCTGTTAAAACCGACCTATTTGTACCCTTCACCACTATAGGGTCTAAACGAAAATATAAATGTACAAAAGTTGGTGTTACAAAGATAAACATATGTGTTTAATTTTTAAAAAGATAAATTAATTTTCAAGACATTAAAAGCCAAAATTACGAATTCTAGGAGGACATTTCTAAAGGGGCTATATTAGAAAAATGGACCGATATTATTTGTATTCATTTAACAAGTTGGGGCGTAAAGTTTGACCTATAGGCAAAATTTGTTCAATATAAAGAACATTGGAGCCATTTACAGCCAGAATGCTTCTTTTGGGAGGACATATGTATGGAAGCTACGCCAAATAATGGGTCAATGAATATTTTGTTCAGTTTACTAAATAAGGATATAAAGTAAAAAATGTGCTAAATTTCGCAAATGTGGAGTAATATTCGATTCAAGTGTTGCCCAAAAAGTTTTTGAGAAAACGTTAATTTGAAAGCCTTATCACAATGTGGACCAATAAAATCTGGTTTCATAATGGCATAAACATATATGTACATATTAACAAAATCTTATGGAGATAAAGTATTAACCGAACCAGTTATAACAAAAAATGCTTATTTCGAAAGGAAATTTGTATTGGGGCTTTGTTAAAAAATTGTGCGATCAGTATCAGAAATAAGAGGGCTTGAAGTGGTTACACAAAGCATTTAAGATATCTTAAAAATTGCGGACAGATGAACATGTTCAAATCGACTCAAGAAGTGATTCTGAGTCAGTCGATATACTTTAAGGTAGGCTTCTACAAAAATCGAGCTTTATACATTTGTGTTCCCTTTTTGCTTGATATTCAAAATACTGAAACAGTCAGGTTGCTCAATTGCCTTTATCACAAAACTATATAAGGGGTGATCTGAGATTACCGGACAATTTGTTGTCCCTGTTTATTTAAATAAGGAAAATTAATATATATTTTATATTTTTATTTAAAAAAAGCTTTAAAGGGTCTTCGTCAGCATACCAATATATATTTTCTAATAATTGTTTTGTAATTAATAAAAATTGCCTACTTAAGTCTTCAAATATTATTCCCTTGGCTGTCCCCAGCATTACTTTAACTTTAATTTTTCCGAATTTTTTTTATTACTTTAAAATAAAAAAAAAATGTTATCAAGTAATCACTTTTCTTCTATTAATGCCAAAGAAGCATTTGCGCGAATATTAAACTTTAAAATGAATTGAATTAAATTTGAATTGTCGACGAACAATTACGTAAGAAACATTACTCGTCAAAAATGTCTCCACAGCGATCGCGCGATGCTCAATCGACGACAGCGACATCGTGACTGACAAATCCGCACAATCGATAATTCCAATGGCGCTAGCCTCCCTCTGCACCATTTATAACTTTTTGAAATAATCGTATATAACAATATAAATTTACCCACAGACACCCTGTATTTTCCACTTTTAAGAAGAATAAAATATTTCAGACTTTTAGCCTGTTGAATAGACTTCGTAAGTCTTTTTAATTAGTTTTAACTCATAAAAAGAAACTTGTGTAAGAAGAATATTTTTATTAAAGCGTAATACGAGTATAACGTTATCATAAAAAACTCAAATTTTACTGATTAATAATTATTTTCGTTACTTAAAAAAGTACAACTGGGCCCACCAAATGCTTTTAACATAATGCTTAAGCATGTAGTCACGTGCTTTTATTGATTTCTTACAAAACACGTAATTAAGTACGAAAATATTCAGAGAAGACAAAATTGAAAGTTGCTGTTACTGACAAATTCTCAATCAATCATAATAAATTAAACTCACAAAAAATCCTAACAATTCCATTTATGAAATTAAAATTGGTTTTATAAAACACATATATGTATATAAAATAGGTATATTTAAACAATTTCAATTTGTCAGATTTTTTCTAAATCCACTACAATAACTACTCGTATTAATTCGATTCTTAAACCATAATTTTTCTGCATATAAAATTACTTTTTGGATTAAAAACGCTATTAGTTTTGACAAGATTATCATTTCATTATATTTTTTTTTTTAGTTGACCTATGTCTCTTTATCTTAAAATATATTTTTATCCTAAAATAGTTGAAAAGAAAAGTATCGTTAAGTTTAAATGTCAGTTGTAATGTTACAATATTCTGCTGATGGTTTTGACTTCCCTTCCCTCCTTCTCCCTTGGTTGTATGGGTGATGTTTTACCCACTTTAGAGGTTCTACTTTCTTACAATTATTGCTTTTTCGGAAAAGCAGAAAATTGTTTTAAACCTTCATTGATTCATAGCAATATTTTCCCGTTCAGCAATCAAACTAAATTTGTTTAAAGCTAATATAGAATTTTAAAAACCTTTAAAAATTAATAATAGGATTTTAAATTAGGAACTCAAATTGCTACTTTTAAGTTTGAGATAAAATTTCTAAACAAAATTTTTCAAATGACGTCTGTTGTGCTCTTTCAGCAACATGGGGTCAATTTGTAATGCTTCGTAATATGTTAGTTCTAAAGTGTTTTGTACTTTCTTAAGAAACATGAATTGAATTAACTGCTCTAATTTAAAGTCTTAATAAATACACATCTACAGCAGTAAAACAAAAATCTTATTATGCATTTATGAAGACATTTGTAATACCCAAAAATAATGGACTGGGACCCACCTTCAAGTACAAGGTGGGAAAAAAGATATTACCCTATTGGAAGGCGTTCTTTTTTTGCAAGTGGCGGCCACTGTCAAATCTGTTTTGATGTAGATGTAGAATACAAGTGAACAAGCCATCGAGCGATACACTCACCAAGAACGCAGAATAATTCAGCCTATTTTTTTGCATAGCAATTCGTCTGTGGTGTTGGCGGAGCGTGAATTCCGTCACCGATTCCCCGGTCGACTGGTACCAACTGCGCAAAAGCTGCGCCGTTTGGGTACTAAAGAACCTGTTCTGCCGAGAATATGGCCGCTGTTGGCGAGGATATCAAGCTGTCGCCAGAAACATCCACCAGACGCCGTTCCTCGCAATTAGCCATCAGCTAGTCAAAAACTACGCATTTTCTCGAACAAAGTACAGTCCGTGCATCAGCTGCTGCCTTTCGACTGCCAAATTAGTGTAACCTACCAAGCCATGCTCGATCTCAAGGCCGAAGTGAAGGATTTTTCGACCAAAATCATAATGAGAGATAAGGTTTATTTCCACCTCAGCGGGTACGTGAACAAGCAAAACTATCACTTTTGGCGCACCAAAAATCCACGGGTGATGCAAAAGACGTCATTACACCTACTCAAAGCGACTGCATTATGCGCTTCTCCCACTGGAGGAGTCATTAGGCTTTTTTTTCCGAGGACGCCGCTGGTCAAACGACGGTGGACGGTGCGTGCTATAGGGCTACGTTAGACAAGTTTTTTGCCGCAGTTGAACGATGTAGGACTAGAGGGCATGTGGTTTCACCAGGTCGGAGGACCAGCACACACTGCACGAGCCGCGAATCATCTTTTGTTTGAGCGGTATACATTGGCCCGTAAGATCGCCTGTTTTAACCGGTCCAGACTTTTTTGGGGGTTTTTTCAAGTTTTGTGTTTACGTGAACAGGCCCGAGATCCTGAAAGTCCTCAAGGACAACATTCGACACGTGTGCAAGAATTTGTCACCCTAAGTTCTCGCCGAATGGTTGAAAAATGCAATGAAACGAGCCCGTATAGATCAATTGTGACGGCGCCCATTTGGTCGATATTATCTTCTTGACTGGATCAGTAAAATTCTTAAAGTTCATGTTAACATAACCAAAAAACAGAATTGAAGTTTTACATTTAGAAAAATGAGAGCCAAACAACCACAGATGACTTCTTTTGGCCCACCTGTACTTAAGTCTGTTAGCCAAATTTTTACAAATCCGATTAATCGCTGGTAGCACTTCACGTGAATAATGCTGCTAAGCTCACAACAACAACAACAACAACATTAATTTAAAATTTAAAGCTCTTATTTTGCACCATCTTGACTTCAATTTTAGTTCTTAACAATTGAGTTTTTTGACGACTTGCATGGGATGCAGTACGACTAAAATTTAAATTTTTTTTTTTTTTTGACCAAACTGTCTTAATTTCTTTTACAGTATCTACAACAAGCAATATTTTGTTGTATTTAACGCAGCATTGTCATATATTTTTGATTTAACAAAAAAATATTGAAACGTGATGTTGCATTTAATATTGCTCCCTAAGGATATTAAGCAAACAAGGCATATGTGTCTACTTACATACATACATACATACATACATACATACATACATACATACATACATACATACATACATACATACATACATACGTACATACATATCCCAACCAAAGAGCATATGTGTTTTGTAAATTTTATGCAATTTATTTACTCAAACCCCTTTGCATTAACCTTATCGCTATACATATGTTAAATACCTTTACTAAGATTATGTACATTTTAAGCGGATTTTATCACAAATGTTACATGAATGCCATGTAAATATAATGAACTTACATTTTTATGTTTTTACCTTTAATAATTTAACTTTGTACACCTTAAGGTAAATGAGTTAAATTATGAATAATTTAAAAAGTAATTAATTCAAGTTACAGAGATAACAAACGTTAAATACTAATCGTTTTATGGCAGGGGGGGAAGTACCTACTGACTTAAATATAAATTTAATTTTATATACAAACGTTTAAGTTGAGCGTCAAATTTAACATACAGCCAGCAATATAAATGAAAGAAAGTGACGATATTTTTAATTTTTAAGTTAATTTTTTTTAAATAAACCAAATTTAACCCACAACTTTTAAAACTTTGTAGAAATATAAAACATTATTAGAAATTATTATTACTAACGATCGCACAGTGGTCACAACTCGACCGTTATTTGCAAGTTGTTGCTGAAAATGGTAAAATATAATAAAAACTGTTTTTAAGAAAAAATCGCCAATTTTTGGGAAGATCAACCTTCTTTTGTCCTCACTACACATAAAAGGTGCAAAGCCGCAAATCTAGATAATCTAGATACCATCAAAACTCGGCATTAAAGCGAAGTTTTTGTTAAATTTATAGGAATTCAATTTGGTTGATTAAATTGTAAAAATACAGTGTCATCGAGCCATTATTGCACTCTCATCACCTTTTTTTTTTTAAATCCAAAAAATCATATTAAGACTCATAGATACTTATGGTTGTTGTACAAAACGTTACTCGAATAGATTTAATATGTAGGAGAAAATTATGCCATACCATTTCCAAACGCCAATTCATAACCTACCAGGGGGTGCTATTCAAGCCCTCCTTCTTAATATAACATTTATCAGTTTAGGCTCCTAATCAGAAATTGTATTAACCTCCGTAAATTCTTTTTGAATGTTGTTATCGAAACAAAATTAAACTATTATATGGGCAATTCCATTGTGACAGGTGTGACCGTTTGGTTCACATTTTTCCTATAGCTCAAACAATTCAAAATTTTATTTAAAAAAAGGCTGTGATTTTCAGGGATGGTTTGTTTTTAAGCAATAAATAACAAGTAGACACTGATATAACATAATTTCTGCCTACAGTGACTACTTGATGACTGTGACGGGTGTGACCTTACAAATTTGTAATTTGGGAAATTTTTTACATTAAGATCAAGTTGTGTAAAATATTTTTGAGAACTGTTTTTTTACCATAATAAGTTCATTATTTTTACACTAAAAAAATTAATAAAGTATAATAAATTGTAAATGTAACTTAAAACAACTGAATATTAATTAAAACCCCTCCAACAAGATAATTACTTAAGTCAACAAAAAAATAAAAAAAAAAAAAAAATTTCTTGCAGAAAATAATAAAATTAACCATTTTGTAATTGTTTTTACTGTCGAAACAAAATAAGCGATATTAAAAAAAAGTTCCATTTTTTACATCTTTTGTTTTTCGTTTTATTATTTTCAACTGACGTTGACGTTTTTGTGAATAACTGCCCAAACCAGTTAAAAATTTAACTGTTTTTTTGCTTAAAAATAATTTTTCAAAATTCATCCTTAATAACTTAAAGTCAGTTACTGTAATAATTTTCTGGGTGTACAAAAATTATATTTGCTTGAGAAAAAGCCTTCGATTTTTAAAAATACTATGATTTTTGGCAATTTGTGGCCGTTTTGCGTGGAATTGATTACATAAAGCTACATTATAGCATACGCTTTTTCTACTATTATTCCCTAATTTATAACAGGCCTCGTTCTACTCCGGAAAATACATTTAAACGCAAAATTGCAAAATAATAATAGTTTCGTGATACAGTTACACATACTGTTTCTCTCGATTTTGCTGTGGAGACATTTTATAAAAGTTATCATTCTTACGTAATTGCTCGTCGGCAATTTTGTTTAAAGTTCTGTATTCGGGGAATACGTGATGAAACGGGTGTAAATTTAATTCGTTCGTGGGTGCAGAGATTCCGCGAAATTGCTTTGGCTATGAATGTCCCACTGCCAGGGCTCAGTCGATCTTCAACGGCTTCGCAAAACATTAAACTGCACGAAGGCAGTTAACGTGAAAATCTGCGATCTTTAATACGGAAAAGAGCAGCCTTACTGGGGTTTTTAAGAGCAATTATTCATTAAATTTAAAAAAAGAATCTGAAGTTACATTTTTTTAAAATTCAATCATTCATTCAATTTCAATCATTCAAGACATGAAAGAAAGTGACTATGATTAACGCAAAATTTTTGTCAGCGATGATGGAGCATTTTTGCTCTGTAAATCCCATTTTTCACCTAAACGGTCACGTCAGTAAGCAAAACTGCCGTTACTGGTCTCTATTAACTCACAACCCTCGGTTGAAACATCAAAAGCCATTGCATTACCCCGGGGTACTTGTTTGGTGCGCCTTATCCTTGCATGAGATAATTGTATCATTTTTTTCGAAAATTCTCGAGGCAAGGCAACGAAGGTCAACGGGGAAAATTATCAAAGCGGAATTATTTTTTTTTTTGCCAAACCACGAGCTCATCCATTTTAGTTTTAATAAAAATGGTGTTAAAAGAATAGGGCCACTGCATACAGAGCCAGAGCTTCGATGAATTTCCTGCGGGAAAATATCCCCCAAAATCTGATCACTCATTTTGGGGATATCCAATGGCACCGAGGCCGTCCGATCTGGTTCCCATAGATTTTTAATTGAGCAACCTAGGGAGGCTTCATAACGATAATTCCCAATCTCTTGTGGCTTTAAAGGAAAATGCTCGCCGAGAAATCAGCTCGATTGAAACAAGTTTACTGGAGAGTGTAGTGGAGAACACAAGGCTCCCTTTTGAGCAGTGTCTTCAACTTGACGGAAAGCACTTGGATGACATACTCTTTAAAACATAAAAGCCGCGCATTCTTGTTATTGTTTAATGCTCTTAATAAAATCTTATGACAATTGCTACGATTTTATCTAAGTTTAAAGAAGTATAAATCTGCCAACAGACACCCTGTATTTTGAAAAAGAGAAAATATATACGTCTATATTAAAAATAATTTACAAAAACTTTTTTCATAAGCTTAGCCTTCTTAAATATCAGAATTGAAGTTAGTAATATTATGTGAATAATCATACGTTTTTCTAAAATATTCGTTAAAACGCACCACCAAAAACCAAAAACAAAATCTATCAAAAAGTTTTTTTTTTATAAACACAAACTAACTTCTTATTAAAAAACGCTTACGGTTGTTTATACTTGTAAAGCTTCATGTGTTTGAAACAAATTACCATAATACAAATGAAAACCTAAACAACATTTTATGTTGATTTTTATTAAATTATATTTATTCTCGGACCATTGCCATGCATGACCACTGCTACAAACAAGTGTTTTCTTTATTACTGCTATTGTTGTGGTAAGGGTTGACTTTGATTTCATTGTATTGGTATAAATTTAGCCTTTTTTGTTTAACCAACTACAGCTGCCGTAATTAGATTTTGTGTTTTTTGTGCCTTCATTTGTTAACAAAGCGTTTAACATGGAATGAAAACAAAATCATTTGTGTTTGCAAAATGAACATGTACCCAGTCTGGTTAGACACAATGTGGTTTTAATGAAAGTTGGGGCTGAAATAGTTTCATTCCCATGTATTGTAAAAACGAAATAAAAATACATATTTAGTAGGATGTTTGTAACGCCCTGAAGAAGAACTCTAATGTCCATTTAGTGGACATTTCACCAACTAGCAGAATTTGAGTTAATCTTATTACTGAGTTGCAAACGGTTAATTTTGAATACTTTGATTGTTAAAAATAGTTGAATATTCATACGTTAAATATATACACTTTTAATACTCATGAGGTTGAATAGTTTATTTTTGTATTACAGTTACAATTAATTATCTTTTGGAACAGCATATGTAGTGCAAAGTTGTATTTTCATACACTAGATTCGGTAATTTAAAGCTGTTGTATGAAATGCTAAGTTTATTGATTGCTTGGACCCAATTGACATTTAAAGTCTGCAAGAGGATGAGGCTATCTTATTACCTGTGGGCAACAATGTTTTTTTATCTTCGCGAATAAATAGTTTTACTTCACAGAGAATGCCAAAATTGCGACGGATTTTGAGAACTACAAAGGCACAAAATTAGCCAAGGCTAATGAAAAAACATCGTAAAGTTGACTCAGAAGGCGATTCTGTGTATAAACCAAGTCCTCTCAAAGGAAAAATAAAATTCAAATGTTTCATATTTTGACATAGCCTAACCAAGCAAAAGCTTTATAGTCTGTTGATCTAAAACTTTTATACCCTTAACATTTTCAGGTTTGTATACCCAGTCATCTTACCTACCCAAGTTCGGTCGCTTTGTGTTACCTGGAGAGGCAGATAGAAAGGGTGCAGATGGAAGGAAATAAGAAACTAGAAGAAGTATTAAAAAGAAATTAAAGAAGAATAAAAACTTACCTGGGTCTCGGAGAAAAATCGAACCTACAACCCCTAGACTGGTAGACTCGTGCAAATGTTGCTAATTTTAAAAATTGATTATCTCAGAAATATTTCTCATAATATGACACCAAACCCTGATCCATAGTTTTTAACCTGACTTCAGATTCTTAATTTCTACAGATTCATATACTGGAAATGGTTCAATCGACTTCTCTATCTAAAAGGATGCTAATGCGGTTGCAAGTGAATATTGTAAAAATTGCATAAGGAATGGCAAATTAATATACACCTTCATCATTATGTAAAAGTAGAAATACAAGACAACTAATTATGTACCAGGTGGGTTGGGCAGGATTGAAAAGAGAAGACCTCTTATAAATTTTTCACAATGACACAGGAAGTTCTTCATCGATTAAATGACCTTCATTCCTGTTTTTTCTAAAGCCCTATGCGATGAAGGTGTATTTGCAGATTTGAATTACTGATCAGAATATTTATTCTTTGTTCAGCACAGGCTTCCTTAGTTGCAGGATTTCTAATGTTTTTTCACATCTGAGTCATCCCAAAGCATTTCTTTTCATTCCTCTTCCTTAGTGGCAGGATTTTCAATGTTCTTTCCACATCTGAGTCATCCCAAAGCATTTCTTTTCATTCCTCTAGCTGTGTCATCGATTTACAGTAACCAGCAGGAAGTTTTCGGCTGATCATTTAACTCATCCTTTGCAAAAATATTAGATGCCAAGTGAAGTTGTTCTCGGCTATTTTAACCATACGTAAAACAACACGTTGCTTCACGAATCTGTAGCAGAATCCCATCCAGCCAGAATTGTCGACCTGGCGTCAGAACAGTGCAGACAGTCTCTAACTTTAATCCGTCAATATTATCCGTAATTTACGCAGCACCTTTATAGTTATCTTGTGTCTCCAAATTGCATTGATGATTTAGTTTACAATCCTTTAGAAATCCACTCTTCAGTTGCTTGTAGGCGTTTTGCTGCAAGGCGGCACTTAAAGAATGTCAAACATAATTGAAAATAATCGTTGCCAAACTTGAGCTAAGAACTAATCTCTTTGAATTGATAAAGAAAGGTGTCAGCTTTTTAGAAAAAACTGGTTCTTATTTTACTCTTGTTGTGGAAACGCTTTGTCCTATTTCGCAAACATAATTTTTTTCATTGGCAATGTTCCTAATTTAAAAACCAGGTGTTCACAAATAGACAAACCTTTGGTATTTTGCAGTTATTTGGTTTTCTTTGCCACATATGGTTTTCGATTTAATTGTGTCAAGTTGTTTTAACTATTTGGTTCTTGATTTGATAATATTTTATTTTATGTATTTGGAAAGAGAAATTTTTGAAAAACTAAGGAAAACTTGATTCTAGCTTGACTGTCCTGCTTTGGTGAGTATTAATACGTTTTTCTGCTTGGCAATTGTCAATTTATTACCATCTCAGAAAGTTGGGTTTTTTTAACACCAGTTAAGCATCAGGACCCTTCTTAACCTCGCAGCTCACCATCTCAGTTGCAGAACACCCCCCACATAGCGAATGTTCTCCACTATTTTTGAGTTGACAAAATCACTCACTTTGAATCATTCGCTTTTAGGTAACTTGCTTGAGGAATTATATGTATCAATGATGGCAGAACACAGTATATTTTGGTAAAATTTTATAGCTGCTTTGGAGCAATGGGGCCAAAGTATTGTCCCTAACGTGCTGGTAAGATCTTCTTATTGAAAGAAGTTTCTGAAAGGCAGATTCCTACTAGTGTCTCCTTTTAAAAGGAGTCAGGCTAGAAAGGTGGGGGGCACTTTTTTTTTAGACAACTTTATAGTGTTATGCTCTTCTAGAGATTGTATTCCCTATCCCACCTTAAAAAAAGGTAGTCATAAATAAAATTGAGGGAATCCTGGAGTCTGTCTTTTATATTTCCTCCTTACATATTTGGCAGCTGTCTGTGCTGCTCCCTTAATAATTTCATATTATTTTTTTCTCTAGGCAAAAATATTTATATTTGACTTAGTTTTGTGAGGAGACTTCTGTCTAAAAAAAGAGTTTTGAGGGGGCGGGTATATGCTTTGGTTACATAAACATAAATTTTTCACATAAAATAACTTTTTCTTAAAAAATATACACTTTTGACTATTTTTTGCACATTTGTGCGATATTTGCCTACTTAGCTAGCAGGCTATGAACAAATTACAAGGTTATTAAAAATAATAAAATTTATTTTAGTTCTATCTTTTGTCAACACCTGGCATATAATGCAATTAATTTTATAAAACATTTAAAAAAAAAGTTTTTGTAATTGATTTTTGGTTCTTTTGATTAATTCTATTCTTAAAGAAACCTTTATTCAGTTTGACGTTTTTATATGTACCCAAGTGGCTATAAGTTTAAAGAATTTTAAGCTTTATTCTTTTAAAATCTGTAAAAACTATACTTTGTTCTTAATTTTTGTAGTCCTTTTTTCTATTTGTATCATTTAACATGTGACATTTTTCTTGTTTCACACATGTTTTTTGCTTTATTAAACCCTTGACAATTTTTCATTCTTGTTGAGTATCAACGCTTCTTTCAAATGTAGAAAGCAACTCAAATAAAGTAGAAACTATTAAGCTCAGTTGGTTTTCCAACACTTTTGCTGTTAAAGTCAAAGGCTATAAAATTAATGATAATGACAAAACTTTCTGTTCCAAATGCTTATTTGAACAAACTTGTGCATATATGTATATATGTACTTACCCATGTATGTTCTTATGTATTCAAACTGTGTGCTTAAGTTATTTTGTTCTTAAGATTTAAAGGATTTGATTTATTTGGCTTTCCCTTTTGTTGTACAAACAAGATATGTCTTTTTGCGGACAACAAACACATTTTAAAAACAAGTCAAGTTTCACCTAAAATTTTAACTAAATGCCAAACAATTTTCACAATATTCAGATCAAAAATGAAATAGTTTCAAAAGGTGTCTGTTTATTTAGAGATAAGAGAAATTTGTAAATGGGTGCATGTGTCTTGGTATGAAATTACCTTTTTTGATATTATTAAATGTCATTATCTTAATGCGTACCAGGAAAAGTGTGAAATATAAAAAAAAATAACAAATTATGGTTAAAGTTTTCTTTTTGGGTTCTAAAATTATTTTTTTATTTATTCAATTTAGGTTGTTTTTGCTTTTTTAGGTGTCTAGAATTTTTAATTCTGCCATGTCTCTATTCGTTGTCACACTTTAAAAATTTGGAATATTAAACAAATAAAAAGCATAGAATTGAAACGATAACATACATTTTTTTGAGAAGTAAAATTTAAATTGCTCTTAGAACTACATGAAACACGGTAGTTTAATTACAAGGAGTAGGATGCAAAATAAAAATGTGTTGTTACTAAAACTGTCAACAGTTCAAGGATTGTAGTAAATAATTATTTTCAAATATTTATTAAAAAAAAAAAACAGAGAGTCAAGTAAAATACCTTAATCTTGATGGTATTAAACTAGTTTTTCTTAAAATCAAGTGTTTTTTAAAATTTTGATTTTTATTTTTTTCCAAAAAATAATTATTATATTTCAATTTTTGTTATGCCCTTTACATTAGTGATAAGAGTATTTATATGCTTGTCGTTGCGTTTGTAATTTATTTAATCGAAGTCGATTAAGCGATGTCCGTTTGTCCGTCTGTCCGTGTTATGGTTGAGATAAATTTTTTGAAGCACCCGGATGCTCCATTGATACACTGAAAGAATTTTCTTCACGAATGTTATGAATTTTGACATTAATAGAATGAAAAATGACATTAAATTTCAACCAACGTAGCTCTTCATTGTATGAATGAAATATGTTTCATAAAAACTTTACCAATGAAATGTTTCATGTGTACAATGAAATGGGGTCATTGACTGAATGAAAAATGTTTCATTAAAAATATGAAAATTTTTCAGCGTTTGAATGAAATGATTCATTGAAATAATGAAAGAAAGTCATTGTTCTAATGTAGCTAATTCGTTAGGGTAATAAAAAATATTTATTAATTCGACGAAATATTTCATTAAATATATAATTTTAAGTAATTTGATCAATGAAAGTTTCATTCGTTTAATGACAAAAAGCTACGAATTGAATGAAACAGTATGACACATTTTCGTAATTTTAGTGAAATTCTTCATTGCGGTAATGAAAACATTCAACGGTTAAATGAAATTATTTCATTAAGACAGCAAAAAATATCATTGATTTAATAAAGCATTTCATTTTAAATGTGACTTTATGTTATTATCTTAATAAACAAACTAACAAGTATAAAAAAAGGTCTGTTAAATATTTTCGTTTATCATATACTTATTTTAAATACTAAAAAGAAGTAAACGATTTTTGTTTATTTTTAACATGAAAAATGTTTCCTTTTTTATTTTAGATAATTGTTTTAAATACCAAGCTTTTTAATAACATATTAACATAAAAAGTTTATTTTTTATAATGAGGCACAGAAAAACGTTTATGTAAATTAAAGGGTTTTGTGTAAAAATTCAATTTCTATTTAAAAGAACGTCTTATAAATACATTAAGGACTGAAACACTATTTACTAACAAACACAAGTAACTAAAAACTTTTACATTTTAAATTAGAGAATTTAAAAATAACAAAGAAAATTAAAATCTTTATCAATCTAGAAAAGTAAGTAAAACTTTTTTATGTTAATAAATCTTAAATATTATGTACATGTAATTATTAAAAGAAAAAAAATTACCAATTTAAACCCGTTGGGGTTCTTGTATTGAGGCCATATTTTAAAAATTTCACTTAAATTGCCGCATTCTTTGAAAATTTGTTGAAGTCTATAGTTGGTACATGCACACCACGAGGACTGGAATTCTTCAGCGGAAAGGTTATCATAAAAAAGGCTTTAGGCAATTACTTTTCCACATTCTTCTGGAACTAAAGATTACAAATACATACACATATATACATATAAGTAATAATTTTTGAATTAAAAATCTAGTGTAATTACCAAAGTTAAATTTCGATGATGATTTTAAAGTTGTAGGAAGTTCAATATCCTGATGAAAAACTAGTTTTGTGTTTTCTTTTGAATTACAAAACTTTACATACAATTTTGTTGTTATTTCATATGAACTGATCACTCGACATCCGACCTTACTTGATTTTAAAATCTCCAAAACATTAACGTAATCATCAATATCAGATGAATTGTAGCTTGATTCGCCAGACTTAACACCAAATGAAAAGGGGGATGAAATAGCGCTCGGTTTGTTAAATTTGTTTCTTCGCAATTTGGCAGGTTTATCTCATTTCTCCATTTCTGAAATTGGTAGGAGAACATAACTTTGTAAAAGAAGTGCTGTAATGAAAACAGATACTTTACCTTTTATAACCTGTAACAAAGCTCCTAAGTTCCACGAGACAAGAAGACTGTGCATGTTTTCGTCTTGTCTAAAATTATCTTCAAGTTCAATATCTGACATTGCGTCCTTTTTAAAGCATAAAAAAAATTATTATTTGTTTTTTATTTATTTTTAAAATAATTGGGTGATTTACAAGGTACGATATGAAAGCATATTATATTGTTGTGTTTTGCAAGAAATATAAAATGCTTTTAAAATACGCCTTTCGTTTAAAATTGTATTTTTAAGCAAAAAATGTTTTATATAAATATGACACAAAGACAATATGCTATCATATCATACCTTGTGTTACGATTTTTCCGTATTTTGAAGATTTTTAAATCTGCAATATTGTAAAATACCATTGGCATTGCATATATTTTTAAATTTTTTGCACATAATTAAGCTTACCTCCAGAATGAGCTACAGCGCCAGTACTATCCACGATAACTTCCGTAAGGTCTTTTCAGATGACGATGGATGATTATCGCTTTGTTCTGTAGGTTTATATTCACTATTTTCTTGAGAGTTTGGACGGTTGATAATATTTTCCGTATCACTAGTTGCATCGATTTCTTCACTGTTGGATGCATTATGATTCCTCTTAACGTGCCTTTGAAATGTTGATGAATCTTTATACGTTTGACCACAACAACGATATGAATCGCGTGAATTTAGGTAATGAAATGTTTTAAGATGTCTAAAATATTTTTTGCATTTAAAACACTTCATTATTTCACTTCACTATTATTTAATAAAACAATTTTGAAAAAAAATTACAACCTTCCACAACAAAATCACTTTTTACAATAAACGCATTACATTTCCTTATTGTTCTTTATTGAAAGAGTGTGAAAAATATCAAAGTAATAACAAAAACAAAGTATTTAATTTTTTCTAATAACCGTAACTTGTCCCATATTTACATTTGATAGTACATGCTTTCACAAAATTTGTGCACACGCACAAAGCATGAGTGTGTTGGTAAAAAAATGAGAGAAAATGTGAGTGTATAGAGTTTTTTAGTATTGCTACTGTCCTTTGTAAACTACAAGTAGCGTGAGTACCATCTTTACAATAACAACTGCTTTGATTTGTTTTTTGTGTGTTTGTGTATACATAAGCAAAAACCAAATCAGTATTAGGTAGCATAAAAACAAGATTTGTTTTGTTTAAATTTTTTTTTCTTTTTTGCTTAGTAACTTGTAGTTTTCAGAAAGTTTACACTTTTTTTACTTTTTTGTGTTTCATTAGAGCAATGCAATTTTACGTTGAAATTATGAAACAATAATTTATAAATATTAAATATAAAATAAAAAATAATATCTAAAGATTTTTTCGTACATCTAAAAACTGATTAAAAATTATCAGCGAAATTCAATAATTTTGTATTGTTTAAACAAATTATATTGTTCTTGGCCCTAATGTAATTTTTCATTAAAACTTTGAATATGTGAAATTTTGAAGTTTTTAAATAAAAGTTTGATGTTACAATTATACTATAAAGAAAACTTTATTATAATTACATTAAAATTATGTATCACAGATAAAAGATTTCCTTTCGTTATAAAAAAGTTTTTCATTAATCCAATGAAATTTTTTAATGAAACTTTTTGATCCAGTAAAGCAATTTTAATGAATTCTTTTCATAGCTTTTGTGAAATTTCATTTACGTTATGAAATATTACGTTGAGTTAATGAAAAAATTCTAATGAAATTGATTCATTGGATTTATGATGAATACTTCTTTCAGTGTACGTAGGTGTTATCAAACTATCACAAATAACTGCAAAAAATTGCTGTTAAAAGCCAGTAAAATCGCCTGATATTTGACCGAAATATAAGCCAAAAAGCACATATTTTATGTACAATTTGTTCATAAAAAGTTAAATGCGTGTTTTTCGAAAACCATGGCCTTTAGAGCTAAAAGGGCTAAAATATGTGATCACTACCAATTTTGTCCAAAAAGTCGATTTTTTGAGGATTTTCATATAAAAAACTTTAAGTGCGTTTTTCTCGAAAGTTATGGCCTTTAGAGCTAAAAGGGCTAAAATCTGCGATCACTAACAATTTTGGCCAAAAAGTCGATTTTTTTAGGAATTTTCATATAAAACCCTTTAAGTGCGTTTTTCTGGAAAACTATGGCCTTTAGAGATAAAAGGGGAAAAAACTGAGATCACCACCAATTTTGGCCAAAAAGTCGATTTTTTGAGGATTTTCATATAAAAAACTTTAAATGCGTTTTTCTCGGAATCTAGAGCCTGTAGAGCCAAAAGGGCTAAAATATGTGATCACTTCCATTTTTGACCTAAAAGTCGATTTTTTGAGGATTTTCATATAAAAAACTTTAAGTGCGTTTTTCTCGGAATCTAGAGCCTGTAGAGCCAAAAGGGCTAAAATATGTGATCACTACCGATTTGGGCAAAAAGTGGATATTTTTAGCGATTTTCATATAAAAATTTTTAAGTGCGTTTTTCTTGAAAATTATGTCCTTTATAGCTAAAAGGGCTAAAATCTGCGATCACTAACAATTTTGGCCAAAAAGTCGATTTTTTTAGGGATTTTCATATAAAACTCTTTAAGTGCGTTTTTCTGGAAAATTATGGCCTTTAGAGATAAAAGGGGAAAAAACTGAGATCACCACCAATTTTGGCCAAAAAGTCGATTTCTTTAGGGATTTTTCTCGAAAATTATGGCCTTTAGAGATAAAAGGAATAAAATCTGTGGTCACTACCAATTTTGGCCAGAAAGACGATTTTTTAAAAGGTTTTCGTATTTTTATTTGTACAATTGTGCCTCAATAAGCATTTAAAACCAATGAATGTAAAAATGAAAAAAATCAAAATTAAAAAAATTAAATAAATTATTATTTTTTTAAACATAATTATATATAAATTATCGTTATTAACCGTTTTTATTTAAATTAAAAAAAGAGCGTCCTGCTAAAAAAAAACAAAATTTACAAAGAACATGATTTTCAACAAACATAGTTCAATACTATCAAAATGGTGAGCTTTACTTGACCATACGATGTTTCATTGTGCCTGTTTTTTTCTTGAAAAATTATTTCGGTCCTGTTTGATTTGATTTTTACACAAAAATACACTTTAAAATTCTTATTAAATAAAAAACTAATATAATAATTTGTTTCAACGAAAGACACAAGTGTTTTTACATTTTTAAGCAATATATGAAAAGATTTTATAATATAACCAAAAAAAGGTAAAAAAGTTTGTGTAACATTTGGATTTTTTTTCTTTTGGGAAAACAAATTCTTACGTTTTTTTGTAATACCATACCTTCCTTATATCTTTGTTTTATTAAATTTTTGAGCTGTTTCAGGTTTTTCAAATGTCGCTAGAAGTAAATAATTAAACAAAACAATGGTTCGGAAACTGTAATGTTGTAAATTCAAGGAAAATTTGGAGCTTGATATCTTTCAGTATAATTGAGATATATACCGACAACTTTTTATCCTTTTGTCTAGCTCCGAAAACTACTAAAAAAACTAAATTTAATTTTGAAAAAAGCTAAGAAAAAGCTAAAGGCTAAATGTAAATATTTCGGGCTAAATGAAGAAAAATAAAGCTAAATTTAACTCCAAAAGAGCTAATATGGCCACACTGCGCGTTACATATATTTTATATACCCCTGTACGTTTACTTTATGTGAAAACATATCGTATAATTTATATTACGCATACGCACAGAGATACGTTAAGAATTGTACAAAATTTGCTTCCCAGACGTTTTGTTTTCGGAAAACTTAAGAAATGTTTGCAATTGATAACTGGTTGTTTTTAAAATTCTTCAATGAATTTATTTGCATAATAAAGTATTTCAAAAAAGTTACTTTATTAATTTAAAATAAAACGACTCATTAATTGAAGATGTATATATCAGTTTTAGAAATTTTAACAAAATTTGTCTCCAGGATAAGGAAATATTTTTTAAGAATAAAAAAGTTTTTGGGAAAGGTATTTAAGTGATTGCGAATGTGTTTAAAAGCTTAATTGAAAAGTAAAAAAGAATATGTAACGTATTTTATTCTCTGCTATTTCAATAAATATGGACAAAAAATTAGGCGATTTTCTCAAAGTCACATATTCATAATAATTAAAATAATTACAAAATTTCAAAACCTATTTACTGTACGATTTAAAACCCAAGATATGCGATCTTTAATTATCTTTCAAACATATGTATATATATATATTGTTAACACTCTTATAAAACTTTATAACATATTTCCAACACAAAGCTTTACAATATTTATCAACAGGAAAAAAACCCACACAATTCCATAATCAAGAGATACTCAATTATTTTTAAGAATATAATCGTGTCCTTGATGGCTAATCAATTGAAACAATAATTAAAGTAGAGATGCTCTTTATTTTCTTTATATAAAACAACTTTATTTAGAAAATTGATGGTGTTGTCTCAAGTGTAATCACAAATAATAACAACATTCGGTTTATTTAATTTTGGGCTGGCACAAGTATAACAACCACGAATTATTGTTTTCACATGCAATATTGTATTCATAAAAGTACAAGTGGGTGTTTTTTATTTGATTTTTGTAGTTAGGATTCTTAATCAAAAGGACAAGAAGTCAAGATAAACGCTTCTGATAATTGATTGATGTCATAAACATGTAAGATAATAATAAATTTGAAGGAATTTATAAATAATATAATTTTGGATAAAAAGTTAGTTTGCGAAAACAAATTCTAAAAAAACTCTCCGAGATATAAAAAAAGTTGAGAAATAAACAAAAAATCGCTTATTTTAATAAGACAAAATAAAGAACGAAATGCAATTTTTGAAATTTTATTTAAATGACACATTCAGAGACAACTTTTTTCCTTTTATTGAGAAAATACTAATTATAATACTGGTAGTAGAAGTAGGGGTAGTAGTAGTGGTGGTAGTAGTAGTAGTAGTAGTAGTAGTAGTAGTAGTAGTAGTAGTAGTAGTAGTGGTAGTAGTAGTAGTAGTAGTAGTAGTAGTAGTAGTAGTAGTAGTAGTAGTAGTAGTAGTAGTAGTAGTAGTAGTAGTAGTAGTAGTAGTAGTAGTAGTAGTAATAGTAGTAGGGGTAGTAGTAGCAGTAGTAGTAGTAGTAGTAGTAGTAGTAGTAGTAGTAGTAGTAGTAGTAGTAGTAGTAGTAGTAGTAGTAGTAGTAGTAGTAGTAGTAGTAGTAGTAGTAGTAGTAGTAGTAGTAGTAGTAGTAGTAGTAATAGTAGTAGTAGTAGTAGTAGTAGTAATAGTAGTAGGGGTAGTAGTAGTAGAAATAGAAGTGGTAGTAGAAGTAGGGGTAGCAGTAGTAACAGAAGTGGTAGTAGAAGTTGGGGTGGTAGTAGCAGTAGTAGTAGTAGTAGTAGTAGTAGTAGTAGTAGTAGTAGTAGTATTAGTAGTAGTAGTAGTAGTAGTAGTAGTAGTAGTAGTAGTAGTAGTAGTAGTAGTAGTAGTAGTAGTAGTAGTAGTAGTAGTAGTAGAAATAGAAGTGGTAGTAGAAGTAGGGGTAGCAGTAGTAATAGAAGTGGTAGTAGAAGTTGGGGTAGTAGTAGCAGTATATTGATCCATAAGCGCTGCTATCAAAAATAACCACTTTGTATAAAGTTTTTAAAACGGTATATCTTGAAAAATAAAACAGTTATAGCCCTTAAATATTCTACAAAAGTAATTGTGCAAGAGTACCTAGATTTTGAAAAAAAAAATAGTTGGATATTGGCTACCACATCTCCTGCCTACACTATAAGAGCTTTTGACATAAAGTTTATTACAAGAAAGAATTGTACAATAGTACCTACAATCTGGAATGGAAGAAAGAGGAATAGTAACCTCCATACAATTAAACAATTTTTATAAAGTTTTTGAAGCGAATTTTTGCTTTTATTTTGGCTTAAGTTTATCATATAATTCATTTTCGAAAGCACCTACGCAATTTCATCATCAGTACTCAAAACGGTAGTAGTGTCTTTAGGCTGTAAACATCAGCTATTTAACTTACATTTTATAAGTAAAGATGATGTTTATCTTGGAAACTGTGAAAGCTATTAACTTTAAATGTCATACAAATTATATATGTTCAGGAGTACCTACATTTTGGGAAAAAATTTTATAAATTGCGGGAGGGGTAGTGGTATTCCCTTTATTATTTTGTTTATTTAAAAAACAAAAATTGAAGCACGAAAGTAGCATCGCCCATATGAACGCGCAAATTTTGTGATGTTTTTTTATTTTAAAAGCAAGGAGTTAAGCTTCGGAACAAAGAAGTTTTGAACATTCGAAAACAACTTGGATAGATTAGATGACTTGGTATACAAAAAGACCGATTTAAAGATTATATAATTGGTGAATTCACAAGGTCTTGTGAAATCATATATTGTAAAATAATACAAACAAAAAATATGACCGTTGTGAACAACTCTTCGTATATTTGTAGGTGTCGTATTTAAAATCTAAATCAGCTGATACGACCAAACGATAGAAAAACAAACACATATTTATGTACATAAATCTGGTGCTGCTCTTGGCTTAACTTAATAATTTGTAGAGATTAGATCCATGAAAACACAAAATAGTCTATATCTAACCTGGTTAGAATCTCTAAAATCCATTAAAATAAGCAAAGTTTTAGTAAAAAATCACAAGAATTTTGTTATTTTTTACGTAAACAAAAAACAGCTGATGTGTCAGAGAGCAGTGCCGGCTATTTTTGCCGGCGGAGGCGGCTTAAGGAATCTTCTTTGGCGGTTTTGCCTAAGTTTTTAGTATAGACGTTTTTAACGGATGCGAGTGCTAGCGGCTCTAAAAATAAATTAAAAAACTCGCCGTTTCGTTTTAGGCGCTTGGCGCATGACTTTGTATATAATATGACATCACAAAAAACATATCAAACAAAGTTGTATTGTTTCACAACAAGTTTCGTATGAAAAGCAACAACAAAATTTTTATGCTATTGTGAAATTATATGACAATAATACAATATGCTATCGTATCGTACCTTGTGAATTCGCCAAATATTCGGCACAGCCGCATATAGCACTCTTACTTCTGCAGAAAATATGTTATAGTAATTGAAAAGTAAGTTGTTTGCCAATGACTAATCACTAAGTTTTTGCTGCACAAAATATTTCGTTACCAATCATGACTACCTTTACAGCTAAACTAAACAAAAACTTTATCGTGTCACAAAAAAAAAAAAAAAAATAACCCAAAGCAAAAGAAAAGCAAAAAGAAGAAAAAAATAAATAAATAATGAACTTAAATATTGTACACAACTTGACTTGTCAACAAATTTCCTTTTTATACCCTTCACATAGGTGATAAGGCTACATAAGTTTGTCATGCCGTTTGTTATTTTCTTAATATCTATTTGCGACTCCATACGGTGTCTATTTTCTTGATCTTTACAAATGTTAATATAACGTTTTTAAGCCCCTTGATTTTTTGAAATTGATTGTAGCGGCAAAATATTAGGTGTACTTGCGAAAATTTTGTTTTTAAAACCCAGCAAAATCGCCCGATAACTGACCGAGATTTTTCTAAAATTTGTAAATAAAAACTTCCGTAACTGCCATGGAGTTACCCGTAGACGGGGCTATGCACTTAATTTTTCTTCAAGGACATTTTCGTGGAACAAACATACACTCTATCTACGCTACAGGGTTACCATACAAAGTTAAATTTCTTAAAATTTTTTAAATCACTCTTATAGCTTCCAGACTGCTTCTACAAAGGTCAAATGTAAGACCGATCCCAATTAATTTTTCCTTACCCACTTTATTCAGCTTCTAACAAGGTTGCCAAACAAAATTAAAAAAAAAATAGGCTAAAACACCTACAACTTCCCTGGAGTCGCCCTAGGGGAATAAAATATATTACTTCCATAAGTTTTCTTTCACAAACATATTCTTACCCCCTACCACCATCCCCTAAGGCGGTTGCCATAAAAAAATTACAAAAATGATTTAAAAACGCCCACAACTTTCCCAGAGTCGGCCTTAGAGAAATTAAGTGTACGACCGACCCCCATTGGTTTCCCCTCCTTAACATATTCCTTAAACATACTTACCTCCTATCTCCATCGCTTAAGGGGTTTCCTATACAAAGTTTGGGAAACTGAATAAATTTCCAACTATAGCTTTCAGCATTGGGTAGGTCAAATGTAGGGCTGACCAAAACTCATTTTTTTGCAAATATTTTCCTAAAACATACTTATACTCTACCTCCACACACAATAAGAGGGTTGCCATACAAAATTTTAACAAATTAGGGTAAAATCCCCTACAAGTTGTGAAGGGTATATAAGATTCGGTACAGCCTAATAAAGCACTCTTATTTGTTTCTTTTATCTTTTTAAAAAGTTTTTTGACTAAAAGTTTTTAGCTAAATAAAGTTAGTATTTACCAAAAATATATATAAGAGCTTTGTAAAAATCTTTTTTGTATTAAAATTAAGAATTAAGAAATATTAAAAAAGTTTTAATATGTTTTTTGTTGTATTGTTTGTTTAACTATAATATTAAAACATGTTGTTTGCTTTAAGTAAATAAAACACTTGTAAGCAAGTGCCTGAATATTTGTTCTGTAAATAATATTTCATAAAGACAAATATTGAGAGAACAAACTTTTATCCTTGATAATGAAACCTTAATAAGGTTGGGAGGTAGAATTGGAAAAAAAAATTATAAAGAAATGATTGCGTTATATAGTAATTAACAGCTGTAATGGTTTGCAGTAAAGTAACAGATAGAGCAGTTAAAGTGTGAAGGCATTGAGTGTTGACTCAATATACATTTATTGTTAAGATTTTATTTCAACAGCCAGTAGCAACTTTAAGTATTAAATAATAAGATGTTATTTGAATTTGGTAAAAAGTTTTTTTTTCTGTTGGAGAAAGCAAAGTTTTTAGGTGCTTTCAAATAATGTAATTATTTTTTTTATATTTCTGAATGTAAAGATAATAATGTAACTAGTGAATAATTTGAAATTTTTTTCAACTATAATTCCGTAACATTAAGGATTTAAAAAATCCCAAAAATTGGATTTTCCGGTTTTTTTGTTGCATACGCCCCGCCCCGTTAGCTGCGTGGCGGTAGTTTGAAAAGCATGTTTATTAGCTTTTTGTTGGTCTCTTTAGGACAGTAAGATATTTAACGACATCATCCAATGTTCAAAAGAGTAGATTTTGCAGATAAGAGGAAATCACTGGGATTCAAATATAAATTACTGCCCGTCACTGGTTTAAAAATCATCGATCTATCAAAGCTTGAAACTTAAAGAATATTCTGTATATAAAAGTTCCTTTAATTTTGCATAAATCAATTATGTCTATTATTTATTTGTTTTTTGGTTAGTTGGTTTATAAGTTTCGCAATAACATTCTGACAAGAAATCGTACAAAACGCTGTTAAGCATGAAGCCAACAGACGTATCAAAACGTCAAACCAGCAACTACACAGAAAAATATCTACAAATTGTTTAAGTAATTGGTTATAAAACTCACTTGGTAATTGATGTTTGATTCTTAATTTAATCAATAGCGCCTAGATTCCATACGATGTGTCTCTGTTACCTTTCGTATCGCAAAAACTTTTATGTTTTTTTCTTTTTTGATGCCGAAAAGATGAGAAAAAAATCTTGGACTCCATATTTGATTTTGGAGGAGTCATACATGGAATGTTGTCATAGATATGACCATTTGGCTTACTTTTTTTGCTTATAACTTTAAGAATTCAAAATTTTGGTTTTAAAAAAAGGCTATGACCTCCAATAGCAGTAAGAAGACACTGCAAGAACAAAATGTTTACTCTCAATGAGTACAACAAGATTGTGACAGGTGTGATCTTACAAATTATAATTTAAGAGAAGTTTTACTTTGAGATCAAGTTGTGTAAAACATCATTGAGAACGGGCTTATATTTTTTTGAGGCAGCTTAAAATGTTTTTATTCGTATTTGACTCATAATTTTTACAAAAAACTATTTTTGCTAAAAGAAAAACATTTAATAAAATATAACGGGTGTGACATTTTTATCGAAATGCAAAAAATAAAGGCCCTCTATTTAGGATATGATCATTTTAAGATCCTGCGAGATAAATAACAATTAATTATGAACCTATTTCTTTATATTTCAAATGTTTTCGTTTTTCTTTTTGAAGTCAATTCGTAGACTTTTTTTAAAAAAGAAAAAATAGATTTTCCTCTACTTGTCGCTGGTGTATGCTGGTTCAATCCCAACATCTGTATCGATTATACTTTCATCTGTTAAATCAATCGTATTTTTAAATACAATTAGTTCAAAAACTATTAAAAGGTGCGTAGGGAAGGTGTCGCCGTCGGAATTATCGATTGTTCGGAATTGTCATTTCGATACCGCAGTTGTAGAGTGAACATCACGCTTTCGCTGTGGAGACATTTTCAAAGCAAAAAGATTCATACGTAGTTTCTCTTCGACAAGTTTGTTTAAAATTCGGCAAATATATGATAGACCGAGAATAAATTTTATTCTTTCGTGTGCACAGAGATTTTGCGCAACTGCTTTGGCTTTGAATATCCCACGGCCAGTGCCCAGTCAATCTTCAAGGACTCCCGAAAACATTAAACTGGTTGAAAGAAGTATACTTGAAAATCCGCGATTTATAATGCGTAAAAGTGCAGCCTCACTGGGAATTGCAAGAGCGATTATTTATGAAATTTTAAAATATGATCTGAAGTTCCATTCTTTAGAATGCTAATCATTCAAGAACTGAAAGAAAGTGGCTTGATATACGCAACAATTTTTCTAAAACGATGTTGGAGCATTTTCGCACTGAAAATTTTTAAGTAAAGGGCCACGTCAATAAGCAAAAGTGCCATTACTGGTCACTTAAAAAACCCGCAACATTCAATTGGGGCATCAAAAATAATTTCATTGCCCCAGGGTAACTGTTTGGCGTGCCTAATTAACAAATAATATAATTGAAAATTTTTTTTTTCGAAAATTCTTGAGGCCTGGCGAGAAGTGTCAATGGTGAAAATTATCGGAATATAGAATTCTATCTTGCCAACCCTGCAAGCCTATTCATCGTGATTTTTACGCACGTGGTTTCATTTAGATGGGGCGAATGCACGCCTGCCAGGCCTTCTATAAATTTGCTTCTGGAAAATTCCCCCAAAAACTAATAAGTCGCTTTGGGAAAATCCCATGGCCTCCCGATCTAACAACAAGGGATTTCTTAGGGCTTTCTCAAGGAGAGGGTCTATAAGACAATCATCTATCTCTTGTAGCTATAAAGGAAAATATTCGTTGAGAAATCAGCTCAATTAAACCAAGTTTGCTGAAGCGTATGGCGCAGAACATAAGACTTCTTTTTAAGTTTGAAAATATATATCTGCCATCATATTACAGCCTCCTCTTACAATGTCTTCTTCGTTAGACGTTCATTTGTCAATCAAAACTTTATAAGATTTTTTTCGATTTAACTTTATCCATCATCCTCCGTTAAACTAAAGCTTTTTTTGCAGATTAAATTAAGTGAGGGCTACAAATATTAATTGTGGTTGGAAGTGGTCTGAGAAGAGATTATGCTTGGCTTGAAGCTCAAAATATTGGAAGATATCCTTTCTGCTACCCCGAAATTATTAAGTTCTGTATTACGGCTCAGCAAGTTACGACAAAAAAAAATGGTTGAATGAATGTTCACAGAAATTCAATCATTTCAATAAATATAGTTTTAAAAAGTTTTTTAAAACAAAACTTAATATTAAAAAAATATTAGCAAATTTGTTTTCAATGTTTATTTTAATAAGATGCTGAACTTGACGTATATAACATTTTCTTTATTGCAAAGCAATTTAGTATTAAATTTAAGACACTTTTCTTTAGGTCTTAAGGGCTTAAAGGACATTTTTTAATTACATTTGACATTCCGAATTTATGGAGCTTTAAATGTTCTTTGCCATTTGTTTTTAAGCAACAAAATAATATTTAAAATAAAATCTCACTTACATATATATTTAGCTTTAATGATAAACAGTACTTTTTTTTGCATTAAAACTTCACTTAAAAACCTTTATCTGAGAATGATATCTTAACCACCCTTTACTAAATATAAGCAAAGCACCATTAAAATTTTAATTAATCCTGAATGAAATATTGTTTTGCGCATAAACACCTTGTTTAATGTCTTTAATAAATTTAATGTAAATTTTGTTTTCAAAAAAGTTTAAAAGAAAATTAATTGTTATCTTGTTAAAACCAAAATGAAGTGATAAGAAAATAAAAACAAGAGACTCTGTTGCGAACTTATTTAATTTACTTGATTAATTGAATTTTTAACAATTAATTACTTTTTTTTGCCAAAAACTTAACTCTAAAACGCGTTAAGGTTTTTGCTTGGATGTACTTCTTTGTTTTTATGCACATCAGATCTGGGAAGTCTTAATAAGATTTTATTTTTAGTATCCAACAGTTAAAATTATCTAAATGAAAGAGAGATATGTCTAACTTTTTATGATAAAATAAACTACGGGTCTGGAGATCTACTGCTAATTATTATTAACTTTTTTAGTCTCATACCAAATGAAAAAAAATTAAGAAAATTTTAGGTTTTAAATCCAAATCATATAAAATCCCACACCGGTTACTAAGCTTTTATTAAAGGAAAACGGATAAACCGGTCGACAGGGTAACATCTGGGCAAAATTCAAAAAACGTGGAGGACTAAAAGAAAGTTATAAAAATCTGACTAAAGTCATAGCCTTTCCTGAACTGGTGACTAAAAAATTTTATTTATAATAATCAGGGCCACGACCGACCCTGGTTTTGTTGAGGGAAGACCTGAGTTTCTGTTTTTAGCACATTCGGAGTCCTGCGTAATCCTTTTCGGTCTTGTTGGGAGTGGAGACTTAAATTTAGTCTATGCCTGAAATATTTTATTATCATGTGGCCTGACACATCATTTAATAGAGACAAATAACTTTTACTAATACTGGGTTATATTTCCTTGTTATTTGATTTGCTCAGCAGTTCAAGAAATCAGAATACCAGAGACTTGTAAATGCTGTAGCCCATTATGGCATGAACAGACTGGTATATGACGGACAAGGAGGTCTAACCATGATATTCTGAGGTTAGCAGATAGAGTCCTATCTGATACAATAGAAATCTGAAAGCCTTTCTGTTCCACGTTCTAAACGATGCTTAAGGGCCTTTTAGGAGTGCAGATGCTGGTAAATTAGGTCAGATTGAAAATGCTAGTAACGAATGATATTTACCACTTTTCCCTAGAACCCCTTCAGGAAAGTAAAAAAGAACAGCAAAGAAACAAGAAAGAAACTATAAATATGTTTTTATATTCAAAGTTTTTAGTTGTAAAAAGACGCTCTTAACAAAAATAAGTTGTAAATAAAAATTAAAGAAATTTTTGGTTTGGGGCTCATCTTTTATAGATTGAGGGAAAATAGTCTTTTGGCATTGATATTCAAGTTCTCATACATTTTGTTAAAGAAAAATACTTTGTTAGTGGTGAGAAGTGACAAAAAAGTGCTCAAAAAGTGTGTACTGGAAATTACCATGCGATATACTTTGCTTCAACTGAAACTTGAGCCCCTTGTAGTAGTAACAAATGATCAAAAGCATTGTCATTGTCACGTTTAAGGCATGATAACAGCAATTTGATGATTTTGGGTTTTATAAAAGTGATTTCAAAAGGAAATGTTATTTAGTTCAATGATCAGAAATAGTTGCGCCTTTTCGCCTGAGATATGAAATGGTCCTTCTTGGTACTCCTTTGTTTTGCAAGTCTGTTGCATAACTAACTATTTAACTTACTTTGGTATCTATTGTAGAATGTTTGCTCCAGAAGCCTCCACATCGGTAACACATGTGCGATATCTTATCGAAAAGTGTTTTTGGCACCAGATTTCATCAGCTTTAAATAAAAGCGATTTTGAGAAATAGATGTTTTCTTTGAAAAAGACTCGCAGATGACCGGGCTATACTGATGACTTTCAGACTACAACATTTTACTACAAACGAACGTGCGAATAGTTACAGAATCAATGTCATAGGTCAGGAAATAAGTGACTGCTGCAGACGTTTACATTTTCAAGGGTAATCAGAGATGACTATGAGCAAAAATATCCGATGATAGTAAATCTAAGACACAATTGTCGTGTAAGCGAATTATTAATGATAACTCTGAGCCTGAACAAGTACGAATCATGAACGGAAATAATATATGCCGTGTAAGCTAAAAAAGTAAAAACAGTTGACCTGAGAAACCACAAAGCCTTTTATTGCGAACAAGGTTAGGTTGAAGGAGTAAGCAAGGACCACTGTCAAATTTTTAATAATCCTTATTTAATCTGAACTTTTGCTCTTATCGTTTAACAGCACCTGCTGATTTTAATGAAATTCGCTTTTAAAATATAATAAACATAATATATAAATGTTGTAAGAAAAGAATGTTTATTTCAAGAAAAAAAAATGTATTGCTGCACTCCTTCCAACAATTTCATTTTCTTATCTTTTAAAATAAATAACACAGGACAACAAAAAATTTTTAAAACTAAAACTTAATTTAAACAAAAAACAAAACGTTTTAACCATTTCACAACTACATAGAAAACCTTGTTGATCTGTGTAGTTTTGTATAATTTACCCAAGGATTTTCTCACTTGTATATTTTTTATTTGTTTGTGTTTGTAAAAAATAGTTGTGTGGCGTAAGTAAAAACTTATAAAACAAGTACAAATTATTGACTTTTGAAAAAGTTTACACCAAGAATAATGCAACAGTAGTAAGTTTTCTAAAGAAATAAGATTGCAAAAGTTTAAAATAAAAAATGCGTTCTAGATGTAAAACAAAATATATCAAAATATAACGCAGTTTTAATTTTGGTGTTAAAAAATTAAAAACTCTTGAAGCATTTGGTATTATATAAATTTTTTTAACTTTGGCGTTAAAAAGTAGTTTAATAATTTACTAAAGTATATTTTGAAAAATTCCTATTAAAAGTTTACATTTACCAGAAATATAATTTCAGTGTTAAGAAGTAACTTGGAAAAGTAAAATAAAAAATTAATGAACAATTTTTTTTTATTATTTTATGTATATGGAAATAGTTTCATAGAAGAGAAAATTTAGCACAAAATAAAAAAGAAAAAACATCTTAAAAATTTTATATAAAAAATTCACTAACAACTTTACATGTTGAACAAAAACTTGTTTTAAATTTTTTTTATTCTGTTGAAATATATTTCTTAATTTTTATATTTAAAAAGATACAAATTTATTTCAAAATAGTTTAGTAAATTTTAATGCATTTAATGAAATACACGTGAATGAATCGCTTGTTTAATATATAATTTGCGCTAATTAATATTATTCATACGCACCAAGTTCATATTTTAACCTACAAATTCTTAATAAATATTACTTTTAGAGTTTATCTGGCTAAATTGTTAAGTTTTATTGTGATAAGAATTATCTAGGAACATTTTATTTTCCCGACACTAGCAGAGTGGAATGCATTTTCAGAGTTCACTACAGTTTCTTATCAGCACTATTTGTTCAGTACTGAGTGTTGGCATTAAACATATTGTACTTAACACAAATTTAATTCAAATTAGAATATAAAACTATTTTTGTACTTGCTTTTATTTTTTGACAGTTTTAAATCTTGGGTTAGAATGAAATTTGTGGCCTGCTATTTTATTCTTTTATGCCAACACTTATCCATCCCTATTAAGATAAGTACGGATTTTTGTACTTAGTATTTATTTATAACTTCATTCTCCTATAGAAGTATTTTGACTGATTAGAAGATCTTTTTTATGTTTTTGGGGGATTTCACGTGGAATTGCCTTTATTGCAAAATATTTTTTTTCGATATTGTCGTTAATAATATTTGGGGGCAAGTTTATATTTTTAAATACGATTTTTTCAAGAAGTAATAAATAGAAGTAATGATTCATACTTAATTGCTCGTCGATTATTTGGTTCAAAGTTCGGTATTCAGCTAATACGTGATTGACCGAGTGTAAATTTAACTCCTTCGGGGTGCAGAGATTCTGTGCCACTGTTCCGGATATGAAAGTCCCACGACCAGAGCTCAGTCGATCTTTAAAGACTTCCTAAAATATTAAGCTGGTTAAAAGAAGTTTACGTGAAAATTCGCGATTTTTAATACGGGAAAGAGCAGCCTCACTGAGACTTCCAGGAACGATTACTCATAAAATTTAAAAAAAGGATCTGAAGTTTTATCTTTTTAAAATTCAAATCGTTTAAAGAATGGAAGAAAATTTCCCCTAAAAAGTAATCGGTCGTTTTGGTAATATCATGGCCACCGAGGTCTAACTCCCATGTATTTTGTTATGGGGTCACGTAAAAAAGAGAGTTAATAACGACAATTTCTTATTCTTTGTGCTTTAAAGGAAAATATTTCTAGCCTAAATGTGCACCTGCTTTTAAGTATACCGAACGACTAAGAATTACGTTCTTAAATGATTTAGGCATTTTCGTCCTTCCGTCTAGCTAGGTGTCTACGTATTCTTGTGAGAACAACGCAGGTGGCAAATTTTGGATATATTTTGGTGAAATTCAGTACATATAAGATCTTTGGGATTGACACTAAAGCTATTGCTTTTGGTAATAATTTGTCTAGTGTTTGACACAGCCCCCATACAAAGGTCCTCCCAGAATAAATATTTTGGGCTTAAACTGACCCGAATATTACTCCACTTCACAAAATTTTGAATGTTTGTTAATCTCTATGCCACCAACTATTCTACTGAATATAAATAAAATAAGTCAATTTTTTTTCATAAGTGCCTTTTGCAAGGATATGATATACATATATATACATGCTTAAAAACATACATAAAAGCCATGCACGAAGTTTATAGTATTTAAATTAAATTTGAAAAATGAATGCACTGATAAATTTTACAAAAGTTCTGACCTAGTCAAATATTTATTTATTTTCTTTAAAAAAATAAATATAAATTTTTATCAAGTCGCTTAACTAATTTTCATAAATTTATTTTTATTTAACTGGAATTTAAGTATATAAAAGGTGGGCCAAAAAAAATCACCCTATTAAAAGACGCTCATATTTTTTCAAATGGCGGCCAAAGTCAAATCTCTTTTGGCATTTGTAAATTAAACAGATGTAGAATACAAATGAACAAGCCTTGAAGCGATAATCTTCCCAAGAACGCGTCTTTGGTTTTGAAGAAGCACAAATTCCATCGCTGGTTCCTCGGTCGTTCGGCACTGACTGCGAAAACAGAGCGCCATTTGGCCACCAACCTTGAAGAGTATGGGACCACACGAGACGCAATCAATAGCGGCCGGCCCCGGAGCCTCTGGTCTGCAAAGAATATCACCGCTGTTGGCGAGGATGTCGAGCTGTCGGCAGAAACATCGACCAGATGCCATGCCTTTCAATTAGCCATCAGCCGGTTGTCCCTAAGGCGAGTTTTGGTCAACGAACTGCTAATGCTGCCGAACAAAGTCCAGTCTATGCATCAGCTGTTACCCGTTGAACGCCAAACGCTTGTAACCTACGCCGAAGCCATCCTCAATCTTGGGGCGAAGTTGAAAATTTTTTGACCAAAGTTATAATAAGCTAGAAGGCTCATGTTTACCTCAGCGGGTACGTAAACAAGCAAAACTACCACTTCTGGAGCACCAAAAATCTACGAGTGATGAACAAGGAGGCATTACAACGTATGGTGCGCTGTTCACGTGATGGAGTCATTAGGCCATTTTTTTTCGAAGACGCCGCTTGTCAAAAGACAACAGTGAACGGTGCGCGCTATAGGGCAATATTGGCCGAATTTCTTCCGATGCAATTGAACAAATTAGGACTGAAAGACATGTGGTTCCAACAAGACGGAGCAACGGCACGTACTGCGGGAGCCACACTCGATATTCTGAAGGTAGCGTTCCCTGGTCGTCTCGTCTTTCATTTTGGCGATTTACATTGGCCCACAATATCACCCGATTTAACCGATTCAGACTTTTTTGTGGGGTTATTTGGAGTCCTGTGTTTACGCAGACAAGCCTAAGACCCTGTAAGCTCTCAAGGACAACAGTCGACGTGAGTACGAGAATCTGTCACCCGACGAAAACAAAGTGATGAAAAATGCCAATCAATTGTGACAGCGCCCATTTGGGCGATACCATTTTCTCGACTTGACAAATAAAACTCTTAGGGTTCAAATAAACATTATCAAAAAAAGTGAAGTTTTTCATTTAGAAAAAAATGAGAGCCAAACAACGCCGGATGACTTCTTTTGGCCCACTTTGTATTTTTTGTAAATTATGTTAAAAGTTGTTGAATTAGTTTTATAATTTATTACATCTACATATATGTATTCTTTTACAGCAATTTATATTTATTAAACATACTTATGTTTTCAGCAGAGCAAATAAAAATATAAATATATTAAATGAAGCAGCAAACTGTTCGTATTTCAAAATTCATATGCGTTCCTTTTTTTATAATTCTGCATTAACATACATACATAGAAAACAAAGCAAAATATTAGAAGCAAAAACCAAATTGATTAAGAAAACAAAAAAAAAAAACAAAGAGACAAAAAGTTACCAAAAGTTACCAAAAAACAAAGTTAAAATATCTAAATGGAAACTAGCTTGCTAACACTTTCATTACTGTATTTATAGCTCAGAATACCAAAAAGTTTTAAGAAATAATATTAACAGTAAAACTTTTGCATTAAACTTTAACAACTTTCTTAAATAAAGTTGTCAAAAACGAAATTTTCTCTTTGCAAATTGTACTTTATTTTTCTTATATGTAATAATTTTGAGTAATTATTTGTAGGTTCTTCTCTGTTTCTTTTTGTGCCCTTAGCAAACATATTTAACAAAGTTTACGATTGTGTGGATTACTTTATTTTTCTCTCAACTCCTAATGTGCAAAAGCTAAACTCTTTATGGAACATCTTTGCAACGCTTAGAGTGTTGCTGAAAATTTGAGACAAAAAACTAAGAAAAATTTAAATTTAATATCAGAAACACGCGTTAACAATGGCTTAGTAAGCCCAACAAAAATTTGCAATAAAATGAAACAGTTGTTATTACACAACGTTTATAAAAATTTTAGAGTAAATCTGGGACTGGAAATTGAGTCGTAGTAAAAAAAATTTTTTGTAAATAAATATAAAGGAATTCGCTCCCAGTACATGTAATGTAGGGTGACAGCTATTTTTTATAATGCCTTATTTTACGAACTGCGCTGCCCTAGTTTTTTAGACTTAACCTTAACATTATATGGAAAAAATTCAAACCAAATTGGATAAACTGCGCCACACAGGGCTCAAAAGGTCTAATATGTCAGTTTTTGCACAAAAGGGTGAAAACTAATCTCTACAAAATGTTGAAAACAATTCTTAACCAGCCCACATAGAGGCCAAAGGCAGTTTTGGCTTAATATGGTTGGAGCAGTTTCCAAAAATGTCGATTTTGCAACTTTTGTAACACCATTTAACCAGAGATCAGGAACCGATCACAACTAATAACTCTTTGCACTATTCATGTTTTGTACCAGTCACAAGATCAGTACGACGACACATTGTCAAACATTTCCCGCATAGTACTTATAAAGGCTCTTCAGGATCAATAATTACACATAAGCGTATTGTCCAAGTAGAAAAAGAGGAAAAGCTAAGGAAAGTAAGCCAGATGCATGTTAGAATATGCTGAAGTAGCTGGTGTGCAAGACCTTGAATAGACACTTTAGGTTTCTTGTATTACAAAATACAAGAAAACGATAATCAGGTTATAATAATCTGATTATTTTGATAGAATTAACTTAAGGCTGCTCTTAACTTCCTGTAAAAATGCCAGCAGTCTCGTCCAAAAATCCAAGATAATTTTCTCAGGGATTAGGTAGATGACACTCTTGACGGTTTTGCCGGAGAACATGGGCGCTGGAGGTGCCACAGTCTTTTTGTCTACCGACCTACCACATAATCTGCAATTATCGCTGGGCAATCGTCTCACAAATGTTTGCCTCCACCTAGGTACCAGTTCTCTGCCATGACTCTGTGCAGCCTTAACAGACTCCTTGGTGAGGAGTTGGGCTATCTAAACCCGAATTGCGTTTCTAGTATTGATCGCGCTTCTTCATAATCAAAACAGATCCGCGCCGACAAGACACCTCTCCACACGCTTGTAAACAGTTTCCAACCTTAAGCAAGAGAGATTATGATTATCATGTCGCACCCAACGAGTGCGACACCCAGCTCTGTTTGAAGGATATTTTTCTAATCAAGACAAATCAATTTCTTTACCACCATCAATGCTTCATAATCTTCTCACCGCCAGTCAGCACTGAGTCATGCACATGCTTCAATATGCTAATGCTGGCCTTTTCATTATTTTCTACTATTTTGACGGGATCTTATTTTAGATCCTACGGTTCCCAGCCGTAGCCAGTTTCCCTATTCACCAACTTCCAAACATACTTACATCTTTTCAGCTATTAGCCTTCTTCAACAGCTGCTCATGTGCCTGGGTAGACCCGCCAAAACTAGAAATCCTAGAAGCCTTAAGTTTATATAAGACCGCTTATGGCATCACTCTGGATCCCGTACAGGACGGAGCCTAGCATATCAACTTTTGATCTCAGTTACCCCACTTGGGGACAACCACAGCCACCATGTGAACTCCCGAAGGAGACCTTACTATTAATCAGTTCATGCACTGGTAAGCACATGGGGCCAACTGATTCCCGTGGTACCAGATAGGACTCTGTTCAGCCTCGGAAATCTACTTTCGTATGATTCCTACTAATTTCTATTTAACACAGATAAGGTATTGGTACATTTAGAGCCTTGTATTGCTGTGCCACTTAATGCCGATGTACATAACACAGCGACAACAAGGGCAACCTGCCGCATGCCAGACCAGTGAAACACTGATTACATTTAGCCAAAGACAGATTCTTTTCGACTTAGCCATGTCTGTTAGACTTTCAGTAACTGAAAGTTGCCCGGTTGATACCACTAGGAGGTAGACTTAGACACTTGTGTTATACACTTATCAACCTCGCAAAAGTAGTAAAGAAATTGTCACCCGCAGAAAAAAATCGCTTCATAATCTTTAACTATTCTAAAGGAACTGGTATTCAGAAAGATTTCCTTAAGCCACACCGATTCAGCAGAAATCACTTAGACTTCATAAGGCTGAATTTGAGGCCTAACATTCAGTTTTCTTTAGATGGAAAAATCTACAAACCATTGTTGTACCTATATGTTAGTCATATAATTTTCTTAATTAACCCTGCATACCAGAACCTAATAGATGTAAACCTATCTAATGGTGTTCCGTTTAACTTCCTTGAAAGCTTTGATGATTAAAGAACTTCTAAGGCTTAGGAGGTAGCCTTGATAGTTACCTTACCTTTAAGAAAAATATTATCTTAAGAATTCTAAATTTGAAAGACAGGGCAAGATCAGCTTCCATCTTGCCTAATACCAATCCCTACCTGAAAGGCAATGCATACGTTTAAAGGACTTACTGATGGCCAGCTCTAGAGAGAAGAACACAGTTCCGACTGTTCCCTCATGTGTTATGGCTCAAAAAAGGACCCGCCAATCAGTCGTTTTCCCCAACAAACATAGCCAGCTTTATTATAAATCTCAGTTTCGGAACAACGTACACTGTCCTTTGTGGAAAAAGAGAAACATGTTTATCAAAGAGTTTAAATTGAATAGGGGAAAGGGAAAAACTCCAGGTGAACTCTAATTTGTAATAAGGCGATTATTAGAGTCTCTTCTAAGGGCCACGTTTAAGGCGCAAAGTATTTTTATTAAAATATCTACAATTTCAAGGAGAATCAACGAATTCATACAAAATTATATAGTTTATTGTGTTTAACGTTTTATTTAATTTAATAAAATAAAGACAAAATATCTTTGCACCAAGATTTATTCTTTTATTTGTAGAAAAATTGTTGCAACACAATGCTGCAAACTGCTACCCAACGGGCAGAAAACTTTCAAAAAACGACTCTTTGTTTTTTTCTTTTTTATGTTATAATTAAATTGCTTTAAAATTTTATTAAGTTTCTTAACATTTTTGTAAACAAGTCTTTAAACGACAAGTAAGGCAGTATATAAATGAATACGAAATCACTTAAAACACTTAAGCACTACAAGAACTTTCAAATGAAGTCTAGTGGTGTTGTGTCCTTGTTGCAAAAACAATAAGAAACAGATGTGTAAGTGTTACAGAAAGCAGGAAGGATAGAATTTAACATTGATTGTCAAATTTAAACAAGGCCATAAATTATGCAACTGACTTTATATTTTGTGGCTTAAATATTTATTTTCTCGTGCCATAACTGGTGACAAAAATGCTGCAATAATAACGACACTAACTAGCCTATGATAGTAAATTTGACTTAACTTTAATTCTTTAGAGAATATTGTAAAGAAACACAAAAACATATATATACAGACATAACTATGACTACAAATAATTCGAAATGGATAAATGGTTGAAAGAACAAGGCAAAACAGTACTTGACTAGTTGGCATTTTTGTTGATTGTTGGGTGCTCTAACATTTTGCATTGAACGACAAAAGGCACTGGAGAATAAAAGGTTAATCTAAATTTATGCACAGCTTGACATTACAATCTTAAGTATAAATATTAAGTGGCTGACTTTTAATATATACAAGATTTTGGTATTATTTGCATATCTAACTTTCTTGTTATTTATTGTATATATTTATTTCAAGCTCAATTTCTTAAGTTATTTATTATAATGTTTAACAAAAGAATTTTTTATTATTAAAATGACTTCCTGAAATAAAACAAATGTAATAAAGAGGGTTTGAACAAACAAGAATGTGTTTTAGAGATGACAAACAGATTTTACAGATAGTTTTGGTAGACATACATAAATAAGGTTTATAAGTTCGTAAGAATGTGTTTTGGAACATATCCATAAGTACAATACAAATAAAGATAAGGGGTCAAATATAAACTTCTTTATTTAAGAAAACTTTTGTATTTTTAGTTTTATAATAAAACTAAGCCTTTATTTAGTTAAGTGCTTTAATGAAGGGGATGCGCCATATATCTTAGAAGAATATAAATTAAATTCTGAACTCTAATTAATTCGTACAAAGGCACATAATAAATATATTACTTACTTACATGAGATTATGTTTGTAAAATATTTTAATATTATGAAGTGAAATACAGCTATTTAATGCTCAGCTTTAAAATAAAGAAACTTTATCTTAAGTGTAAATTTTTGAAACGTGAATTAAGTAGCCCAAGGCTCACTAGTTCCTCAATGCTTCTTAAAAAACAGATCAGACTTCAATACCTTAAAGCGAAATATTTGATATTCTTCTAGATCATTACCTCGCATGAGCATTTTAAGCAGCCCAAACTCGTTGGCAAGTTGATAAAAACAAGTTGTTTTGTGCTTTCTTTTTTGAAGAAATCCTGATCAAACTTGATTTGAGACAATCTATGTACGGATCATATTTAAAAATTTTAAGTAAGATCTTGATTAAATTCAAGAATAAAATTTTTAATTTATTTCTTTCTGCGTACTTTAACGAACATGGGTAATACAAGGTGGGCCCAAAGAAGTCATCCAATGTTGTTTGGCTCTCATTTTTTTTCTAAATAAAAAATTCCGGTCATGTTTTTAATTATGTTTATTTGAACCTTTAGAATTTTATAAGTTCCGTCAACAAGCTGATATCGGCTAAATGGACGCCGTCACAATTGATTTCCCTACAGACTTATTTTATGGCATTGTTCATCACTTCGGCAAGAACTTCGGGCGACAGATTCTCGCTTGTGTCGAACGTTATCCTTTAGGGGTTTCAGGGTCTCGGCTTTATTTGCCTAAGCACGGGACTAAAAAAAACCTCACAAAAAAGGCTGAAAAGGTTTAATTGGTTATCTTGTGGGCCAATATAATTCGCCAAAACGAAAGATGGAGTGACCCGGGAACGCCGCCTTCAGAATATCGGTTGTGGTTCACGCAGTGTTAGCCGTTGCTCTGCCCTGTTGGAACTACATGCCCTCCAGTCATAATTCGTTCAATTGCGGTAGAAAAAACTCGGCTTACTATAATGCGCATGGTCTACGTTTGACCAGCGGCATCCCGGAAAAAAATGGCGGGATGATTCCTTTAGGGTGAACAGCGCACTATGCATTCGATATAAGCGAGTCCTCAGAAGCTATAGTTTTGATTTTTTATGTACCCGCTGTAGTGCAAATGAGCCTCATCCCTCATTATGACTTTGGGCGAAAAATCGTCGACTTTGCCCTCGACATGATAATTCCACATTTTTAGGGAGTGTATCGCTTCAATGCTTGTTCACTAGTACTCTACATCCTACTAGTTTACAAATGTCGAAGCAGATTTGACATTAGGCGGCATTTGCAAAACAAAGATTATCTTCGAATAGGGTGATTTCCTTTGGCCCACCTTGTACCTTCCAAAAAACATATCCGCCTTCTATCTAACGGAATTAAGATGATTAAAAGGTTTGTTTAGCGGAAACTGTGAAGAGCGGGAACCACTGAGTTAGTCAGCAATCGGTTGTGTGAGGAGAGTCTTGCCTACTCAAGCCTCTTTTGGCTAGAAAACATATCTCACCATAAATAATTATTGTAGACTCCCTAAAAACAAACAAACAGTATTGGACTGTGTAGTAGATTATTCCTTAAAAGTTAAGTCTATTGACGCCTTTTATCTCCATTTGTAGTCAACTAAGGCTACTGAAAAATAATTTCAACCATGATAAAAATAAAAACAACTAACGATTAGTCTACCGAGATGTTATCAGGGTGAACGCCACTTAACCCACCCAGCCTTTACTTTGTTACTAAGATACCATATATAACCAGAATACAATTTATCTAATCATCAGTTCATGTAAAAAATGAATAATTTAGAAATCCATAATTTTAAATTCAAAACTTTTTCACATTTTTCATATGTAAACATTGCTTATATAAAACTACAGATTTTAGGAGTTTAACAAAAAACAAGCAATTGCAAAATAAAAATAATTTAAAAATTGACTCACAAAATTAGGAATTACAAACTGCATATTGTAGAGTTTTTCTGTTTAAAAAGAAAGTGCTTTGTCTTGCAATTTACAGTATGGGTATTCAAGATGGGAAGCTTGTGGTAGATTTATAATTAATCTAAATAAAATAAAATAAAATAAAATTAAATAAAATAAAATAAAATAAAATAAAATAAAATAAAATAAAATAAAATAAAATAAAATAAAATAAAATAAAATAAAATAAAATAAAATAAAATAAAATAAAATAAAATAAAATAAAATAAAATAAAATAAAATAAAATAAAATAAAATAAAATAAAATAAAATAAAATAAAATAAAATAAAATAAAATAAAATAAAATAAAATAAAATAAAATAAAATAAAATAAAATAAAATAAAATAAAATAAAATAAAATAAAATAAAATAAAATAAAATAAAATAAAATAAAATAAAATAAAATAAAATAAAATAAAATAAAATAAAATAAAATAAAATAAAATAAAATAAAATAAAATAAAATAAAATAAAATAAAATAAAATAAAATAAAATAAAATAAAATAAAATAAAATAAAATAAAATAAAAAAAAAAAAATAAAATAAAATAAAATAAAATAAAATAAAATAAGTAGCTAGCAAATATAACAATAAAAGATATAAGAATGATAAAGTTTTCCACTTTTAATATACATTTGTGTACATGTTTAATTGATTTTTTTATATAAATTAATTATTTTATAGATTTTTTTTATATTTTGCAGAATTCAGTTTCATATACTGGAGTAAGGTAAAATCGCACAAGGCGGTTGTGCCTTGGGGAAATAATTGGCTGACGTTGCCCGATGTTATTTTAGGTTAGGTGGATTTTTAACCTAAACATTCTGTAACTTTCTTTGCTACCATGCTATGATGGGCCACGTGACTGGATTTGTAGGTTGAAAATGCAATCGGAGAAATACGTGTCTTATTTCACATTGCCGCATACAAAATATTAATTGATTGAGTTATGTTTCTTCCGATAATTAATCTAATGGTTCAAAATATTACTTTTAATTGCTAAGCTAGCTATTTTTTTATTTCGTTATTCGGCGACTTTAATTTCTTCATTACACAACCATTATTCTTCGCCGATGGTCCGTTTGTCTTTCTTTTGTAGGTTGTTCCTTCTCTTAATTTAATACCAAATGCTAATTTAATAAAATTTTTAAGACAATGGTTTTTTGTTTTTTTTTCTGCTTTTTAAGTTTTTTCTTCTTATGCAAGATTTTATGGCCACAGCTTTAAATGATTAGTGCAGGACAAAAAAAGTCACAGTAGTGGCTCCCCAAGTGAGTCAACTACAATTAGGCGAAATGGGAAACCTAAGCTTAAATGGGAAATCTCAGTTTGATGCTAGCAAAAATGAAAGATTCTAATTTAAAACGTAGATTCAAAACTATAATTCAACCTCAAACATCCATCGAGTCTATAGTAAGTAATAATAATAACATGTTACTTAGTGATAGACTGGAAAACGCCAAATCAGTTTGTTGTTAAATATCGCTGGGAAGGGGACAAACTAGAGACAGGTAAATGAGGTCGCATTTCTAATTGTCTGGTAACATGCTGATTCGGGTAACTTATTTGCTTCACGATTTTTTTTAAGTTTTGAAATGTTTCTTTCTTATAATTATATAAGTTGGCTGATTAACGACGAAATACAAATGAAAGCTTTCCCAAGGAAATACATACAAGTATGTGTATCGTGTCAATCATTTGAAGGCACAATTTTTTTTTAATGTTTAAAAACCTTTGATAAGCAAATATTAAATTTTAACTTTTTTTGTATACCTGCTATTAGCCATGGCGAATAAGCTCATACATACGTACATACATATGTACAAAAAATATGCCAAAAATGTACGGAGCTAAGCCCCAGTTTCCTTTTTGTTTATTAAAAAATTTAAAAAAAAAACATTCATAAATTACACACAATAATTGTTCGTTGATTATCTTTATTTCAAACGTAAAATAATGTTTATTACTTTTTTTAATAAACATAAATTAATGTTTCACTAAAATTTTTTGCTTAAAGTTAATTTAAACAAAACTTGAAACAATTATGTAATAAAACAGGAACTGACATACTTACCATACAATACATTTACGTATGTAGGCATGTTTAGATTGTTTGTATCTTTATGTTACTAAATTAAATTATTCATAAACAAATGGGGTTTCTTTTTCTTTTCTAACTCATTTTTAAAAATAAACGCAATTGCCAACACATGTCAAATGAAATATGACAGTGTCAGTTGAAATGTGTTTTTTTTTTTCATGGATTTGTTTACTTGACAGGAAAATTACCTGGGGTCTTAGTCGTTTGTACATGCATGTTATTAATTTGTTTAATTTTTTCAGATTTATATCATAATTTAATAAACATAAATTCGTATATGCCAGATGATACATTTATACAACTGAACAAGATTTTTATGAATAAATAATAAACACACAACATTTTTTTGTTTTTTTTTTTCTAAAAATATTGCAATAAATTTTTTATTCTGCCTAAAAATATTTTAGACTATTAAAAATTATTTTATAGTAAAAATTGTAGCCATTGGCTTTAATATCAAAACAAAACAAAGCAAAAAAAAAAAAAAAACGAAGCAATAAAAATAAAAATAAAATACTCTCTTAATTTAAAAAGAAAACTTTTTCAGTTTGCAGTTTATTGCGCTAATTTTAATAACTCATAAATAATAATTCGGCCCTTTTTAACAAAAATTGTTTTTAACATTAACAAAAAAAAAAACAACAATTTTAGAAATTTTTGCATGTGTTGAAAAATTTAGCTGCTTGTCTTGAAACTGTAAAATAAAAAAAAAATAGAAGAAAGTTGGCAATAAATCTAAAATATACTAATAAATTTTGATTAAAAATTTTATCACACAAATATTAAAGAAAAACTATTAAATATGAAGGCAATAAATCAAAAATCTACTATATATGCATATAAAAAACACTTGGGTTTGTATGGATGTATTCGTGTACGTATGTTTGAATTTTATAGCTGGCCACAACAGTAGCTGGCTTTTTTTTAAATTTTTACAGGGTGTTATTTTAAGTCTGAAAGGAACAAAAGGCGACCTTTTTATACCCTTCACATAGTGATAAGGGTACACACAAAAAATTATCTAAGTGAACTTTACTTAAATCAAGCCATAGCGGTGTCAAAAGTACGGTGAGTACGGTTTTTCTTAAATCAAGTACGAAATTTCTTACTCCAAGTTAAATTTTTCAAGTACTAATTTCTTACTTTTAGCCACAATTAAGCCAAAAAAGGATTGATTTAAGTTCGAAACCGTACTTGATGTAAGCCAAAAAAAGATTGATTTAAGCCATAAACGGGATTAATTCGAAAATGAAATGTCATTTTTTTGACTTATGAAAAAGAATTTTATAGTTTATTTTTATTTTATAGATACTTAAAATTTATAATTTAATTTAAAAATTTAATTTTTTGTATTTACCGAAGCTGAGATTCGAACCAGGGATTTCTGTGTTCCAGCACAAGCGCGTTACCTCTAGGCCACCGAGACACTTTGTTTTCAAATGTAAAATAATATATTAAAACAACAAGCTTTTTTTTGCTTGATTTGTTGAAGCAATCCGAATAGGCTTGATTTAAGAAAATGTAAGTGAGGATCGTACTTAAAAAGATTTTGGATAAATTCAAGAATAAAATTCTTGATTTTAGAAAGCGAGTTTTCTTTCTGTGTATATATCAGTTTGTCATTCCGTTTGTAATTTCTTTATTATTCATATGCGACCCCATAAAGTATATATATTCTGGATCCTTATAGATAGGGAAGCCGATTTAGCGATGTCCGTCTGACCGTCTGTCTGTCTGTCTGTCTGTCTGTCTGTCTGTCTGTCTGTCTGTCCGTCTGTCCGTCTGTTGAAATCAAGTTTCCGGAGTCAAATAAAAAGATACAGACCAGTTAATGGTGTCAAACTATTGGAAATATCCCGCTAACAATCGCTATTTAAAATCAGCAAAGTCGGTTCGCTATTGACCGAGATATAAGTGAAAACCCAAAGTAACCTATTTTTTTTAGGAAAAAATCCGTGCATATATCCCTATATATCTCAGTAATTATAGTCACTCTTGCCACAAAACTTGGCACGGATACTCCTAAAGAAGGGACCTAAATAACGGACCAGGGAAAGGGGTATTTTTCCTACAATTGCACAAGTTTGATGAAATATTTTATGCACTATATCTCGTAAGCTATAACAGCTATCGAAATGAAATGTTCTACATAAAGTAATTGGGCAATAAGGGCTACGCTCTTGAGAAAAAATTTTTTGATAGGGGACAAAACAAGGAGTAGCTCCCATACAAATTAACGATTTTTATGAAATATTCGATACGCTATATCTCGGAAACTATAACAGACATCGGAATCAAATATTCTACAAAAAGTAATTGTACATCAAGAGTTATGTTTTTAAGAAAAAATTTTTTGGGTGGGGGGTGAACAAGGGGTAGCTCCCAAGCAAATTAACAATTTTTATGAATTTTTCAATACGCTATATTTAGGAAACTATATCAGATATCGAAATCAAATGTTCTACAAAAAGTAATTCAACAACAAAGCCTTCGATTTGAAGAAAAAATTTTTTGGGTGGAGATTGGACAAAGGGGATCTCCCATACAAATTAACAATTTTTATCAAATTTTCGATATGCTAAATTTAGGAAACTATAACAGAAATTGACTTCAAATGTTTTGCAAAAAGTAACAGGATAAGACCTACATTCAAAAAAAGTTTTTTTTTGGCAGAGGCAGGGGAAAGGGAAGGGGTAGCTCTAATACAAACTAAGAATTTTTATGAAATTTGCGATACGCCACATCTGGAAAACTATAACAACTATCGACTTCGAATATTCCACAAAAAGTAATAATCAAATAATTCATTCATTTTGGAAAAAAAGTTGGAGAGGAGCAGGGGGACTAGAATATCCCATAAAAACCAACAACTTTTATTAACCTTTTAATATAAATAATGTCAAAAACTTGCATTACTGTCGACCTCAAAAGTTCCTCATCTATTTCTATTATTCATACGAACGTTAAAATTTTGTAAAGTTTTCTATGGGCTTTAAAACTCACACAAGGTATTTTTATTATGTTATTTGCAGTACAAAATAGCTCGGCTGGGTATATTTAAAGACCAATGTGAAGGGTATATAAGATTCGGCACAGCCGAATATAACGCTCTTACTTGTTTTAAATTTTTAATGTCACGCCCACAATACCACTTTTTGTGTGGGAGGATAAGGTTACTAAATATGCAGCTAATTAATTCATTATCGTAGAGATCAAAAGTTAAAGACATGAGATATTTGTTTATATACCCTTCACATAGTGTTATGGGTATATATCAGTCATTCCGTTTTTCTTTATTATCCATTTGCGATGCCATAAATTATTCTGGATTATTAAAGACAGCCATGTCTGTATATCTGTCCCTCTGTCCGTTTTTCAATCTGTCAGTGTGTCCGTCTGTTAAAATCAAGTTTCTGGATTCAAATAAAACAATACGTACCAGTTATTTGTGTCAAACTATTAGAAATGCAGACAATCGCTATTTAAAATCAGCAAAATCTGTTCACTATTGACCAAGATATAATCGAAAACCCTAAATAACCCTTTTTTTGGAACAAATTTGTGCATATATCCCTTAATATCTCATAAAATATAGTCATTATGGCAAAAAAAAAACTTGGTACGGACACTCTGATTATAGGGTCCTAAATAAGGGAAACATTTTTTTGAGATATGATCAGGGGTATTTTCCATACAATTACACAAATTTTTTAAAACATTTCATGAGCTAACTCTTAGAAATTAACAGTCTTGATGAAATTTTCGATACGCTATATCTCGGAAACAGCTATCCACTTAAAGGGTTCTACAAAAAGTTACTGGACAATAAAACCTACAAATTTAGAAAAAACTTTTGGGGTGGGAGCAAGGAAAGGGGCAGCTTCCAGACAAACTAACAATTTTTATTAAATTTTCGATACGCTTTATTTTGCAAACTATAACAGCTATCGACTTTAAATTTTCTACAAGAAGTAATTGGACATAAAGGTTTACATTGTGGAAAAAAATTATTTGCATAAAAGCAAAGGGAGGGGGGCTCCGATATAAATGAAAAATTTTTATAAAATTTTTGATACGCTATATCTGGAAAACTATAACTGCTATCGACTTCGAATTTTCTAACAAAAGTAATGATCAAATTATTCATACATTTTGGAAAAAATAGTTGGAGAGGAGCAGTGGTACTAGAGCCTCCCATACAAATTTATTACTTTTATTAATCTTTTAATACGAATTATAGCGAAAACTTTTAAAACTCTCATTCTCAAACCTTCTACATGGTATCTATTTCTAATAAACCTGCGAAAGTTAAAATTTTGTTAAGCTTTTTATTTCGAAAACTATGATTGCTATGGACTTTAAACCCGGTACAACGTATTTATATTATAAAATTTGCATAACAAAATAACTCGTCTAGAAAAGATGGCTGGGGATGGTAATATACCAATATGAAGGGTATATAAGATTCGGCACAGCCAAATATAGCGCCCTTACTTAGTAATTTCTTATTTTATTAGTCCAGCCAGTGCCAGACCTAATTTTTGTTCTCAAATTAAAGTAGATGTCAGTTCCGATGGATGCACCTAAAGATGACAGTGTCCCTTCTTTTTGTCCGTGTGACCATTTCAAACGGGCTAACTTCGATGTGTTTGGTGTCTAAATAAAGACTTTTTCATGTATTTTATATTTAACTATTGGAAATAAATTATTTTTTTGAATGAAGTGGTTTCTAATAAAACAAGGTCCAGTAGTTGGAAGGGTTTTGTTTAGACGACGTTATATTTTCTCTTTGTTAAGGGCAGGTGCAGCGCTCCATAATTCTATCCCATGGAAAATAATTGGTTAATAGTTTGAGCTGCTATGAGCTATATTTGTGTCAATTTCGCTTATATATGTATGTGACTTACATATGAGAACAGTTAAACACAAAAGTTTGTAGCATCAAAGCATTGCAACACCATGTGTTTCTTAAATAAGATTGGGGAGCACGATACTTTGAATATAGTAAATGTAAGGTGGGTGCTATTTTTCCAATAATTTTTATTTTCCTGTTGTTGACCTGGTATCTTGTGATAGTTTATTGGCAAGTCTGCAGTATATAGGAAACACAGGACTGGTCCAATCATGCAACCATGAGATCTTCAGCCCCTATTGGTTAATAGCATTTTAAGTAACCTCTACCTTGATCATAAACGGTCCAGACACATTTTGAAATTTCAATGAAGATTCTTTGGAAGATTAAGCTTAAGTCATAATATTTTTTTCCTCAGAGCATTCTTTAATATCCTGTTACAATCTGTGAGTCATTTCCATGGTTTTTTGTTATCACACAAAGCTAAATTGTTGATTGAGAATGTAGCTGTTGGCATCCTAATGAAAAACTAACTGGTTTTGAAATAAATTCTTTAACAGTTTCAATAAAATTGGTACTTAGGGGCCTGTAAGACTCCCCTTTCTACATTGTGAGAATTCTTCTAGCCGTAATGGTTGATTCTTAAATTGTGGGATTATTTATATACAATATTTACCATTGAAGTTTTTGAAAAACATTTAGATGTTTCACAAGGTATTATATACTGTCCTATTGTCATAATGTTATAAAATTCCGCAATGGTCTAAAAACATTATTGTTGTTTTTAATACAAAAATAATTCTAAAAATACACTACGTCGAATGGTATGTTTATAAAATTTTCATAATAATTCCGCATGCACCTACGCCGAGTGTATAATAATGGTTGGTGAAGGTTTTAAAACCATTGTAAAATTATGTAACATTATGACAAAAAGACATAATAGAACGCCTTGTGTACCACCAAACTATGTTTAAATTGGCTACAACATTTATTCAAATTATCGCTACTCATTTGTCGTTGCTGGACATAATTTTTTTAAACCATTTTCAAATATATATATCCTTAGTTGACAAGTATAGTTTTATTTTTTTTTTTTGAAAATGTATTATTTGAATTCAGTTTCATTATGAATTTCTAAAAAAAAAAAGAAAAAACTATACTTCAGTAAATTATTTATTAACTTTACTTTTACTTTCTGTCTCTTCGTCCTTTTTGTTGATAAGAGAATGTCATGGATTGATGATGACATGAATGGATTATTGGATAATTTAGACGTCATTTTTGGCGTTCGTTTTGTAAAATAACGTTATTTGATTGGGTTACAACATTTACTTAAATTATAAATTCTCAGTTATAATAGGTGTGGATTACTGGACTGCAGAAGTTTCCGAGACATACTCTGCCTTAGGACAAAATTAATTATTTCTTAAATTTTACTGTAGTCCTCGGCTTGAAGGTTTGTAAGCCAATTGAAATGACCTTTCCAATTCAGATACGAAATATACAGAATACTGGCTAGTAGCGATAATTAGCCGGCATTTAAAAAACTTTAGCCAGCGGCTTTAAAGATGTGGCCTAAAAATTCTAAAACTGATATTTCCATATTTAAATTGACGAAATAAAGAGTTTCCAAACAAAATTTGTTATTTAAACATATCTGAAGATTTCATGCTTATTGTTAGAAATGCATCCACGTATTTTAAAATTCAAAAATTTCGTTATTACTTTCAACAAATCAATTTTATTTATTTCTTATGGTTTATAAAAATAATTTTAATTTTTAAAAACAAAATCTCTAAAGAATTTTGAAATTTTTTAATTAATTTTGTAAGTTAATTTCAGGGGTTTTTTACTTTTTTCCTATCCACAATAAAAATCCTGTTAGTTGTTGATTATTACTGGTGATTGTCATTAAGTTTAATGAAAATTGTACATTTTAAGAAATAACAATGTAAGCAGCTCAACAACAGAAGTAATTTTTATTCACTCAAATACACATTTATGCGGCTTGTTGATACCAGAACTCCTTTGTTGGACATAAAAGGAAATACAAATTTTAGATTTAATTTTGTTTTTATTTTCAATATTTTCATTTCTTCTATTTTGGTGTAATCAAAATAAAATGTACACAAGGGAGGATTTAAATTTAAATTTTTTTGATGGGTTTTTTTTGACTTTTTTTCTATATTTATTAAAAACTTTAAGTGTTAATTTTTTATGGCATTTATAAGACTTTACTAAGGATTTGTTTTTATGATTCTTTTAATGATATTGTTAAAGGACCTTAAGCTAAGTTTGACTTTTGCTGCATAAATTTTTGTCTTTATTGTTGACCAATATTACAAAAGAAGATACACCGAAAAAATTATTCTATTTTTTTAATTAACGCACTTAATAAAAAAACAAAATGGTTTGAGGTAAAAATTTAATTGTCGCAATAAAATATAAACGTTTTTATACAATTTAACTATAGCAGTTATGATTTTTTAAAAATCTTTTAACGCTTTTGTTCCCTCGTTTTTGCAAGTATGCAACTCACATAAAATACACACAGAAAGGCATACATAAACAAGAACTAAGACAACTAGTCTCAGCCTGACAACCAAAAGGAGCCAGGTTCAATGCCTGACTGGGTCAATAAATATTATTACTTTTTAAAATTTTTTTCTTATATTAAATTTTTTCAGTTTTTACAATAAAATATTTTTTTTTTAATTTCTGTTTTGTTTTATCTTTTTTTTTGTTTTTCCCTTGCGTTTAATTTTTATACATATGTGTTAGGTTGTGATCATTTGACTTAAGGTGAGTTTTATTGCGTGGAGGTAGCTAAATCAACCTTAAGGGCCCAGGTTCGAGTGAATGTGGAAATTGGTAATGTTAACTTAACTTTTTATACCCTTCGCATAGTAATAAGGGTATATATCAGTTTGTCATCCGTTTGTAATTTCTTTATTATCCATTTACGACCCCATAAAGTATATATATTCTGGATCCTTATAGATAGGGAAGTTAATATAGCCATGTCCGTCTGTCCGTCTATCCGTCTGTCCGTCTGTTTAAATCAAGTTTCCGGAGTCAAATAAAAAGATACAGACCAGTTATTGGTGTCAAACTATTAGAAATATCCTGGAGACAATCGCTATTTAAAATCATTAAAATCGGTTAAATATTGACCGAGATATAAGCGAAAACCCAAAACAACCCATTTTTTAGGACAAAATCCGTCCATATATCCCTATATATCTCAGTAAATATAGTCACTCTTGCCACAAAACTTGGCACACACTCTTTAAGAGTAGGGATATCAGATAGGATCAGGGGAAGTGGTATTTTTTCTACAATTGCACAAATTTGATGAAATATTTCATGAGCTATATCACGGAAACTATAATTGATATCGAAATCAAATGTTCTACAAAAAGTAATTGGGCAACAAGGTCTACGCTTTAAAGAAAAAATTTTTTGAGTAAGGGCATAAAAAGGGGTAGCTCCCATACAAATTAACGATTTGTATGAAATTGTCGATTCGCTATATCTCGGAAACTAAGTATAACAGATATCGAAATCAAATGTTCCACAAAAAGTAATTGGACAACAAGGCCTATGGTCTTAGGAAAAAAATTTTCAGTGGGGGCAAAAATGGTGGTAGCTCACTAATTAACGATTTGTATGAAATTTTCGATTCGCTATATCTCGGAAACTATAACAGATATCGAAATTAAATGCTTTACAAAAAGTAATTGGGCAATAAGGCCTACGCTCTAAAAAAAAATTTTTTTGAGGGGGGGGGGGGGTCAAAAAAAGGTGTAGCTCCCATACAAATTAATGATCGCTATATCTCGGAAACCATAATTGATATCGAAATCAAATGCTCTACAAAAGGTAATTAGGCAACAAGGCCTACGCTTTAAAGAAAAAATTTTTTGAGTAGGGGCAAAAATACCCCTATCCCATACAAATTAACGATTTTTATTAAATTTTAGACACGCCATATCTCGGAAACTATAACAGGTATCGAAACCAAATGTTCTACAGAAAGTAATTGGTCATCAAGGGCTACGCTCTAAAGAAAACAATTTTTGGATGGGGGGTGAAGAGGGGGTAGCTTCCATACAAATCAACAATTTTTATGAAATTTTCGATACGCTACTTCTGGAAAACTATTACAGCTATCGACTTCGAATATTCTACAAAAAGTAATAATCAAATAATTCATACATTTTGGAAAAAAGTTGGAGAGGAGCAGGGGGACTAGAACATCCCATAACATTTAACAAGTTTTATTAACTTTTAAATATGAATAATAACGAAAACTTTTAAAACTCTCGACCTCAAACCTTCTTCATCTATTTCTATTATTCATACGAACGTTAAAATTTTGTAAAGTTTTCTATGTACTTTAAAACTCGCACAAGGTATTTTTATTATATTGTTTGCAGTACAAAACTACTCGGCTGGGTATATTTAAAGACCAATGTGAAGGGTATATAAGATTCGGCACAGCCGAACATAGCGCTCTTACTTGTTTTATTTTTAAATTAATTAAACCAACTAAACATTAACATTAGTAAATATGTAATTAAAAATAAATTAAATAATTATTAATAAATTTTATATATAAATATATATATATAAATATTTTTTAAATTTACACTTTGAATTAAATCAATTAAAAATTTATTTAAAAATTTTGTTGCATTTTAGTTAAATCTTTTAACTAATATTACCAGTTTGTTTGCAGGCTGAGAATCAATCAAAATTTAATTGGGATTTTTTTTTGTGTAAAAATGCTGTAATTGATGAAAATCTTCCAAAAATGAGTTTGTAACACAGATTTTCTTTTTATATAAAACCAATATTTATTTGGCATAAACTATTTTGTATGAAGTTTAAAAGTTGTGTGTGAAAAATTTTTATATTTCAAAATACTAAATGACATTATTTCAATGCTAACTAGAAAATATAAATGTTGAATGTGTAAAGTGTATTTAGGTAAAAGTATATTTCTAACAGTGATTACCTTTTTTTAAGTTTTTGATTAGTTCTGTTTGTTGCATATTAAAACTCGAAAATTTTTTTAAAATACTAGGCATAGGCCTAAATATTTTTAAAAATAAAGTTTATTTTTTTTAAATGTACTATTAACTTTTATACAAACATGTATTTTACAAAATATTTTTAATCTTAAGATTATTCTAAAAATTAAAGAGAAAATAATATTTAATATTAACCATAATGGCCTTTTTAGATTAAATTTTTCATTATTTTACTTTAAGAATTTAAAATGACTTTTTAAACATTATTATTTATGTACAAGTATTAAAATTATAAGGATTTCTTTGCTTTTACTTTTAATTTTATCTTGTTGGTAAAACAAATATTTTTAAAGCTTTTGGCTAAAATAAAAAATTGTTTAAGCATTAGCTTTAACTTCCTAATGGTTTTTGTTTTTCATATTTTTTTGTTTGTCTACTTCTTTGGTTTTTGTTTACAAATACTAAGTCAAAGAGAAATAAAATGATACAGAGAATATACAACTAAGATATGCTCGGCATTTTGGATTTTTGAACATGTTTAAGCAATGGAATTAATTTTCCTAAAGGCGTTTTTCTATAATTCAAAGATAAAAATGATACTTAAATTAATGTAGTACCTAAGATGCTAAAAGTTAATATTTTTAAATATTGTTGCATAATATTATACTGTTTGTGTATATTTTTTTATTAATATTTATTAATACATTTCCATGATTTGAAGTGTTTACAGCTTCCCGAGCACTCTTATCTATATAAGAGCACATATTTATCATGAGGTTAAAATAGTTTTTGTATTAAAATTTCCAATGAAAGATAAAAATACAGGTTGTTCTTGCCTTTAAAACGCAAAGCCAAATTTACGAAACTTTGCACGCCTTTGTATATCGTCACATAAAATGCAAAACGCCCTATCTAACAAACCACTTAAAATTGGCTTTTAATAAACCATAGCCTTAAAATATGTACGTCATCTCTCAAAACTCTTTTTTTTTCAGCAGAAATAAATTTGTTGATAATTTTTTAATTGTGAATATATCTTTCATTTACACAAAAAAGCTTGCCTCTTCTAAAAAAAATTCTAAATGTTAGATAGGGCGTTTTGCATTTTCTGTGACGGTATATTTATTTACCTTTAAGTATGTGAACACCCTAATACCATTCAAAGAAATTATAATAAAGTCTCAATGAAAATGTGTCAAAACTGCCAATGTGTGACATCACATAAAAAATCTGTTTAAAAGAAAATCAAACAAAACTAAATTTTTATGTAATGGTTTTCTAAAAAAAATCAAAACTTATTGTTAAAAATGTTTGCTTAACTTAAGGTTTGGTTTTATCTAAATATTAAGCAAAAGCCATTTCTAAAATGTTTTCCATTTGAAAAATATGTAAATTCGTAAGAAAATATAAAACTTTTACTGGTTTGGCAGCAAAGACTCTCGAATATTTTAAAAGGAAGAAAGAGCCTAAGAAAGAGCTGTGGCGAATCTTATATTCCTTACTCATTCTGCCCAGACAGAAAATGATTGACATTTTTGTCCAAGTTTGCCCTAATATACTAAATCCTAGTCGGAAAATTTAAAATAAACTTATCCAGAATCTACCAACAATTAGTTAGCAATATTGTTTGCAGGTTCTGTACTTTACCGACTTTTTTAATTAAAAATTCTTTCAATTATTGTAAGAGATCGTTAGTTGTTGATGCTGTAAGTGCAGGGGTATTTTTGTTATATTTTAATCTACAGTGCATGAAGTAAATTTCCGTCCTTTATTTACTTTCTTATGAAGCTTGACTTAACAACTTGGCAGTAAATGGAGCGAAGTACTTAGAAAATTCTAAGAACTTATGTAATGCCGTGCTTAAAAACCTAATAACAATATAAGCGAGAAGTACCCAAACAATGAAAATATGACCACAAAGTCCAAAAGCTAATATGAACAAGTAAGAGCGCTCTATTCGGCTGTGTCGAGTCTTATATACTCTTCGCAATATGAAGGGGTTTTAGCAATAATTTTTTTTTAATTTTATGTGGCAACGCCCTTTGGGGGTGAAAATAGGGCGGAAGTATGTTTTGAGAAAATGTTGGAAAAATGTGTTGGGGTCACTCCCACATTTAACCTATCCACGGGCTTCCCAAACTTTATGTAGGAGCCCCCTATGGCGATGATGACAGAGGGTAAGTATGTTCTAGGAATATGCTTGGAAGGGGAAACTATTCGTGCACTTTATTTCTCTAAGGCTGACTCTGGGGAAGTTAAGGGAGTTGTCACACCATTTAAGTAAATTTTGTATGGCAACCCCCTTAGGTGATGGAGATATGGGGTAAGTATATTCTAGGAATATGTTTGGGAGGGCTACTCCGGAGGATTTGTAGAGGTTCTTATGTACAAATTTTAGAGAAATAAACAGAGGTAGTCGTGGTTGCTGGCTTATATCTCTGTAAGCCAATGGGCAATTTTGCTAAGTTTCAACAAAAAAATTTTCTTGAATATATCTGATATTATGGTACCACAAGCAAATCCAAAAAATATCAAGGGGCTTTAGAAACTTGATTTTAACAGATTGAGACTGACATCACTAAATAAACTTTCATATCCGTAATGATCATGAAAATATTTACTTATTGGGGTCTCAAATGGATGTTAAAGAACTTACAAAAATAATGACAAACTTATATATATACATACACTTATCACTATTGTGAAGGGTATGAAAACGAAAAAATTACAGAATTCTTTTTTCAATTAAAATTTTGTTAAGTAGAAGATACATATTTACATACGCAAGCCAATAGAGTTAAAGGTTAGAGTTCGCTAAGATAAACGTGCATAAAGAAGTCCCATTTTAAATTTTTATACACACTAAATATGTACATTACAACCCCGCTTAAAATGCAGGTGCAGTTGTAAGGGCGCATATGGCACGTCTGTGTTAAATTTAAGGGAAAAAATCAGCAAGAGCATAAGTATGGATGACTACAGACTGTGGCTTCATAAGCGATAACATCATGTGCATTTTTACTATAGCAAAAAAAAAAAGATACTGGGCTTACGAACATTTCATAAAATTGGTCGGTTTTGCATTTAGGGTATTATTAATATGCTCCATTTTAAGTTCTTTTACCATACCTTGTCCGTTTTTCCCATTTTTTTTATAAAAAATAATATTAAATGATGATGCTATATTTGTTTTGAAGTTAAACATTTGGACATGAATATAGGGAGATCCTTATCTACATCCAAGTTCCATTAATGGCAATTTTTCCTTATAAATATAAAAAAAAATTATAAAAAAATAGTTCAAAGTTAAGTACTGTTAACAATAAAAATATTTAGAGAAAGAAAAAGTAATATTTCCAAAATCTATTAACAGGTTTTTTTTTCAATTTTCTAATAGCAATACAAAACATTACGACTTAGTTGCAGTTTCTCTCCAATATGTACTTAATTATGTGTTATTTTCATTTTGGCATCTGTTGTGATATTAAAGATTTTCCTTTTCCATAACTCTTGCTGTTTGTGTTTATAAAACCGAAAGTAAATTCGTTATTGTTTTTGCAAGTGCAAAATTATTTTCTTATCAGTCTTTGGCACTGAAACAAAAGAAGTTATTTACTGATGCATTTTATTGTTTTTTCCAGTGATGGCTTGCTGATGCTCAAAGGGCTTTCAAAGAACTATTTATATTTGCATTTTAAGGTGGCTATGAATATGGCTTTGAGCCAAAATTAATGCCAATGTTTAGTTAAAGTGTTTATGGTAAATATTTTACCTTCATTTAAATATAGATGTATAGTTAGTAGAAGGTAAATGCATTGATGTTGAAATAACACTGTGCTACACAAAATGTGTTTAACGACAATTTAACTTATCAGTTAAAATAAAAAACATTTTAAAAATTCTTCTTCTTTGCCGTAAAGTAACTTATAAATTTTGAATAGCTCGGTAAAATGTAGATAGTTGAATTGCAGAATACTCGAACATGCTGGTAGCACTTGTTACCCTAAGAAGTCGTTCCTGAATTGTTAAAGACTTGAAAGAGTTTTTTGAAACTAGGAACGTTAACGGCTGAATGAAGAGAAATTTTGTGCTTTTTATACTTTTGATATATTAACAGCCGAGCCTCTTAAAAAAATTTCAAGCTGCAACTTGGGATTAATATTGGCCAAATTTTCGAATAGGCCCAATATTATATCCGTCAGATAGGCTCAAGTAAAGAAGTTATGGCAGAGATGAATACATTTTCGTTATTACAAATATAATTTAAGCTAAAGGATCCGATATGTATGCAGGAGTAGAGTAATGTTTTAGGCATTGAAAATCGGTAAAACAAATTCGAAAAATATTTATAAAAGATCTAAGTAAGTAGACAGTAAATAGCCATTTCTAATGCACTCACCTCTATGCCACATTTTGTTCCATCATTTTGAAAAACGTTTTGCTTTCATCATAATATTAATAAAATCATTTATTTAAATAGTTTTTGTTTAAAATTATTTTATCTTAATAGTCAGGACTCCTGATAACTTTGAATATTTAAAGTTCAATACCTTTTAAGGACTCATTTACCTTGCTGTTGTAATTTAGCTTACATGCAGCGATCAAATCAGAGTTGTAAGCTGTACGTAATTAACTATTATAAAAACAAGCAAAAGTTTTAAGCTTAAAAGCATTTTCTTAATTTTATTTATTAAAAATTAAAAACAAAGTCTAAGATTTTCAAAAAATTTTTGTGAGTTAAATCTTAGAATCCCTTGTCCTAGATGGTTTTTTATTACTTTAAAACTATTTAAAATTTTTTTACTTTTATGTATTTGTTTGATGTTATTAAAGTTAAGTTAAGTAAAGAAATAAAAACCTGATTTAAAAAGGATGTATTAAAAGTAATTTATGTACACTTGCACATACATACACACATTTGTTAAACTATTTTTCTTTGATTATTTTAAATTCCAATATGTGATTCTAATATTTATGTTCTTAAATTTTTAGCACCAAACATTGCCCAATCGAAATATACTTTATGAGACATTAAAAATTCACCCTCGTCCTGCATAGCTTCTTATTAGAAGTTTTTTGTTCCTACATCTGTTTGAAGCCTTTGCTAAAAACTGGCCATTAAAAGAGGAATTTAAAACTAATGTGTCAAAAACAGACTTGTCACAACAGCAGTAGTTTAAGTTCATGTAATTTTACACCTTTTTATGACGGCATTAAAAATGTTCACGTTTTATTTTTTCTTTTATTCTATTATATTGTTTCCTTCTAGAACACACTGGTTCAAATGAATTATTTTGGGCACAAATAAAAAACCATAGTGTCCGAAAATGTAATCAGAAATAATGTTTTCTTATTTACAACACTACAATAAATCAGTGATAAAAAATATTAATATGACAACATTTCTGCTCTACGATTTTGCGGTTGGCTTGAAAAAGTGTTTATAAAAAAAAGTGTGTGTGGGTGTGGAATGAAAAAAGTCAAAATAAAATTTCACAATTTATTTTGTTGTTTTTATTGAATATTTTTAATTTTTTTTTACTTAGAAAAAAATTATAGTTTTTAAATTATGTTGTACTAGCCGAGTAGAATCCATTTTCGAAATAAGCTAGGGATTTAAATCATCAATAGTTTTGTAACGGTAGTAGCGTTTTTGGCCGCCAGCATCACTTTTTTGACTTATATGTTGTCCAGAAAGCCAAATTAAGGTTTTTTTGGCAAACTAGGGTGAGGTGTAAAGTTTCAAATTACTATATCCTCTGCACACCAAGAATAAACTAAGTGAACTTTACTTAAATCAAGCCATATCGGTGCCAAAAGTACGGTGAGCACGGTTTTTCTTAAACCAAGTACGAATTTTTTTACCCCAAGAACGATTTTTTTTAGTACGAATTTTTTACTTTTAGCCACAATTAAACCAAAACAAGTAAGAGCGCTATATTCGGCTGTGCCGAATCTTAAATACATTTCACAATGGTCTTTAAATATACCCAGCCGAGTAATTTTGTACTGCAAATAATATAAAAAAAAGCATTTTGGGAGTTTAAAAGTTCATAGAAAAATTTATAGGGGTTGTTGTTGGTTAAGTTTGTCTATATGCATTTCATTGGTTCTTACACCAAATCATCAGTAGACTTCAACCACCCAATTCTTAAAAAAACTCATGAATATTTTCTGTCTTTATATAATAACCTTATTAAAAGAAAATCAAAACAAGCGAATAGCGAATAATGGTTTGTTGGATTCTTAAAAAAACTTGAACGTTTTGGTTTTTTTATAGTAATTCTCATTTTGTTTAATGAGGTTATTATATAAAGACACAAAATATTCATGAGTTTTTTAAGAATTTGGGTGGTTGAAGTCTACTGATGATTTGGTGTAAGAACCAATGAAATGCATATAGACAAACTTAACCAACAACAACCCCTATAAATTAACAAGAAAATTGGGATTAAATCCTAAATAATTTAAAAATTGTGTTGTTCATAGAAAAATATACAAAATTTTAACGTTCGTATGAATAATAGAAATAGATGAAGAAAGTTTGAGGTGGAGAGTTTTAAAAGTTTTCGACATTATTCATATTTAAAGGTTAATAAAACTTGCTAAATGTTATGGGATGTTCTGGTCCCCCTGCTTCTCTCCAACTTTTTCTCCAAAATGTATGAATTATTTGATTATTACTTTGTGTATAACATTCCGAGTCGATAGCTGTTATAGTTTCCCAGATGTAGCGAATCAAAAATTCCTTAAAAATTGTTAAATTGTATGGGAGCTACCCCTTCTTCACCCCCCACCCAAAAATTTTTTTCTTTGAAGCGTAGGCTTTGTTGTCCAATTACTTTTTGTAGAAGATTTCAAGTCGATAGCTGTTTTATATAGCGCATAAAATATTTCACAAAATTTGTGCATATGCATGGATTTTTTCCTAAAAAAAATGGGTTGTTTTGGGTTTTCGCTTATATCTTGGTCAATAGTGAACCGATTTTGCTGATTTTAAATAGCGATTGGCTGCGGGATATTTCTAACAATTTGACACCAATAACTGGTCTGTATCTTTTTATTTGACTCCGGAAACTTGATTTCAACAGACGGACAGACAGACAGATGGATAGACAGACAGACGGATATGGCTACATCAACTTTGCTATCCATAAGGATTCAGAATATATGTACTTTATGGGGTCGCAAATGGATAATAAAGAAATTACAAACGGAATGACAAACTGATATATACCCTTATCACTATGTGAAGGGTATAAAAATATTGGCCCATAATCATAGTCACACACTAAAGTCGGTTCTTTTTAAAACCAACTTTAAATTTAAATCTTACTATTAACTTTTTTGATATCATAGTCAAAATTAAAGTATGTTTTAAATAAAACCGACTTTAAATGGGTGACACGTCAAATCTAGAAAGTGTTTCCTTACAATCTAGTGTTGATATTGTACAAGTGGCACCTCTAAACAGCTGATAGGAAAAACCGCCGAGCTGTTAAACAAAATAAATGTTAAATTTTTTTAAAAAACAATTTTAAAAACTTTATCCTAAAAAATCCTAATGGAAAATAAAGAAAAGGTAAATATATGGCCTTACGTATGGGTCTATATCTAATATATTAATTTATAAATTGTTACTAGGCTCAACAGAAAAGGGATCGGGAGGCAAACTGGAGCAGCAGCGAGAAGGAGTTTTTGCGGGAGTGCGTCAGTGACCACCCTTCTATTATTGAAAATAAAGGTAATGACACGTCTGTTATAAATAAGAAAAAAAATGCTTGGAAGGCCATTAAGGAGTCGATGGCGTCTGCAGGTTTTTATCGAGATATCTCAAAACTGAAATCTCAATGGGTGAGGATGAAGGTAAGTGCAAGGAAAACTGTTGCGAGCATAAAGCGTACTTCCGCAGCAACAGGAAATTCAGAAGCTATTCCTGAACTGAATGCAGAGGACGATTTAGTACAGAGTATGATTCAGCATGAGTTCGTTGAGGATGATATTTTAATTGACAGCAACAGTCTATATATATGTGAAAATACCGAAAAGCTTGATGATGGCCTTGACTGCGAAATTCTTGACGATCAAAACAGCGACGAAGATAACCACAATAAGAAAACCGAACACAGTAATATCACCACACCAAAGCAATGCTCACCAAAAATAAAAACAGCCACTTATTCAAAACTCAAACGCCTTAGAAACCTTCCTAAAACACCGTCCAAAAATGACATAATTTCAGAAAGGCAACGCCAAATCGAAAAAGAAACTTGCTACTCTGAAGAAATTCACAAATTAAAAAAAATGAAGCTTGTTGCCGAAATTGAGCATATGAAACGTATGCATGAAATAGAAGAGCTTCAACATAAGGAAATTCACTCTCTCAAGGTTAAACAGCTACAAATGCAAATTGACCAAGAAAGAAAAGCACATGATTTAAATGTTGAACTTTTACGCAAGAAGCTATCTACTTAAAGTAAGTTCAGGTTATATGACAAAACAAATACATGATTTTAATTGAACCCGTTTAAAACAACTTTTTAAGTCATTTAGTATGCTGGTTTAACCCCAATACAAAATAAAAAGTTGTTAAGGGTTTATTAGAATTAAAAAGTTATTATAAAATTATATCAACTAACAAAACAACTTTATTTCAGGAAACCTTCTATGGCTTGTAATCTTCTGAAAAAAGAAACTAATGTACAATATCAATAATTTTTACAATGCTTTAGGTTTAAAATTTCAGTCATAGTCTAAGTAACTATTTCTTTACTTATTTATTTAAAAAAATTAAAAACTGTGAATTTTACTATGAGTTTCTTTTTTTATTTTTATTATTAAATAATAATATTTCTTAATAACAAAAAATACACCAAATTGCAAATGTAAATAAGTTTATAAATATAACAGAAACTGAAATAAATTTATGTGTGTTATGTATTTTTATTAATATAATAGACGATATGTCTATTGTGAATTAAATAATATAATTTTTTGTTACTTTTTAATTGTTGTATTATTTTTCATCTCCTTTATTTAATTTTTAATAAAATTCTTTTTTTTTTTTTGTTAAAGTTAAAAACAAAAATTTATTTTATTGCTAAATATTTTATTAGCTTTTTTGAGAAATATACATTTGCAAAAGATGATCGGTATGCGCTCCCAGTGCTGCTGACATTCTGATCACAAAAACTGCTTTCTAAATTAATGTTTACACTTGTTGTGTCTGGTTGAGAAGAAGAACAATCGCATAAAACTAAAAAAAAATAAATAAAATAAATTGGTAATAATATTAAAAATCTTGTATACCCTTCACATTCTGGGATCGCAATATATATATATATATATTGTTAGAGCGCGACTGAACGTGCATTTTGAAAACCAAACCGGACCCGGATTTCGGCCAATTTTCTATTGTTCGGCCAAACCCGAGCACATACTCTTTTATTGCATTAATAAAGGTTTACATGTGTCAATAATTCATTTATTATATTATTGGTTTGATAAAAACAAAAAAATAACAACTTTATTAAATCATTATAAAGACGTAAACTGATGCTTTCAAAAAATAAAACAAAAAAAAAAAATAACAAAAACTCATACAGGCCAAATAAGAAAGAATGCACTAGTAATAAAACTATTATTCTGCATTTATGTAGCACTAAATAGCTGCATTTTTAAACATTTTAACACTGTCTATTTTTTTGAGATTTAGTAATGCAACTAATAGATTTTTATGAAGAGTTCGGTCAGTATTCGGTTAAGATCTGTGAAAACGCCGAACCCCAAACATAGTTTAAACACTGCTTTACACCGAACCTGAACGTTCGGGCGGTCTCTTTATATATTGCAAAACTACAAACTAATGTGAAAGGTACTAAAATGAAATTGATTTTTGCCCCTATTTAGAAAAGGCCATTTTTAAAAATTACAAAAAATAAAACTTATATTTTGGTTTGTATAAATTGTTGCAAAAAAATTTTTTTATAAGGTGCATTGTTTTAATTTAATAAATTAAGATTACACTTACATGAAGAATTTCGTTCTTTTGCAATGTTGTGGAGCACAGCCACAGCTACCACAATGTTTTTTGCAGTGTCCAGGTCTACTCGAAGCCTTTCAAAAATTGATCGAAATTTTGATTTTAGTTGCCCATTCAGACACTCAATTTTGCTTCTAGTAGCGATATGGGATTTATTGTATCTGCAAAGAATCAACTTAGATATGTATGTATAACGGAGACATAAAATAATTAAAAAACCTTTCCTCTTTAAGCGTCGAAGGGTTTCTAAACGGAGTCAATAAAATAGTTGATAAGGGATAGCCCGCATCTCCTAGTAGTACACCTTTATGCTGACTTTTGTTTTGTTCCAATTTTGCTTTTAGTTGGCATTCGGACCAAATTCGTGCATCGTGCTTTGAGCCACGAGATCTTGCCACTATATCTATTATTTTGCAGTCAGCATCACAAACAATCTGTAAAAAAATATATTATTAAATACATATCGATAACTTGATATAGTTTACTTACCTGCACATTTAATGAGTAAAATCCTTTTCTGTTTAAAAAATGACCTGCCATTTCGCGACCAACTTTGTTTGCCGGACACTTTATGCGTACATGAGTACAGTCAATTGCCCCTATAACATTTGGAAAATGTGCTATCTGAAAAAATCCTCTTTTAATCTCTGCGATTTCGGAGTTCTTTGGAAATTTTATAAAATATGGAAGTAATAACGCAATTTTCTTTGAAATATTTTTTATTATTCTTCCTACAGTCTGTTGAGACATCCCGTGAAGATCAGCTGCAACGAAATGTTACTTTTTTTACTTTTGTTGTATTATAAAAAGCAACTTCAAATTCTATGTGGCAACAGAGCATTTGGTGTGTTCTTTGTAATGCATGTTTTAGAGCTTTAAATGTACACACATATATTATATATGAAGCTGGCAGCCCCTGCACTTACCAATGTCACTTTGATGAACATTTCTTCCCAAAAACCGCAATGTGGTTAAAACTTGCAAGTCTTTGCTAATAGGTAAGCCTCTGTTATTAATTGGTTGGCTTACATCCAATAAATTTATGAGAAAGTGCGTTGCTATTTTATCTAGCCTATAACGCGAAAAAAACTCATTGTCGTCCAGCTCAAAGGGGCAAAAACGTTCCTTATAAAGCTTAGGCTTTCGTCCCTCACATACATCTTGTATAATGGCGAAATCATTTTCAATATCTTCAATTGAACACATTTTTTTCACTTTTACCACAGTTTTAAATAATTTACAAAAAATATTAACAAAAATAACTTAATTTAATATTTTGTTTACTTTTAGTTTGTCACTTTTCAAAATAAAAGATTTTCATTTAAGCGGCAAACAGCTGATAGAGTTAAAGTGATGTTAATTTTGTTAAAAACAACTTTAGCTGCTTTTAAGTTTAAAACTGACTTTAGCGGAAAAAGTATACTTTTTATTGTTTATAGTAACGGAAAAGTACACTTTTTAATAAATAACACCTAAAGTTAACTTTTATCTTGACTATGATTATGCGCCATTGATTTAAGTTCGGAACCATACTTGATGTAAATCAAAAAAAGAACTTGAAGGAACTTTCCGCACTGCAGCAGCATCTCTAGGCCACTGAGACACTTTGTTTTAAATGTAAAATAATATATTAGAACAACAAGTTTTTTCTGCTTGATTTGTAGAATTAATCTGAAAAGGCTTGATTTAAGAAAATCTAAATACGGTCGTACTTAAAAATTTCAAAAACGATTTTGGATAAATTTAAAAATAAAATGCTTGATTTTAGAATGTGATTTTTCTTTCTGTGTTCTGCTGTTATTTTAAAGTTTATCATGTACAGGCGTGGATCCATTTCTTTAAGTCTCAAGACACATTATCAGGGTCCTTATAAGAGATGAATTTTTTTGGAAATCTATATTCTGCTAAGTACATCACTTAGAATATGTAATCCACAAATAAATTTGTTGCCTTTCGATATCGAGTTGTTAAGCTTATAGGAATAACAAGGCGTTTGGTTTGCATTTTCTGATGTCTCTTGTATTTTTTGTGGTCCATTTTCTGCCAACACCAAAGGACACCCGTCAGTTGCAATTTAAACATTTTTCGAAATCAAGTCCGCCGTTTTTCAAAGCTCTTAAAACTACTGATGATAGTGTGCTCGCATCAATTGACACTCCAACGTCATAGCAAATATCATTTAAAGCCTCTTCAAATGCGTCGATAAAGCCGTTTAAATACCTCAAAGCTAAAGTAATTTGGCTTTTTCCTGATAAATCAGTGGTTTCGTCAAAAATATTTGAATAATATTTAGTGTCATAAATGTTTTTTAGTATAATTACTAAAATAACATTATGGCAACATCTAATTATTTAATTTTTTTCGTCTTTCAAATTTATATCAAAATAGTTGATTTGGAACCAGTGTGCAATGGCTGCATTAGTTGTACAGAAATGCACACACGAACATACTTACAGATGTGCGTGTGTGTGTGTGTGTTTATAAGAAAACTTTAGTGGAGTGTTAGAAAAACATCTTAAGTCGAGTTATTTTTATATGGAAAACAATTTCGACAACTAAAAAATTAATTTCTTTTATAAAAATGTTTTAATCAACCTTATAAAGACATTTTTAGTATTTGCAAGAAAAACCTTTTTTTTAACAAACAACTTTTCAGAAAACTTTTATACATTTTCCTATAATGAGTTAATATATTTTAGGTTCACCCCCTTAAAAAATTGTATAATATTCGTTACATTTTACTTATACATCTTTAATGGTTAAAATTAGAAACGTGTAAGTTAAATTGTAACTGTAAAACCTAGTCTGGTACGTTGATATGGGCCGGTGAAAGAAGTTTAAAAGATTTGTCTAATGGATTTTATTTTTTAATGTCGCCGTGCTTAAGATGTGTTCTTTGTTTTGTAGCGTTTGTTTGTTGTAAAATTAATGATGTTTGAATTTAATTCCTTGTAAGCACGTTCAGGAGAGCTTTTTTTCTATTGAAATAACAAATTGTTTTAACAAGACAATGGCCTACTTTTAATTTCTTCAAGACAACTTTTAACAATTTAATGGTAACATGTCCTTAGTTTCCATTAAGTGTAAGTTGAATATATTGGGAACATGGCCTGGTGCTTTAGAATTTCTTTAAAGAGAAAATGCTTTAATTATATTTTTTATGGTTAATTTAGCTTTTAATTGCTTGAAAATAAATAAACTCTAACTTTTATGTTTTTGTTTTAAGTTTACAGCTCCCAATTGCTGACGAATATGGCACTAACCATACGTACTACTAGGTGGGCCAAAAGAAATCCCCCTATTGGAAGATGTTCTTATATTTGCAAATGGCGGCCAATTTCAAATCTGTTTTGACATTTGTGAATTATACAGATGTAGAATACAATTGAAGAAGCCTTTGAGCGAAACACTCCTCAAGAGCGCGGAATAATCGTGTCTATTTTTTGCGTAACAGTTCGCCTGTGGTGTAGGCGCAGCGTAAATTCCGTCGCCGATTCCCCGGTCGTCGAGCACCGATTTCGCAAACACTACGCCGTTTTCCGATCAACCTCAAAGAGCATGGGATCAGACAAGACTCTGCAAAGAGTGACCGACCCCGGAGCGCCCATTCTGCTGAGAATATCCCCACTGTTAGCGAGGATGTCGAGCTGTCGCCAGAAACATCGACCAGACGCCATGCCTCGTAATAAGCCATTAGCCAATTTAACCGTTCCAGACTTTTTTTGTGGGGTTTTTTTAAGTCCCGTGTTTACGTGAACAAGCCTGAGACCCTGAAACCCTCAAGAGCAACATTTGACATGAGTGCGAGAATCTGTCGTTGAAGTTCTAGCTGAAGTGATGAAAAATGCCATAAAACCAGCCAGTAAAGCAATCAATTGTGACAGCGCCCAGTTGGTAGATATCATCTTCTCGACTTGGCCAATAATATTTCAAAGGTTCAAATAAACATAATCAAAAAACAGAATCAAAATATTTAATTTAGAAGAAAATGAGAGCTAAAAAATATCGGATGACTTCTTTTGGCCCACCTTATACTAAAGAGTTAATTTAACAAAATATTTTATGTCCCTTTCCAACTGATGCTTCACGAACGCCCCTATTAGCACAGTTTATGGAACGCACTAAAGTCTTAGCAGCGTAATGAACGTAAGTCCAACTAGCCCGCAACATTGGATCCGGTTACAAACAAACATTGGATCCGGTTACCCAATGTTAACCGTCTGGAACACGTAATCAAAGTTATGGTTAAGCAGTTGATCTTTTTTATTGCAACTATGACTAGCATGATGCAAGAAGTGCAAAAAGATGCAGTTTTATTTGCTGCAGGCTTTAATTAAAAGACCATACACTGCCACAGAGATGGTTTTAGGAACGCAAATGACATCCGCCATAACAAAGATGGGATCGAATATTTTTGAATAACCCCAAAAATTTATGTATTTTATGTTAAATATCGGAACTCATTAGATATCTTAAAGCGTCTTTAAAATAAATGATTATACTTGTTACGATACGAAAGATCCCAGAAATAGATTTTGTGGAGGCTTGGCTGTATTAATCGAATTGAGAGTCAAACATAATATGATCGGTAGTCTCTCTAAGCTTTTTATTCAAGCAACTAATATAATTCGTATTGAAAAAATTTTCCTCTTAACGCACCTTGAATAATGTTGAATAAAAATATATAAATAGATACGCTGCCGCATTTTTAAGTTAATGCAAAATTGTTAACGTTGTTGAGAAACGCATTAATTTTAATTTTTTTTATTTGCTTTTTTTGCATAAGTTTTAAGGTCACAGGGTTAAACACTTTGTATTGATATATTTTGTTTGCTAAAATACTTTGGGGTTTTTTTTAATAACTTAAGAAGCTTAAACGCTTAGTTACTTTCGTAATATTTATACAAGTTTAAAGCAATGTTGGCCAAGAGTGTCTCTGGAGTCCAAACACTAATCGGCTTCTACATATACACAAGACGAGTGCCCACAAAACTTGTGAAAAAGAGGGAAACATTATAGAAAAGTAACAACTACATAGGTAAATATTGTTTTATTTGTTTTTCTTTTCGACTATACACACTGGCCCAAAGTACCTATTTATTCTCATAAATCATATTCTCTCATCATACAGACATATGTGTAGACATATGTTCGTACATTCCCAAAAGTTATTGTATAACAAAAAATGGTCCAATTATCTCATGGCACATCAAGCAGTTACCCTTAGGCAATGCAATGGTTTAAGGTGTTTCAAAAGAAGGTTGCGGGTTCTTAAAGACTAGTAACAGCAGGTTTGCTCGTTAAAATGACCGCTTAAGTGAAGTGAGATTTACATTGGAAAACCGCTTAAACAGTGATTCAATGCGTAAATCAAAATCACTTTCTTTAAGTTCTAGGACGATTTGATTTAAAAAAAATGGATCATCAGATCCTTGTAAAAATTTAATGAAGAGTCGTTCTTGAAAGTCCCAGTAAGTCTACTCTTTTATTTATTAAAAACCGCAGAGTTTTACGTAAACTGCTTTCAAACAGTTCAATGATTCGGCAGTCCTTGAAGATTAATTGGGCCTTGGCCGTATGACATTCATAGCCGAAGCAGTTGCGTGGAATCTCTGCAGCCACGAACGAATTAAATTAAGACTCGACGAGCAATTACATAAGAATCAGTGCTACATCGTTAGTAAAAAATGCGACCAATCGATAATTTCAACGGCCCTACCTTTCTTTTGTACCGCTTATTACTTTTTGAAATAATCGTATTTTAAAATAAACATTTTGCACTAGATACCCTGTATTTGTTCTACTTTGTATTAAATTGTGTGTGTATGCTGCTGTTTTACCATTTGAGTTGACAAAGGCAACTCAAGGACAAATAATAGAAATAGCTATAAGGGTAAAGTGTTCTTCAATATTAAATTTATATTAAACCTTTAACAGACATACATTCGCACATACTTATGTATATATTTGTATGAAACATATGGAGAAAGAACAGTTGTGACAAGCTTAATTGTTCCCAATTAAAACTTTTAGTTCTAAAAATATATTTCATACACAAAATTAGATTTTCTTTTAAAAACTCTTTAAATAATTTAGCATCTTATAAAAAATTGGTTCTCATAACAAATCGAAATTATTTTAGTAAAGGGGAAAATTTTTTCCTTTTCAAATAACACCACTCGGTTTATACCCACAACTGTTTACTCATCAAGAATAAGCTCTTCCCAGGATACTTTTTTTTTTTGTTATTTTAAGATATTTTCCTGTTTTTCATTTTATTTTCCTTTTTTTATATTATGAAACCACTTAAAATAAAATATTTCTTTCCCCTGCTGGCATGATTATCCGCCCTTTTTGTTAATATCCTTTAACTCCTTTTTCCAAGAAAAACAAAGTTTCTCTTTAAACTTTAAACAAAGATATGAAATTTAAATGTACCATTTACACATTCAGTTAAGTATATTATTATAAGGATTTGTGATCAAGATTGTAGGAAGGTGTATTAAAATAAATATGTAATTTGAAACTGAAACGTATTTTTAAATAAGGAAGTTTTTATTTTGATATCGTTGCTGTTGGTGTTTGGTTTTCTTTTTTCTTATCGAGTGATTAGAATGCTGCCACAATAAGTCCTTGAAATATTATTGCGAATATTTTTTGTATGCATTAAAAATTATAAAATTTAAGAAGAGCAAAAAGATGGAATATTTTATTTTTAAATCTATTACTTTGTTTATTCACCTATATTCCCTGTGTAGTAAAACTCTTAAATATTATATAGATAATGAATTGGAGAGTATTTCTTAACGCATCAATTTTTTTTTTTTTTTGGAAAATATTTGTATTGTGTTAGTGAATTTATAACGTTAGATCAATTTTAAAAATCTAAATTAGGAAAAACCCCAAAAATAGTGTTTATCTATTCAAACGCCTGTTATAAATATTTCAAGGAGGCGGTGCTACACCTAAAACAATTTATATCGTAGTAAAGGAACTTGAACTTTACCTTTAACTTCGCTTTGGTTTTAAAAATTTTTGTTCGTTTTTCGTTTTGCCTTTAATACGCCTGTTAAATAATGTTTATTTGACTTAAAGAGGCTAGTAATATTAACGCACTGATCTCACAATCATAAGGTCCCTGGTTCGAATAGTTGCTGAAAATTGTAATGTATCCTAAAATTTGTTATATTTATAAATTGGATATAAAATGTAAATAATTAATTAATTATTTTTTGTGTATTTCCAACAGCTTTCCACATATTTACAAAATTTTCAGAAACAGATTGAAACATTTAGCGACTATCAAACTGTTTTAAAAATTTACACAATTTAATACATTAAACGAAACAAATATTACAAAAAAGACATTTCGCTAGTAATTTTATTGACTTCAAACCTTTTATTACAAACAATTGCAAGACTAGAAGCGATAATAAAAAGTATGTGTCGCAAAATGTATAAATTGAAGCAGTGAAAATTATACCCAAGATTGCAATAACAATGATATTGTGTTATCCTTGATACTGGCGGTATGCTCGTTTTAAGAAGTTCCTTGTTATTTCTATTTTTCACACTATTTATACAGTCATACCTTTAAGCAATTTAGAAAAAGAAAAGAAATTTAATCTTTAAGCAATATTGGAAAATATTTTTGTAAAAAAAAACAGTATAAAACAAATATACTCTAACCCGTGTTAAGAAAAATATATGGCAATAAAGGAAGTCGCAAAGGAGTAAAGAAAGATAAAATAAGAACTACAAAAATTACACATTCGAAAGCTTTTTAAGTGCTTAAAATTTTCTAAGCATTTAATATAAATAATTTATTAAATATTATCAATTATCTAAATATCTTACGCTCTAAATAAATATCGGACCAAAATTTAGAGCCTGTAGAGAAAAAAGGGCTAAAATCTGTGATCACTACCATTTTTGACCTAAAAGTCGATTTTTTGAGGATTTTCATATAAAAAACTTTAAATGCGTTTTTCTCGGAATCTAGAGCCTGTAGAGCAAAAAGGGCTAAAATCTGTGATCACTACCATTTTGACCAAAAAGTCGATTTTTTGAGGATTTTCATATAAAAAACTTTAAATGCGTTTTTCTCGGAATCTAGAGCCTGTAGAGGAAAAAGGGCCAAAATCTGTGATCACTACCTTTTTTGGCCTAAAGTCGATTTTTTGAGATTTTCATATAAAAAACTTTAAATGCGTTTTTCTCGGAATCTAGAGCCTGTAGAGGGAAAAGGGCCAAAAGTCGATTTTTTGAGGATTTTCATATAAAAAACTTTAAATGCGTTTTTCTCGGAATCTAGGGCCTGTAGAGGAAAAAGGGCTAAAATCTGTGATCACTACCATTTTCGACCTAAAAGTCGATTTTTTGAGGATTTTCATATAAAAAACTTTAAATGCGTTTTTCTCGGAATCTAGAGCCTGTAGAGGGAAAAGGGCCAAAATCTGTGATCACTACCATTTTTGACCTAAAAGTCGATTTTTTGAGGATTTTCATATAAAAAACTTTAAATGCGTTTTTCTCGGAATCTAGGGCCTGTAGAGGAAAAAGGGCCAAAATCTGTGATCACTACCTATTTTGACCTAAAAGTCGATTTTTTGAGGATTTTCATATAAAAAACTTTAAATGCGTTTTTCTCGGAATCTAAAGCCTGTAGAGGGAAAAGGGCCAAAATCTGTGATCACTACCTATTTTGACCCAAAAGTCGATTTTTTGAGGATTTTCATATAAAAAACTTTAAATGCGTTTTTCTCGGAATCTAGGGCCTGTAGAGGAAAAAGGGCCAAAATCTGTGATCACTACCTATTTTGACCTAAAAGTCGATTTTTTGAGGATTTTCATATAAAAAACTTTAAATGCGTTTTTCTCGGAATCTAGGGCCTGTAGGGGAAAAAGGGCTACAAAATGCGTTTTTCTCGGAATCTAGAGCCTGTAGAGGAAAAAGGGCCAAAATCTGTGATCACTACCTATTTTGACCTAAAAGTCGATTTTTTGAGGATTTTCATATAAAAAACTTTAAATGCGTTTTTCTCGGAATCTAGGGCCTGTAGAGAAAAAAGGGCTAAAATCTGTGATTACTACCATTTTTGAGCTAAAAGTCGATTTTTTGAGGATTTTCATATAAAAAACTTTAAATGCGTTTTTCTCGGAATCTAGGGCCTGTAGGGGAAAAAGGGCTACAAAATGCGTTTTTCTCGGAATCTACATCCTGTAGAGGAAAAAGGGCTAAAATCTGTGATCACTACCATTTTTGAGTTAAAAGTCGATTTTTTGAGGATTTTTATATAAAAAACTTTAATATTTTATACCTATGTGTATCTGGCAGAGAGTCATTATATCGTTTTTCTGGGACATAAGAAAATACGGTTGTAGATCCTTAAAACTTTAAAACTGAATTTAAATCGTTAAGCTACACTCAAAGAAATCCATTTAATATACTTACGAATTCGTTCGTACATTATAGGTAACCTTTCCTTGTTTCGCCCCACGAAATTTAACGAAATTCATAAAACAAAAACTTTCATTACTTTTGTAAAATTACAAAATTTAGCTTATTTTTATTTTTGTTGAACTAATTGTTTTTATGGCAAATATTTGCTTTTTTACACTAGCTTAAGTTTATTATTTTCATTTTTTTTATTAGAAGAAAGTAATATTTTCCGTTAGTGTTGAAAAGAAACTTTATTTAAAAGAGCAGGTTTTTTTTACTGATACTAGCCGAGTAGAATGCATTTTTGAAAGCTGCAACGCAATTTCATCATCAGTGCCCTGCGATAGTAATTATTGTCTTGTCATTTCTTTTTTGTTCTTTGTCCATTTTGCAGGCTTTAGAAGGAAAAATAATTTCGGGCAAGAAGTTAACATAAATGCGGTGATGCGAACGAATTCCCTCAACACCCAAGTAAGCCACGCCTGGAAAAACATCAGACATAAAACGTCGGGCTCTGCAAGCCAGCAGTAACACAGGAAATGATTCATCGCTTCAATGTTCACCCTGCATGCCATGCACTCGTTATACCCCGCCACTCCAATCCAATGGAGGTATGCTCGCAGGTTTGAGTGACACTCATCATCTTGCCTATTTAAGGCTTCCCAGCTTTCACAAGTTTCCTCCTTTTGGCCTCATTTGGGTCACCCCAGAGGATTCATTCCTATCTCTTAACAATCTCGTTATTACATTGCCCTCTAGAGGCATTTTTCGCCGACTCTCTCAGCCCTAATTGCCAGATAATTTGCCCGTTAATTTTCGACCATAACCTGATGGTCAGGTACCCATGTTATGTGAACCTATCCATATTGCGATTAGTCATCTATCATCCTCTTGCATTGCAACACCGGATTTAGAGAAACAATTTCAGGAAAATTTGTAAGGTGTAGTTCTAAACCTGGGCAAAGGACCTAAAAAATGTAGAATTAATTGTTTCAGCTTCATAGAACATATGAAATTTTTTTTGTAGAACTGTATGGGGCTCTAGGGCCGAAGGGACTAAGCAATGTTGTTAAACGCCCTAAAACCAGGACTTATTTTTGCATATCAGACCACAACACTGTTCTACAAGCGAAGGTCCATACAATCACGGAATATCTGTCCTGGCTTGGAGCATATGCAGATCCAACTGATGTTAACATCTGTACAGATAGCCAAGCGTCTATTTGGGGAATTATTCCATTGCTCCCTGTGGGCATTTTTCTCCACTTTACAACTCGGTTCTAAGCGCAACGAAAGGGCTACGGGCTCACCAAGTCAACCTCCCACTTTCTTCTAGTTCTAATCGCCAAGTTATTCGCCTGTTCATTTCCGACCACACCCTGAGGGCCAAACACTAATGTCCTGCGAACTTGCCCATAATGCGTGTAGTCATCTATCATCCTTTTGCACTGAAACACCACCCTAGATCCGGTGTTCACAGACACCCACCAAAATTGGTCTTATTTATTAACATTTTGTAGCAATGAATGTCCGACGGCCAGGGCCCAAGTGATCTTCAAGGACTCCTGAAAACATTGAACTGGTTGAAAGCAGTTTTCTTGAAAATCCGCGACCTTTATTACCAAAACTGCAGCCTTACTAAAACTTTCAAGAGCAATTATTCATAAAATTTTAAAAAATGATCTAAAGTTCCATATTTTTAAAGTTCAAATATAATAATTTTTAAAAGAAAGTGACTCTGATTTACGCAAAATTTTTTGTGAAGCGATGTTAGAGCATTTTTGCAGTTTAAATCCCATTTTTAAAGCGACGAGGCTTATTTGCACTTAAAAGGCATCACCAGCAAGCATAAATGCCGTTGCTGGTCTCAAAAACCCAACCTAGATTGAGATATCAAAGACCATTGAATTACCCAAGAATAGCCTTTCAATGTGCCTTATCCACGCATTCCACACAGCAAGAGCTTCGATGAATTTGCTACGGAAAAATTTCGAGCTCGCGCAGTTAAAAGGGTTCTTTTGGATCTCAACACTAGTAAGTCCCCTGGGCCGGATGGTATACCAGCACAGGTTTTAAAGGAATGTTCTTCGACGCTATCACGTCCATTAGCTAACCTTTTTAGCCGTATTTACCATGTCGGAGTATTCCCGACGTGCTGGAAAGTAGCTAATGTTACGCCGATCCCCAAAAAGGGAAAGGCTGAAAACTCTGAAAATTACCGACCAATAGCAATTTGTTCAGCGATCTCCAAGGTTATGGAGAGTATGGTTAACTACCGCCTGGTTAACTATCTGGAGATGAACGGTTTATTAAGCGACCGCCAGTATGGCTTTCGTAGAGGACGGTCTACGGGGGACATACTGGCCTTTCCGACAGAAAAATGGTGTACCTCAATTCATCATTTTGGCGAAAGTAAAGTGGTGGCTCTGGACATATCTAAGGCGTTTGATAGGGTCTGGCACTGTGCGCTTCTATCTAAACTAATTGCTTTTGGTGTCGGTGAAAAATTTTCTCGATTTATATCGAGTTTTCTCAGAGATCGCACTATTCGTGTTGTTATAGATGGGATCTCTTCCGACGAGTTCAGAATCAATTCAGGGGTACCGCAAGGCTCCGTCCTCTCTCCTACTTTATTTCTTATCTTTCTGAATGACCTTCTATGTCAAACTTCAAATCCTATTTACTTTTTCGCAGACGACAGCAGCATATGCCATTCATACTCTTTTGACCATAGGCCTAGCTCTCTGGAGATTGGAGCTAGTAGACAGAGTATGAATGTTTCGATTAACCGCGATCTGATGGTAATCTCCAAATGGGGCCGTGCGAATAGGGTCGATTTTAATGCCCGTAAGACCCAATGTTGTCTTCTGACACATAAACGCACAATGGACGATGCTGCCTCGTCTGTATTAATGGATGATATAATTATTGAGAGGACAGAGACTCTTGATGTTCTGGGCATGAGAATCCAGTGCGATGTCCGCTGGACGGAACACATTTTTCTTGTGTCGAAAGAAGCATCGAAATGTCTTGGTTTTCTTAAACGGTGTAGGAATTACTTTACACCATCTGATCTTCTCAATATTTATACCACCTATATCCGACCAAAAATGGAATATAACTCCCATGTATGGGCTGGTGCCCCAGGGTCTATTTTGGGGCTACTTGACCGCGTACAAGAACGAGCGAAGATACTCATCGGCGACGTTGTGGTATCTAACCGTCTTGACTCACTGGAACACCGTCGTGATGTGGGGTGTGTTTCGCTGTTCTATCGATACTATAATGGAATGTGCTCTGAGGAAATCAGGGAACTTGTTCCCGAGACCCGGAACTTTTTGCGTGATACACGTTTTTCTAGAAGAGCACACCCATACGTAGTCGACTGGCCAGTGAATCGCACCACTCATTACAGGGAGAATTCCTTCTTCGGCCGCACGGTTCGTATGTGGAATGAACTTCCTACTGATGTCTTTCCTGCCACAGTAAATATCGAGAAATTTAAATCAAATGTCCACAAACACTACTCCCTTTATCCTCCTTCCCATAACCTATTTTCCTGATACCAACACAATGCAATGCATGTGTAGGGGCCATCCCCTGAGTGCTGGTACTATTAAAAAAAAAAAAAAAAAAAAAAAAGTCCGCATTTTCGTTCTATCGTGAAATGTTTTTAATGAAACTTTGTTTTAACTATTACGTTTAAGTTTAAAAATATAAATCTGCCATCATACACGCCGTATTTTAAAAAATTTTTATTCTTTTAAATTCGAATCACCCATGAAAAACAACTACTTGTATTTCGAATCCCATGAAAACTTATTGAAATATTATATCCCACTAATAAGTGCATTCCATCCCGAATGGTTAAATCTATTTTTTACATATTGAACAAAACAAAACAAATTAAGTGTCGTATAAGCTCTGCCTTGATATAACATTAGCTTTATATTCACATTTTTTTCGGTTCTCTTGCTTTTAAAATATTTATCTTTAAAAAAATTAAAAACAAACACAGAGAAAACTTTCATGTTGAAAAGTGATATTCTTTGAGAATGTTTCTAACATTATTCAATTCTATCAATGCTGTGGTATTTTGTCAAATGTTTGTTTATTGAAAAACTTTATAATGGAGACGATAAGTTAGTTTATTGAAATTTTAGAATGCGTACAGAAGTTAAACAAAATTAAAAAATATATGAAAAGTTTAATGAAATTACTCAGAGATGACTTGTTATGATTTGTGGTGACGTTAAATTTTAGATTAAAAGAAGAGTAAAATTTTTCAATTTTCGTCAGTGGATTGCTATTTATGTTTTATGAGACGTAAAATTATATCCAAAGTGACTCTGATATCTTAAATTATTTGTAAGACGAAAGGAATATTGTAACAAATTTGTCCAGAGGTGTTCTTAAAAATATTGCGATAATTTAAAGTTGAGTGTTAAATTGTAAAGAATAATTTATTATGTTTACTACTATTGGAATGTTAAGCCCTAAGAACTTTCTTATTAAAAGTTTTTGTATTAAAAAAAATTAAAGTTAAAAATATTTTGGGTTAAACAATTTTTTCGAAAGTTTTAATAGATAAACTGGTTAAAGAAATACTTTTTGCTCAACATTATTTATTTCTCAGTGTAAATTAATGTCTTAGAAACTACTTATAGGGGAAATTTTGTTTTAATAAAACATATTTTGTATTGTTTTATGTAATAAAAATATATGGTAGTTAAACCCAACAGAAGTTTACAAAGAATTTAATTTATTAAAAAAAAATGATAATCCAATTATTATAGTTATGAACAATTTTTTTTATAAGAAAATAATAGAAAATAATAGAAGAACAAATGGAAATAAAATAATCCTTTATTGTATGTGGATTCAGTTTGGTCTAAGCAATATAGAATACGGATATAGTTTTAGTATTCGAATTATTTTTAAAATTTGTCAAAAAGTAATAAGCGGTGCAGAGGGAGGGGGCCGTCGTTGAAATTAACGATTATGCGGATTTGTCAATCCCAATGCCGCAGTGGTCGAGTAAGCAACGCGCGTTTGCTGGAGAGAGATTTTTAAAGAGTGATAATCCTTATGCAATTTGTCGTCAATAATTTTGTTTAAAGTTCTGTATTCGGCGAATACGTGATGGACCAAATGTGAAAATTTAATTCGTTCGTGGGTGCAGAGATTTCGCGCAACTGCTTCGGCTATGAATGTCCCACGGCCAGCGCCACATTGATCTTCAAGGACTCCCTAAAACATTGAACTGGTAGAAAGCAGTTTACGTGACAGTCTTCGATCTTCAATACGGAAAAGAGAAGCCTCACTGAGACTGTCAAGAGCGACTATGCATGAAATTTTAATAAGTGATCTAAAGTTCTATCGTTTTGAAATTTGAAGCGTTTAAGAACTGAAAGAAAGGGACTTTAATTTACGCAGAAATTTTTGTAAAACGCTGTTGAAGCGTTTTCGCACTGTAAATCCCATTTTTTGGAGCGACGATGCTCATTTCCACTTAAACGGTCACGTCAAAAAAACAAAACTGGCGCTACTGGTCTCTAGAAACCCGACCCCCTCGATTGAAACATCAAAAACCATTACATTTCCCCCAGATAACTGTCTACTTTGTCCACGTGTGAGATAACTAAACCATTTTTTTTTTCGAAAATTCTCGAAACCAGGCGACGAATGGCAAAAGTGAAAATTATCGGCGCATGATTTCGGAATTGTTTTTGCCAAATCTGCGAGCCCATCCAACCACGTGGCTTGAGCAGTATGCGGCAACTGCACACACAGCCGGAGCTTCGATGAATTTTTTTGGAAAACTTAACCTAAAAACTAATCAGTCGCCTTGGGGATATCCAATGGCTACCGAAGCCACCCGATCTAAACTACACGGAGTCTTTTTAGGGGGTACCTCAAAGAGAGTGTTTTTATTGACAATCCCCAATCCCTTGTGGTTTTAAAGAAAAATATGTGCTAAGAAATCAGCTCGATTGAAACAAGTTTACTGCAGCATATTGCGCAGAACACAAGGCTCAGTTTTTAACAAAGTTTTCAACTGGACAAAAGACAACTGGATGACATTCTTTTTAAAAATTAAATCCGCATTCCCATTCTATCGTTCAGTGCTTCTAATAAAACTTTTTTTTTTGTCAATTACTACGTTTTAAGTTTCAGTTTGAATATATAAATCGGCCACCAGACACCCTCTAGACCAAATTTTTATTTAACTTACAGTAGTTCAGAATAGGAAGAAAGCTGACAAAATAGCGTAGCTGATTTCGAAAATGAATAACACTTGGCTAGTATCGGAATTCCTTAATATTTATTAAAAATTTCCCTTCTTAATACAAATAAGTAGAGAAGATTATCTAAAGCAATCTTGTTTGTCGAATGACAGGATGATAAATAATATATTAAAAAGGATTTAATAAATTTGGTGTGTTTCGATGGATGGCCAAAAACAAAATAAAAATATAAGTAATGTTACCAACAACTGTACTAAACGAAAATATGTTCAGTTAATTTTTTGATATAGTCCCCATTCAAATGTTATAACGTAGCTATAATCGTTTACTTCAGCTGCAAAACCTGTCGCGTAACATACCAAAGCAAGTAAAATGTTTAAGTCGTTAAAGGCCGACCAAATTATATCCTACCACCACATTTGTATTAATTTTTTTATTAAAAAAAAATATACTCAGAATAATAGTTGACTTTGAGAAGGCAAAGAAATATTCAAGCCCTTTATAGCCCAAAGTGATTATAGCGGGAGGATATTGTATGGGGCGGTATTAAATAAAAGAACTGATTATTATTACAAACCATAGTCTTGCTGCCAGTGCCAAAAAAACTTATCTGTGCTAAATTTCATCAAAATATCTTGCAAATTTCGACCTTTATTTCGATCACAGAATACATGAAACCCCCTCTATCACACAAGTGGCGTGGGTATAAAAATATGTTTATCCTTTTTCCTGGCCTTTTCTTTTTTCAACATAAATTTAAAACTCACAACATAATAACTCAAAAAGGAAAAAGAAAAACTTTTTCCTAAAACTTTTTTAAACTATAAAATATTCTTGCCGCGTAGAAGATTGAAATAGCTTTACAAATATGTGGCTAATCCTTAAGTGAGAACCAGTTTCTATAATAGAAATTTTTTTATTGTTTTTTCAGAAATGTGTAAAAATTATACTTTTGCCTACACATGATTTGGTATAAACACAGTAATCCATTTGAATGTATAAATGTTTAAATTATGATTTTTCATATTTTTTGTTATCAATCCTTTCAACCAAAAGCACTATGAAGCATTTTGTATGCTTCAATACTATCAGTGTTGAAAATCTTTGAAAAAGGCATTGATATTCAACACTTTATTTTCCCTTCTTTTCCTTTAGATCATGATGACTATGATTTTACGTCAGTATAATCACGTTGCTTAAGTAGTTTGTTAAAAAATAAACAGAATTTTTTAAGTAAACAAATACATTTTTTATTTATGAAATATGCTTGATGCCAACTGGTTTGAAAATTTTGAAAAACTTTTAAGGTCAAGACAAAAATAAAGCAAGTTTTAAAACTTTTTAAATGTGGGTACTAAGCAGTATCAGCAGCGTACCAAAAAAAATTCCCTACACGTTCAAAAATTTCCCTTACGAAAATCTCTCTGAGTATTTGTCATTAAAATGTAGAAATAAACCAATAGTTGTTAAGAAGTAAGAGCGCTATATTCGACTGTACCAAATCTTAGATATCCTAGACACTGGCCTTTCGAGTCCCGAACTTTTTTTTTGTTATCCACTTTCTTATTAAAGAAATATTTCTAAATTTTAAATAGGAGCCGGTGTCATATTTTACCATTTTTAGCGTGAGTAGGAAAGTTTTTAAATTTTTTATGTCAACCAGTGGTGGTGCATATAGGAGGTAAATATGTTTTAGAAAAATGTTTCCAAGGAAAACTGAGTTGGGGTCGATCCTGCTTAGTACCTATCCACGGGCACCCTGGAAGCTGTTGGGGGATTTATTGAAAATTTTACCGAATTTTGTATGGGAGCGTTGGAGATAGGGGGTAAGTATATTGAAAGAATATGTTTGGAAGAGAAATTTAGTGGGGGTCGGCCGTAGAATTTATCCCTCTTAGTACGACTCTGGGTAAATTATGGGTGTTTTCACATTATTTCTGTGTATTTTGTATGGCAACCCTCTAAGGTAAAGGAGGTAGGCGGAAAGTATGTTAAGAAATATGTTTAGAAGGGGAAGCTAATGGGGGTCGGTCGTTCACTTTATTTCCCTAAGGCCGACTTTGGAGAAATTATGGGCGTTTTTACATCATTAGTTAGTAGTAGTAGGAAGTATGTTCTAGAAATATGTTTTAAGGGGGAATTTAATGGGTGTTGGCAGCAAGCTTTATTGCTTCAAGTGGTTGGCGTGTTTACATCATTTTATGTAAATATTGGATGAACCCCCCTTTAGAAGATGGGGATAGGGGGAAGTATGTCTTAGAAATATGTTTGGAAGGAAAAACTAATGGGGATTAGTGGTAAATTTATTCCTCTAAGGGCAGCTCCGGGGCAGTTGAAGGGGTTTTGATCCTTATTTTTTTTAATTTTGTATGGCAATCCTTTTAGGGCTGGAGAGAGGGGGTTGAGTATTTGCCACAAAAATGTTTGGTGGAAAAATTAACTGGGGTCGGTCTTACATTTGACCTTTGGAGGAGCACTTTGAAACTGTGTGTGGGGATTTATTAAAATATCCTAAACCTTGTATTGGAGCCGCTAAGGCGATGGAGATAGGGGGTAAGTATGCTCTTGTAATATGTTTGAGACGGGAAACTAATGGGGGCCGGTCGTACACTTTATTTCTCTGAGGCCGACTCTAAAACGTTACTAGGGATTTTACATCATTTTTGTTAACTTTGTGTGGCAACCCCCTTGGGTCAGTTATACATTTTATTCCTCTAACGGTGACTCCGGGAAGTTGTAGGACTTTCACTCAAATTTTTTTCATATTGTATGACAGCCCTGTTAGTGGCTAGAGATACATTCCACAAAAGTGTTTGGAGGGGAAAGCTAATTGGGGTCGGTTTTACTTTTGACTTTTGAAGGAGCACCATTAAAGCTGCGGGAGCGATTTAAAGAAATTAAATGAAATTCAGCTTTGTTTTGGACAGAGATATGGTGAAAGTATGTTCAAAATAATGTTCGAGAGGAAAACTAAATAGAAGTCGGTATTATATTGTATTCATGTAGAGGTAACACCGGGGCAGTTGTACAGGATTTTATTTACAAATTTTAGAGAAATAAGCAGAGGTAGTCGTGGGTTTGGCTTATATTTAGGTCAGATATCGGCCGACTTTACCGTTTTATACGTAGACTTATACGTTAATTGATCGACTATTTTTTTAAAAATGAGTAAGTTATTTTTCCTCAGGTTGGTCGTTTTAACATGAAATCACTACGTAAATCACTAAGTAATGAAAAATAATTGCATGTAATTTTATTTGTTATTTTAAAAGTACGCAATGTAATTTCTTTGTACTAAAATTCAAAATGAAAAACTTTATTTGTTTTAGAAATAAAAAGATTTATATATTTCTTATGAACTGATTTTCTGAAATGGTAGTGCTCTTCAAAAATATGTGTATGACAAACCATATTTTGATTAGCTGTCGTGCGCTTAAATTGTCGGCATTTAATACAATGTGTTCTTCTATGTTATCTAATCCCAGCTTCCTTTGCTCCTTTGTCAACTTAACATGACGTTATGCCACTCTATATCCTTGGGCGCAGTGCAAGGACTGCCATGTCTTTTGCCCCTCCCAAATATTCCCTTATAAGTGCCGTGGCCCCTATTACTACCCGAACCTCAATTATTATATGTATCCCTTAGCAACGATTACCACATCCATCTCCAATATCCTAAAAAGATTGCAATATCATGGTCTTGGCTCTCGTGTAATATAATCATAATGTGTTCGTCGTAATATTTGATTGGGGAATGGAGTCATATAAAGTTGATGTTGAAAATCCAAAGTGGGTCTGGAGACAAGGTGTTTAAGGCGTCACCTAACTACAAGAGCACGTCCAAACTCACGTCTTATTTTATGTCAGCTTTAATACAGCGTGTTGCGGTTTGTTATTGTTTTATTCCTTTAACATCTAATCGCACTTTCTGTAAGGCTGATATATTGGCCTTATTCTTTTGAAACATAACCGCCAGTACATACGTTGCTCCTTCTCTTAATAAAGTTAAGCTAGTTTCAGCAGATGAATTTTTACGAAGGTGAGTTACACGCCTAACACTTAAAGCAGTTTTGTCGTTTTTGTAAAAGCACGGCGCATTTCCCCTTATTAACTTTAAAAGGTGTTAAAAGTAGCTATCCCAAAATATACTAAGAGGGGCTCGGTGTCCTGCGTAATCATTCAGGGTTTGGGGTTCGCAAAAATTGCAAAATTAAAAAAATTATTTACGACAAATTTACGATTGAGACACATTCCTCAAAAACAGTTGGTTAGAAATCCATTTTTTTTACTCAGAGAAAAGCAAAATGTAAATATGTTTTCTTTTTGTAAATTAGTTTTTCTAAAACTTTTTATTATATTGAGAAAAAAATTTTTAAGAAGAAACGTCCAAAAAATCATTGTACGTTTAAAGAATTGGTTAAAAGAATATCTCACATTTATCTTAATATTGCAATTATTAAAGCTTTGTTACTACAACATACCTAAAAAAACACTAATACATTGAAGCATAGGGATAAAATTTCTTACCACCTTAAACATCCCTGTGGGTATGTGACTTGATTTTAAAGCAATGTACAACGCACCAACAATGTCTATAGAAATAAAATATTAACACAAACTATTGTGTCAATAAAGAGCCACTTCTAAGCTGTTTGCTGAAATTATTATGTTTTCTTATTGGCAAATATCTAGAAATTTTTTTTTTGTGCGTTTAAGTATAAAAATGAATTTCTCATATCCTGGTAATCAAGTGTATGTCATGTAGAAAAACTATTACATTGATATTATATTTGCAAACATACATTTGTATTATAACATTTAACATATTGATAAGGGTTTATATGACTTTCTTATTCCGTTTCTAATATCCTCAATATATATGAATGTATGTAAGTTGTTATGTATATAAGTAGCAACCGTATGGGGAAGTCGTTTCAACTAAACCATCCCAAATGTAATACTTTTAGTATTTCGTTTCTTTAAGAGCGGAGCTTATCTTAAGTAAAAGCATTGTTCTTCCGGTATCAATAGAAATATTTTTGTATAAAGGAAACTAATATTAAGAAGACAATAAAAACTATTTACGAAACCTTTCAATATGTTCGTTAAAAATGACTTCATATATCGAAAGTCGTTTTAGTATTTTGGGGCTAAATAGAGTATTAGCGGTTTTTAAAGCTTTTTATATAATTTTTTTCATAGAAACCTCAGCAAAAACCTGTTAGACTATACAAACATATGAGTATAAACAAGTAAGAGCGTTATATTCGGCTGTGCCGAATCTTATATACCCTTCACATTGGTCTTTAAATATACCCAGCCGAGTAATTTTGTACTGCAAATAATATAATAAAAATCCTTGTGTGAGTTTTAAAGTCCATAGAAAACTTTACAAATTTTTAACGTTCGTATGAATAATAGAAATAGATGAGGAACGTTTAAAGTCGACAGTAATGCAAGTTTTTGACATTATTTATATTAAAAGGTTAATAAAAGTTGTTAATTTTTATGGGATGTTCTAGTCCACCTGCTCCTCTCCAACTTTTTTTCCAAAATGTATGAATTATTTGATTATTACTTTTTGTGGAATATTCGAAGTCGATAGTTGTTATAGTTTTTCAGATGTGGCGTATCGCACCCCTTCCCCTGCCCCTGCCCAAAAATACTTTTTTTTGAATGCAGGTCTTATCCTGTTACTTTTTGCAAAACATTTGAAGTCAATTTCTGTTATAGTTTCCTAAATTTAGCATATCGAAAATTTTATAAAAATTGTTAATTTGTATGGAAGATCCCCTTTGTCCATCCTCCACCCAAAAAATTTTTTCTTCAAATCGTAGGCTTTGTTGTCGAATTACTTTTTGTAGAACATTTGATGTCGATAGCTGTTATAGTTTCTAAGATATAGCGTATCGAATATTTCATAAAAATCGTTAATTTGTATGGGAGCTACCCCTTGTTCACCCCTCACCCAAAAAATTTGTTCTTTAAGGCGTAGCCCTTATTGCCCAATTACTTTATGTAGAACATTTCATTTCGATATCTGCTTTAGTTTCCGAGATATAGCGTAACGAATATTTCATAAGAATAGTTAATTTGTATCGGAGCTACCCTTTTTTTGCCCCCACCCAAAAAATTTTTTCTTTAAGGCGTAGCCCTTATGGCCCAATTACTTTTTGTAGAACATTTGATTACGATATCTGTTATAGTTTCCGGGATATAGCGTAACGAATATTTCATAAAAATCGTTAATTTGTAGGGGAGCTACCCCTTGTTTTGCCCCCACTCAAAAAATTATTTCTGAAGAGCGTAGCCCTTGATGTCCAATCACTTTCTGTAGAACATTTGATTACGATATCTGTTATAGTTTCCGGGATATAGCGTAACGAATATTTTATAAAAATCGTTAATTTGTATCGGAGCTACCCCTTTTTTTTGCCCCCACCCAAAATTTTTTTGCCCAATTACTTTATGTAGAATACTTCATTTCGATATCTGCTATAGTTTCCGAGATATAGCGTATCGAAAATTTCATACAAATCATTAATTTGTATGGGAGCTACCCCTTTTTTGCACCCACTCAAAAAATTTTTTCTTTAAAGTGTAGCCCTTAGCGTACAATTACTTTTTGTAGAACATTTTAAGTCGATAGCTGCTATAATTTACGAGATATAGCGCATAAAATATTTTTCCATATTTGTGCAATTGTCCTTTCTGAAAAAACTTTTTTCGTTATTTAGGTCCCTTCTTTAGAAGTATCCGTGCCAAGTTTTGTGGCAAGAGTGACTATACTTACTGAGATATATAGGGATATATGCACGAATTTTGTCCTAAAAAAAGGGGTTACTTTGGGTTTTCGCTTATATCTCTGTCAATAGTGAACCGATGTTGCTGATTTTAAATAGCGATTGTTAGCGGGATATTTCCAATAGTTTGACACCATTAACTGGTCTGTATCTTTTTATTTGACTCCAGAAACTTGATTTCAACAGACGGACAGACGGACTGACAGGCAGACGGACAGACGGACAAGGCTATATCAACTTCCTTATCTATAAGGATCCAGAATAAATATACTTTATGGGGTCGCAAATGAATAATAAAGAAATTACAAATGGAATGACAAACTGATATATACCCTTATCACTATGTGAAGGGTATTAAAAGCGAAAACAGGCTACATCAAGTTGTAAAAAATCTTATAAAATATCACAACATGCGCCAAAAAAAACTTTTCCCAATTCTGGTGCTGTGTTTTATATTTATCGGTCGCTTAAACACAAGAGCGTTCGATTTAGCCTCATTCTCAGTTGCCAAAAAGCTTATTAAAAGTATTTTATTTATAGGGTTGTTGTAGGTTAAGTTTGCCTATATACATTTTCATTGGCTTTTACACCTATTTGCTCTGTTTTTATATAATAACTTCAACAGACTTATCTTATTACTATTAACTTATTATTATCTTAAATTTTTCATTATAAACAAATTAAAACATGCAAGAGTTCCTTAAAAAGCTATTGGCGAAACAATGTTTGTTGAAACTCTTACATATTTAAGTTTATTTAAAGTAATTCTCAATAAGTTTATCGTAAGAACTTAATTGTTAGTCTGGTACTGACTGGACTAGTATTAACTATTTAGTTTTAAGATTTGAAAACTTATGGTTAGTTCGCTTAAGCGAAGATTCAATAATAAAAATTGTAAAAGAAAAATTATTTAAAAGCAGAAAATATTCATGAAGGTTTTAAAGAATTTTGTTGAAGTCTATTGACGATTTGTTTTAAGAACTAATGAAATGTATATATGCAAACTTAATCTCTATAAATAAACTAAGAGAATTATGTTCGAATTGATAATAAAATTTGGAAACTGTTAACATTTTTTTTTAATTTATATGGGGACTTCCGCTCGCCTTGCTGCTATCCAAGTAATCCTTTTAGAATATACATATCCTACTGGAACTACTTTGTACCTAAATAAAAGTCGATTGTTGTTATAGTTTTTCAGCTTAAACGCATGAAAATTGAGAAGTAGGCTTTCGTTATAACATAAGTTACAAGGTAATGAGGTCTCTAAAATAGAATAATTGCATATTGGTAAAGGCCATATTTGTTACATTTGTAGTTTAATATGCAAAAATAAAATTATAAGATCGGTTTGTACAACATTTTTGCTTTGAAAACTTTAAATTTTTAATATGCTTTTCAGTTTTTAATTGAGAACTAGATATTAAGTTGAAATTTGTAAGTGAGGGTCGTGAATTTTGTACAATTTGACCATAAATATCTAGTTATTTGGTCAAAAGTAGCTTCGGCTTTTAAATGTCAAATATTACTTGCAAGCTCACTTGTTAAGTAAATGTTTTGCTGGGTTGTGACACCGGTGGCTGTATTATCTGAGATATAAAGAAAAATGTAGTCTTAGGATTTTGCCTTTATCTTGATCTATTCTCAACTAACCTTATCGATTTTAAACAGAGTTCCAACTAGGAATATTTCTAATAGCTTAGCAACCAAATTTTTTACTTTCTTTTGCTCCGGAAACTTTATTTCATCGGACGGGCAGATTGACATATGTAAATTATTAAGCCATTTACTTCCCTATTTATAAGAATCCAGAATATATGTACCTATGGGGTCGCAAGTTGATACTTAAGAACTTACAAACAAAATCACAAACCCTTATCATTTTGTAAGTAGTGTAAAAAAGGGCAGTTTTGCTCACAACCGGTACAGTTTCTATGCAAATTTATTTAAGCACTTGCTTAACGCTTAATTAAGGTAATTTCCTCCACCGACTTACTAAAATTTTGTAAAAATTTACAAGGCTTTAATCGCCATATGGTTAATTAAAAAAGTTAACTGAGCCACGCCCCCAAAAATTAAAAGCTCAGTTTACATTATTTTGCTGCTACGATTATTGTAATGGCATCCAATATAATAAATCTAGAGGAAAAAAAGAGGACAGTGCCACTCCAACAAATGCAAATGCTTAATTGTGGTACTTTTGCTGCTAGATTTTTATAAAATTTTAAAATCCTTTTGTACTCTTAGTTGGCTTTTGGCCTTAAGCAGGATGAACAGAATTCAATTTCAAAATTCTAGACTCATAATTTGTATATTTTCTTAGTAGTTCTTACTTAGTTAAACCCCGGCCTCAATCAAGGTGCATTGTTTTTTTTTTAAATTTTTAAATTCATATCTCAAAAATGCAAAAAGTACATAAAAGGTACCAAAATAAAATATATAATTTTTTTATTGAACCTCATAAGCGCTACTTAATCCAAAAAAGGTACCAAAAAATTATTTCTCTATCTTTATTGTTGCAAAGAGTACCAAAATACAAACTTTACTCTTTTCTCTACCCATGAGGGATCAATATTTTAGAAAAGTATCCCATGCGTATTGATATGTTTTCGAGATCTGTTAAAGTTATTTTTGTTCATTATGATTAATTTATTGGTTCGAAAGTTACATAATGAAACTAGAATTTAGTATTTACCATATTTTAACTCCCAAGGGTGCAAAATTTAAAAAAGGACCAAAGACGGTTCCGTTTATTTTTTTGGGTAAAATATAATACTTTTTAACTTATTTTTCTATTGTTTATAGTTAAGGAAATATAAACATACTTATATATCTATTTTGCTCACTTTTACCCCTTAGTGGTCCAAATATTGTCTTAGGGGATCTGTGCATCCGGTGAGGTGACTTCAGTCTAGGTTTCGAGCCTCTAAATTTACGTGTTTAGGCTGTACAATGGTCAGTCAATCAGTCATTTAGTAAGCCTCAAACGCTATTCCTTTATGCATGGTCAACTCCACGTAAAACGAACTAAAATGGGGAAAATCCGTTCTCTTCTTTTAAATTTTTTTTTTATCTAGGAGGAAATTATAATAACCTAATTGTACAAAATTTCTCCATATTTTATTTTTTTTTCTATGACAAGAGGTTAAGATTACTACTTTCTTAATATTCGATTTTTCTTATACGTTTTGTTGAAAATGTCACATTCATCACATTTCTAAAAGTTGCTTGCTTAAAAATATCTTGAAACGAGGTTTCAAATACCATTAAACACTTTAAGTGACCATTTAAAAACAAAAACTAAGTCCACTCTTTAGAACATTTTGCAAAATTTTTACAAAATTCTCTTAAACTAAAACTTATAGTCACACCTGTCAAAATCTTTTAATGGTCTCTTTTAGCAGAAACTATGTTCTTTCAACCTCTACTCACATATATACGTTTAAGAACATATCATTTTGGTAAATCGTAGTATATTTTTATATAAAAGTTTTAAAATTCTTAAGATATGTTATATTAGCAAAACTGTGCTTAAAATGGTTTTACCCATTACAATGGGATTATCCAAATGTATATTATATTCGCTATCGGTATACACGATAACATAAATAATTATGGTGCCACATATATGTTTACATCAGCAATTTGTAGCAGCTTCCCCTTTTTAATAATTTTTGTAGCCATTTATTACACCCATTTAGTTTATGAATGCAAAAATTATAATTAAACTTAACAAAAGCAAAAAATAAAACATTTATATTTAGATGTAATTAATAGAGACTTTATAGAAATAATTAAAGCTTTTACATTTTAACATCTTTTGAATATACCAAAGATATTAATTAGAAATGGTTTGTCTCACAGCCCAACTCCTTTGTTTTCCAAAGATAATAAACAAAACAAAAATTACAATTTCGTTATATTTCAAAGATATTACATTTGAGCAGAGAAGTGTAATTAACAAATGGCTTTCAGGTGTACAAGGCGTAAAGTTAATTAAGAAATTAAAATGGCAACTGTTTGCAGAAGAATTAAATAGTAAATGGGCAAAAATATAAAATAAATAACTGAATGGATACTTAAAATATGTGCTTATTTATGGTGAGCTCTAACTACGCAGTTACTTATTTAGGTGACACAAAAGCGGTTGAGTAAGCAAATGTACTAATTTATAGAAGAAAACTTTGTGTCAATTGTTTAATATATATAAAAATAGTTGTTGACTGGCTTAGGATGCTAACAAGATAAACACTTTTTTATGAAATTTCATTAAGTCTAACAGACAAACCTAAGCCAGAGCAGCAGGAATTTTTTGCTAATCATATATCTTCATGCCCATACAATTTGTATGAATTAAACCGAAATAAGTCGGTTAAAGTAACTTAATTGGTAGGTGTTCTTTGGCGCTACTGTGTAACTAACAGTTCAAAAATTGCTTAAAATAATTGAGCCAATTACACAATGAAAAGCTGCAAATAAAGCAACACTAGAAAATTATTGCCAGAAATACTGTCAAAGGCACCAACGAGGCAGGATAGAATAACGCAATACAGCTTAGCTTGTCTGGCCAAAAAAATTCCGAAATGTACTTTTTGTCACTAAGTTGACACCGAGTTTAATAATTATCCGAGAGGCAAATATTTTAAAAAAGCACCAAAAATATTTTTTTTTTATTTTTTTTAAAACCACTCAAAAGTATTTTGAATTTTCTTTCTAAATTTTTCGGCTCAGAAGTCACAAAAAGTACCTGTAAATACCAATATAGAATTTGCACCCATTCCCCCATTTCTTTAGCCTTTTTTCATACAGAGCGTTACTATTTGGCCTTTTTAGGAATCTAATTTTCAGATAAGCAAAATTATTACTTAAGCGGAAATTGTTCTACAAATTTTTTTTAAATTCATCCATTAGTAACAGGGATTCCATAAGCCCTTATTCTGGAAGAAAAAAGATTTTGTGGGCGTTAAATACAATAAATTTTTGTTTAGGGTATATTTAGTGTATTTATTCTAGAGTCAGTCTTCAAATATTCAAGTAAATATTTTTTCTCTTAATTTTATCTATATTTGTTCATGTGTCTTCTTCGTGCAAATTTCTAAATTCAAATTAAACGTTTCTTGTTTTCTCTCAACTGACATGATTTTTATGGGCTGCCAGCCTTAAAGTATTTTTTTATCCAGCCGCCAGCTTATACATACAACACTTTTAAACTTTATAAATACAATGCTGATATGCACGAGTTTGATGACAAGAAATCAAATCAATGTCTGTTGTCATCGAACACGTATTTATTCTATGACGTACGTGTAATTGCGTATTTCGCATTCTTCACATTGAATGTTCAACTTGTTTTTTGCAAAAAAAAAAAAAATAAAAAAAAATAAGAAATTAAATTTTATTTATGATAAAATTTGTATAAACGGAAAATCAGATTTCAAAAATTTATTTAAAATACAATGGAAACGTGACCTATTAAGAAGTAAAATACATGAGAAATAGAGGTTATGGCGGCTGGATAAATATATGCACGTATGTGTTTGTGTCAGATTATATTTTCGCGATTAAAAATTGCTTAAAGTTTACTAATGATTTTCGTTGTGTGCAATAAACATACTTAACTACCTTCATAAGTACATATTAGAGACCTGCGCCAAGTCCTATTCAAGCTAATTCAAGAACCGCATAATTTTCTAATTCTTGTGTTATTGTGCGGTTAAACGGTTTAAGTGCTGAAATGTAGAGTAGCTTAAACAGTTTTTGTGCTGCTGTGTAGAGTAGCTAAGAATAAAGAGTGGTGTCGAGACTGTGGTCGATAAAAAAAATTACTGTGCCTATGGTGTGGCAACAACAACAAAGACTTAAGAGTTATGTTGTTGTTATGTTTACATATAATAATACACACAATGTTGAATGGGTACATACACAAGCAAACATATACACAAGCAGGCAAATCAATATAAAACTCATGCGTAATTACATTACATTACATCATATGAACATTCAAAATCAACCCCCGTTTTTTATATTTATCACACCAGGAACATCCCGCCAACAGTAAAGTTTCGAGATGAATCTAAATGGAAGTGTGCGATCATGATGAATCGATGTGCCGTGGTTGTTTGCTTAAATGCGCTTAACTGTGAATATATTTTTCATTTAAGTTAAGTTAAGTAAACAAAAGAGATGGCGAACAATACAACGCAGTACTTATTTTTGTGTGTGCACACGTAAGGTATATGAAATGAATTGAAAATTCGAGATGATGCCTTATTTAGTGTCGTCTTGGGCTGGCCTCTAGTACATATGTAAGTACACATGCACCCTGCAGAAAACGCGAATAGTCCGTATATGTGAGTATGAAGTAGCCCATAAAGGCGTACGAGTACCCCCAAAATAGCTTAATTGTATGTAAAGAACAATATCAATTAAACATTACGATGTTCTAGAGCCGAATCAACCAGCCCATCTTTGCATTACATAGCAGTAGTTTGAAAACTAGGCTATGGCTCACCATAGATAACTAGTTTTATAACTACGACAACTCATTATCCGAGCGTTAAGACATGAATACCTGTCGATTAACTACACCTTCTTGTTTAACAATGACACGGCCCATCCCTGCATTACATCGCAGCTTGTTGTAACAAGTCCGTTTCAACTAAAATGGACCATGTAGACCTATACTTTTTGCAGGGTATACGAAACATAATTGAATTACACTTGTATTTATAAAGATCCTTAATTGTTAAATAAATACATACACATCGTTTAATTAAGAAAGAAAGGCCATAACTTATATTGTTTAAGTTGATATTTTTCGGCTACTTGTAATATAGACTATTAACCAAAATAAGCAATAGCCTGGGCTTCCAGAAAAAAAACACGAGTTAGGGCCTTTCTATATTAAGGTAGCGGTATTCTAAGATTTTATCCATACTTTTAATTAATTAGTTACTCACATGTAAAATAACTACTATTTCCGTTTTCCTCCGAAAACGCACAAATATTTTAATTATATTTTATAGTTTTAATTAAATTAATCGTTAACTGTTAAGTACCTTAGGCATTTAAACGAATATCCTTGGAAATATTAATTTATTCGTTAATTAACGTACGTGTGTAATTCAAAACATATACATACTTATGTATGTATGTAATTTGCAGTTCTTTTGTTAAATAATTAGTTTTGAGAAGTGCGCAGTCCGATTTTTACATAAGATATAATATGATTAAAATTTTTGCCTAATCGAACAGTTTTTAATCGCCCCGCACAGAGGTGAAAAGGACAGTGTGCCAAGCTTTCAATTTTATACCACATAGTCTATATATATATATAAAGGAACAACGAACGCTACTGAGTGAATGAGTGACTGCCTGAGAGATATAGACTTAAAACTTTGCCCGTGCATACCTCTCCAAATGTATAGATCCGCCAAGACGAGATTTTGGGAAATTCGAATCCAAAAGAGGTAAGATGGCCCGAATCTAGAAATATCCGAAAGTTAGCATTTCCTAAACGATAAACGATAGAGACGAGATTAAAAATATACCGCAATTTTCTCAAAAAATAAGCGGAACCCTGCCTGACTTGTTTTCGTAGTTTTCGACCGCAAGGGATAAAAAGGACAAAAACTAAACAATTTGTAGCTTTTGAACCAATACTGATAGAAATATTCTTTTGATTGCTTTCGACAGATCTTAAATAAATTTTAATATAGCCCCAAAGGGATTGAAATGTTTCAAAGAAGGGTACAACTTATATATTGGTACTTTTAAGGTACCATTTATAACCAAAAAAGGAACAAAACTAATAAAAATTAATAAAAATATGGTACCTTTTTAAAATATTTCACCTTTAAAGGTAAAATAAAGGGTACAAATTATATTTTACAACTTTAAGGATACTTTTTATAGCTTCTGAACCAGGTCTCGGCAAAATATGAATATTTTTTTGATACTATTTAAAAATTTTAGGCCCTTACGGACAGAAAAAAAGACTGCAATTGTCTTTCTGGTACTTTTTGAAACTTCTAAACCAGCAAAGGTACAAACATGATCAAAATTGCGTACGACAAGTCTGGACAAAATAAATATATTTTTGAAACTATTTAAAAATTTGGACCCTAAAAGGTACAAAAAGGGCCCAAATTACTTGATGGTACTTTCTTTGACATCCAAAAAAATAGAAAAAAAAGATAATTTAAATTGCGTTCAACAGGCTTCGAAAAAATATGAATTTATTTTTAGTACTGTTTAAAAATTTTTTACCTTAAGGATAAGAAAAGAAAATAAAATCTACATACTGGTGCTTTTTGTGCTTTTCCACTAAAAAAAATATATAGCACAAACTGTCTTTGTAAGATCTCGAAAATAACACTAGGTCACAAATAACAAACTTTTGTCTGTTATTTGTTTCTAGCATACTTTTTCTCATGGATTTGGACCTACTGAACACGAAAATGAATTTTAAAAATTTTTCTGTCGATTGGTTTGCGAGATACAAATTTTTTAATTTTTTTTTTTTAATTTTTGGAGGTACACTTACTATTTTGAGCATATCTTTAGTCTTCTTTGACCTATTTTATCCTACTACTACTCAAATTAAAGACAATTGAGCCGTCTACAACTTATTCTCAGAAAATTTTCAAATCGGGTTAGTAGTTTTGATGTTGGCGGCTTAAAAAGGTTAAAAAACTGGGTTTTTTTAGTAAAAATGTGGCTGAAAAATTCATATAAAAATTCATATAAAATATAAAACGCGATGTTAACAGCGATTTTAATTTTTTTACGTATAGCTGACACTTTTCCAAAGAAAATAAGCCCTTACTTAACAAAATCTGATGACAAATGGCCGACTTATTATTTTTTTGGTAAACGACCGAAATTCCGCTATTTTACGATTTTTTGATTTTCATTATTTGCACAGCTTACCTACCCAACGCAAACGAATAAATACATTTGAACTTAATTTAAAATAAACAAATTAGTCTTCGTATATTATTTTTTAATTTATTTGAGTAAAAACAAAGATATAAGTGTACATTTTATGCCATGTGGAAAAACTGCTGACTTCTTCTTTGTTTTTTGTATTCGCTGCAATCGGTCTCACGTATTAGGGTCCAAATATAGTCACCCATCATAGCCGTGTCATAGATGCCCTGATAGCGTCGTTCCATAGCCTTCAATTCCTGATGAAAGCGCTCGCCGTGTTCGTCGCTCACGTCTCCTAAATTCTCAGGGAAAAAATCCAAATGAGAATGCAGAAAGTGTATTTTAAGTGACATGTGCACTCCCATGGCTTCATAGTTCTTTACCAGATCCTCAACTATGTCCTTATAATTCGGGCTTTTGTTGTTTCCTAAAAAGTTTTCCACAACAAGCCTGAAGGAATTCCATGATGCGGCTTCGATGGGTGATAACAGCTTTGGGAATTTTTCATCTTTCAAAATTTTTTTTATCTCGGGTCCTGCGAAGACTCCTTCTTTAATTTTTGCCAGCGAAAGGTAAGGGAAAATTGACCGTAAATAGGCAAAAGCTTCACCTTCTTTGTCTAATTTTTTGGTAAAATTTTTAATCAAACCCAATTTTATGTGCAGCGGCGGAAGTATTATATTTTCACGGTTCTCTATTAGTGGTTTGCGCTGAACATTCGCTTCTCCAACTACAGGTTTCGTTCGTACCGGCCATTTTTTTTTTATATAATGCTGATCATCAGCGCGGCTATTCCAAAGGCACAGAAAACAGCAATGTCGCGTATAGCCTCCTTGGAGTCCACACAGAATGGCCACAACTTTAAGGTCGGCGCATATTTTCCAATTGTATTTCCTATACTCTATGCATTTCAGCAAAATGTCCATAGTTTCATAGTTCTCCTTTGAATGAACCGCATGAGCAATAGGAACAGATGGCTTTTCATTCCCATTATGTAAGAGAACTGCCTTCAAGCTCTCTTTGTTGCTGTCAATAAACAACCTCCATTCGTTGGGGTTGTGAATTTGGTGAAGCTCTTGGAACAAGCCTGAAATGTCGCTGCAAAAACATATTTGGTCTTTCTTTGTATAAAATTTTGCATACTCCTTGTGACGGTTTCTGTACGCTGTTACTTTCACTTCTGAAGCCACAAATCCACACTGTATCATCCGAGACGCAAAAAGTTCGGCTTTCTCCTTAGTGAGACCAAAATCGCGCACCCAATCGTTTAGTTCGGCCTGTGACAGTAATTTTCGCTTTGCACCCGGCTCAAATTCGCTTGCATTTGACTCGGACTCTTCTTCTGACGATTCTGCTTTTTGAAGAGATGCACCAGGGCACACTGGATATGGCACATCATGCGAATGTGGTACTGGAAGCGCAAACGATCCCACTTGAGCGTAGTTCCATTTAAAAAATCTTCCTACCCCACTGTTTGTGGTGAGGCAAAAATAACAGTCTGTGGAATGGCATAGCGGCTTTTTCCACATCATTGGTGTATCGAATTTCATATGGCGGCTAAAATTAAAATAAATTACTATATTCGCTATGTATAATGTGTTTAAATAAAAATTCTTACCTTCCGCCAGCTGCCCAGTTGGTTAAGATTATATAGCAAAGATCACACAGCGACTTAGGTGTCCATGGTTCTGTGATATTTGGTGAAATACCAAAATAATTCAAATAGTGCAATTGTACTGCTGGAGTAAACTTGTGTGCGTGATTTTTTTTTATAAACTGGCCACAAACATTGCAGAAATTGTCTGGATCGTTCAAACACTCGAACACACGTAGTCTTTTACTCATTGTCTTCCTTGCGTTTTCTAAATATTAACTTCTTTACACTTTCACAGACAGTTTTGAAATGCAATTGATAACCGTGTCTCCTTATGTTTAAATATGTATGAGCATGTAGTGCTGTAAATAAATTAAAAAATAATATACGAAGACTAATTTGTTTATTTTAAATTAAGTTCAAATGTATTTATTCGTTTGCGTTGGGTAGGTAAGCTGTGCAAATAATGAAAATCAAAAAATCGTAAAATAGCGGAATTTCGGTCGTTTACCAAAAAAATAATAAGTCGGCCATTTGTCATCAGATTTTGTTAAGTAAGGGCTTATTTTCTTTGGAAAAGTGTCAGCTATACGTAAAAAAATTAAAATCGCTGTTAACATCGCGTTTTATATTTTATATGAATTTTTATATGAATTTTTCAGCCACATTTTTACTAAAAAAACCCAGTTTTTTAACCTTTTTAAGCCGCCAACATCAAAACTACTAACCCGATTTGAAAATTTTCTGAGAATAAGTTGTAGACGGCTCAATTGTCTTTAATTTGAGTAGTAGTAGGATAAAATAGGTCAAAGAAGACTAAAGATATGCTCAAAATAGTAAGTGTACCTCCAAAAATTAAAAAAAAAAAATTAAAAAATTTGTATCTCGCAAACCAATCGACAGAAAAATTTTTAAAATTCATTTTCGTGTTCAGTAGGTCCAAATCCATGAGAAAAAGTATGCTAGAAACAAATAACAAAATGGCTGTTGCCTAGTGTAATAAATATATTTTTGAATTTTCTTCATTTAAGTGTACAAATTTGATATTGGAACTTTTTAGGCACTTCTTGTAATTTCAAATCAAATGCTCGTAGCAGCATAATTTAAATTAAGTTCGACAAGTATCGAAAAAACATGAAAAAAGTAGTAAAAAAGGATAAAAATCTATATATTGTTTTTATAAAGAACGAACACGACTGGTTTAAAAACAATATAATTTTTTTTGTTTTAATATTTGACCCTAAGACGAAGCAAAAAGGTTAAAATTTTATTTCGCTATTTCTTAGTATTTTTTGGGTAAAGAAATATTAAAATAGAGCTTGCAGATAGCGATAGAGGCCGAAAATCCGCTAAGTGTACCTTTTGGTTCTATGACACTACAAAAATTAAGCTAACGACTATTGGCCCAGATTAAGGTTGAAAGTATATTTAGTGACCAAAAGTAAATTTTTAAAATTTTCTGTACTCTTTGCATATATTGGTATTATGGATCTAGTAGAGTGACATTTAAAAGAGTTTACTAAGATTAAAGAAAAAAATCATTTCGAAGGTGAAAAAGGACTTTGAAAATATTGTTGGCATTTTTTGCACAAATTAAGATTTTTACACTAGAAATATAAAATTATGGCATTACTTCTTTATATAATAACTTCAATAAACTTATTGAGAATTGCTATAAGCAAACCAAAATAATCAAAATTTCCTTTAAAAATATTGATATTATTAACCCAGATTGTGGTCGATAATCACCAAAATGAACAAAATGTCCTTTATTTCAGATTTTTGCTGTTTTAAAATTGTTTTGAAAAAAGTGGACAAAAAGTACTTCATTAAATTTATGGTATTTTTTGCATTGTTTTAAGATTTTGTTTCTTGAAATATGAAATTAGGGTAAATCAAAAGAATATTATATCATTTGTAAATAAAAAGATCTGTCGAACTTATTTATACTATGTTTTTCTGTTGGCTTAGAGTTTACAAAAAGTATCAAAATTTTTTAGTTGGGCAAAAACTAAAACAAAGAAATATATTGTCTTCTTACCAGCCGAACGCATTTAAAGTTATGCTTTTTTCTTTATTGGCTCAAAAGTCATAAAAATTTCCTAAAAATTTCCAATATAAAATTTGTATCTTGGTTTTTCCATTAACGATAAATTTTAAAAAAAGAACCAAATCTATAATCATAAATTTTCAATATCTGTGTCTTTCCTCCTAGAAAGTACCAGTATGTCATTAATACCCTTTTTTTCTGTCCCTTACGGTCCAAAAATTTAAAAAAAAATCTTAACATTATCATATTTTGTCTTGACCTTTCGAATGCAACTTAAATTATGTTTTTGTCTTTATTGTGTTTCAAGTTACAAAATTTACCTAAAACTAGCGAACCAACATATACTGTTGTTTCATAATTTTTTGTGACCTGCCAAATGGAGTACGAGTTATGCTTCTATCTGTATTGGTTTAGAAGTTACAAAAGGTACCTTAAAATACCAATATTGAATTTCAACCATTTTTTTAACCAACCCGCTTTTCATATTGCTCAAGACCTGTCGAATGCAATGTGAATAATATTTTTATCTTTGCTTAGAAGTTAAAAAAGGACGAAGGCCCTATCAAAATTTGGTTTTCCCCGTTTAACCCCTTATGGTCTAAAGTTTCAAAAAAGCCGTCGACACAGATGCGTTAATTATTTGAGCCAAATACAGTGCTTTTTAAGCTTTTAAACTCTATCCATACAGTTAAGGAGATGTTAACGTTTCCTTTTTAACATGTTTGGCTCATTTTTACTTCCTTTTGATACCAGTTTTCCAAAACCCTAATTTAGTATGACTATACATCGTAAAAGGTAGACTGAGTCCAAATTTCAAGTCTCTTGCTTTACGTACACGATGATGAATCACTCTGTCAGGTAGTCTTAAGCGTTGTTCCTTTATACAAATAACCGCAAATTTAATTTTGAAAAAAACAGAATTTCCATCAAATTAATCATATTTTGCAAAGGAATAGTAATTTTTTTTTTACAAAAAAAAAAATACTTAATTAGGTAAACCAAAACCCCTGGTAATGATCTAGTGTATGCTATTGAGCAGGGTTATGCTCCTCCAGATTCTGATTTTGCCTTTTTTTACACACAGCAAAGGTCACTCGTTTGACAAGGCACCTCTTAAAAATATAAAGTTTTAAATTAACTTGCCAAAAGTATTAACACGGCATATCAACCCCCTTCTGGTTTGCCTTAAACAGCCAGCAAAACACATTGACGATTTTTACAGAACGGTACAAATGAAGAGAGACTTTCTTATATACAAAATGATTTTGCTTTTAAAACTTTAATCAAGATATAACTTCCCTAATTGTTAACTTTTGCAAGATTTCAACTTAACTATATTAATATTTGTTACTTAAGTAACATCATAAAATTTAAATACAATTATGAAAATTGTAAGTTATTATTTGTCATTAAAACTTAAATTAAAATTAAACTGTAGCTGCAATAGTAGCAGATGTTAAGCCCAATTAAATAAAAGAAATATATTTGTGTTTACTGGCAACTGCATAGCCTTACATGTATCAAAGTGATGGTTTAATTTTCCAATGGAATGGTTACAATTGTTTTAACTCAAATACGGTTGAGTAAATCGAATAAACTCTTACATTACCATTCAGTTAAACCAGAAACAAAAATAAACATGTTAACAAATAGCGTGAAAAATAAAGGAAAATAAAATCAAAAAAAAAGAAAACCACATTGTTAAGAGGGTAAGAGAAAGTAAAAAATCCTGTTAATAAAGCCATGAAAATTACAACTTTGTTTAATATAATTTGTGTTTTTAGCTTTAAAATACAAAGTTGAAAAAGTTTTGTTAAAGTAATAAATCAAAATTGTGTGCAAAGGCATTAGCAGAAAATGAAAAATTAACTTTTTGTTAAATTTACAAAAAAACATAAAAAAGCTATTTGCTGGCATAAACATTTTAAAAAAGTATTTTGTTAGAAACAACATTACCTCATATGGGAGAAGGAAGAGTGTAGTAAAACAATAGGAATAAAAAAAATGTAAAAATTATCGTTAAGACTTCTATTTATTTGCTTAATTTAAAAAAAAAATTAAGTAAAATAAAAAATATTAAATTGTTTATTTAAAGACAAGTTAGAACCAAACATGCACAAAAGCTAGTACTTTATTTTATGAAACCACCATTTCTTGTGAGCAGTTTCCAATTTTGTATAGAAAACTCCAGGAGAATCGCAATGAAAACTCGAAAATAATATTTTATACAATCCTAGCGAAGAAACTTTTAAAATCCATTAATAAATAAGTATGAGTATTTTTTCTAACTTTTTTCCTAAATCTGGTTTTAAAAGAGACCGTTTCATATTTCGTTGTTCTTTGTAACTTCTTATCAAAGTCTAAGTCTATAGTTTTTTGTTTGAGCAAAGTAAGAGCGAATCTTTTATATCCTTCGCTTTTGTCTTTTCGTATTTCTTACTATCTGACTCAGTCAGTCGTTTTGAAACCATAAATAACAGTTACAATCATTTAGTGGCGGTTTTGAAGTGTAAGGATACCCTAGTTTGTGATATGAACTTTACAAAAAAACATTTTCTCCAAATAAAGAAATCTTAACGATGTTTTTTCACAATGTTCATGAGCAAAGCTCCACGTAAAAGCTGAAAATTGCAAAAAAATAATTCTTTTGTAAAAAAATTTTGTGAATTTAAATCTAGAAGAGATTAAAAATTATCGAAATATATTAATGAATTAGTAGATTTGTTATTTTTTATACCCTTCACATTGTGATAAGGGTATATATCAGTTTAACATTCCGTTTGTAATTTCTTGATTATCCATTTGCGACCCCATAAAGTATATATATTCTGGATCCTTATAGATAGGGAAGTTGAAATAGCCATGTCCGTCTATCCAACTGTCCGTCTGTTAAAATCAAGTTTCCGGAGTCAAATAAAAAGATACAGACCAGCTTTTAGTGTCAAACTGTTAGAAATATCCCGCTGACAATCGCTTTTTAAAATCAGCAAAATCGGTTCTTTATTGACCGATATATAAGCGAAAACCCAAAACAACCCATTTTTTAGGACAAAATCCGTGCATATATCTATATATATATTTTTTTTGGTGGAGGCAGATACGCTATATCTCCGAAACTGTAACAGATATCGGAATGAAATGTCGTACAGAAAGTAATTGGACAGTAAAACCTACGATTTGAAGAAAAAATGTTTTGCAAAAAGTAATTGGACAACAAAACCTACACTTCGACGAAAAAATTTTTTGGGTGGGAGCAGAAAAAGGGGTAGCTCCCATACAAATTAACAATTTTTATGAAATTTTTGATTCGCTTCATAATCAAATAATTCATACATTTTTGAAAAAAAAGTTGAAGAGGAGCAGGGGGACTAAAACATCCCATAAAAGCCATCATTTTAATTAAACAATTTTTTAAAAATGGATTTTATAATCACACACCCATTACAATTTTTCAATGCTTATTATAAGCAGAAATTATGTAATTTCAGTGAATTCGTACCGTAAATCGTTTGAAATCATTACACTCTTTGAAATCAATATATCCTTTGAAATCAACTCCTTTCTTTCAACTTAAATGTTAAGATGTTGTAATAATGTGAGTAATAATTCACACTCATCACAACGGAGATGCTAATGTGTTACTAAAACTACTCTCAGAGTTTAAAGGACGGTAGTAGTAATAAATTTTCAAATATAGAGCATGAAAAATTTAACAAAGTTTGTTCAATTGGGTGGGAAAATAACTTCACCTGCTCTAATCCAAAAAAATAACGTTTTCCTTTATTTATGTAGCTGCTTTCAAAATATCAAGATGCCAAGATTAATGATATCACTGCCTATATTTATTGGGGTATTTTATGTTTTGTTTATATCTCGGTTCGTAGTTAACGATCTTGCTAATTTTAAAATTTTTGGCAGTTTCACATTTTGACAGATAGAAGGACATAACTAAACTGATATGCCTAACTATATATTAGAATCTATATAACGCTGTAAACAGTATGAACAAAACAATAAAGTTCAATAAATATTAAAAAGTACTTTTTGTCTACTAAGCACCTTACGACTCTTTCGGTTTTGAGTAGGACCAAGAATCGGATTTTCTGAGTCAATACTCCTTAATTTCATGTATCTGGATTTATTCTGTAAAAAAACGCAACTGCACCAAAAACGAAAAATGTACTCTTGTTCACTTACTTGACTTTTGACCTGTATATGGGCGAACAGTCATATAAATCACACTTTAGACTTTTTAACTGAAAATATTGCAAAAAGTGCAGTAAATGTTTAAAGTGCTTCTTGAATACAAGGCCTTAATTTACGTATATAACCTTAATTTAAAATTTGCGAAAAATTCTCAAAAAAAAATGATCAAAAAATCTTAGGCAAAATTTTTAATACATTTCTAGGCTCATGCTCGCAAAAAAACATTTAACTTAACCCAATTTGAATCAATCGTCTATAATTTAAAATTTTTACATCTTCCTTGATTTAAAAAGGTGAAAAAAGTACCAGAAATATGAAAAAAGTATTTATTTTCCAAGACATCGCCCAAAAATTTAAAAAAGTATTTTCGCTCTGCTCTACTGCTTTGTAGCTCACTTGGGCTCTGTGGCTCCTTAACTCATTTTTATTGCAGTTTGTTCACATAATAATCTATTAAGGGGTCGCCATTTTCAAGAAAAAAAAGTCGGCGATTCCAAGCCTTCAAAACTTTGACTCCTATACTGGTACTCCTTATGCGCAGATTTCTATGAAATTTTCTCTGCATATATAATGCCGCTAATGTCAAGTTATCAAGGTAATAAAGTAGATGGTGCCATGCTTGCAAAGATTTAAATCTCAATACAATTTATTATAAAACTTTGCATGTTACTTCTAGGTTCAAAGCTTTGAAGGCAAAAAAATTGGCATAGCCTCGCCCACAAATATTTCACCCTCTATACTGGTCCACAGATTTTTTTTAAAGTTTTGTAGATATACATATAGATTTTTGATTTATATTGTCTGAAATCTCGAGGCAATAAAGTAGGCCAATAGTAATTTAAATCTCAATAAAGGTACTAATACCTCAGAAATTATTATTATGAAACAAAAATAAAAGATTTAACTAGGGCTTTCATACTTCTAACGAAAGCATTTCAAAATAAATCAAATTTTTAATTCAGAAAAATGGGCGTGGTCACGCTAACAGAAATTAAACTTATATTTTGTATTTCTACTGTATCAGTTTTTTTTAAGGTTTAAAATTAAATTTTTACACTTAGAATTCCCTTCAAACAAATGGAAGGCGTTATACGCCCCATGCAGCCACACACTTTTAATGTTTTATATTTCAAACGGTTACATCTAAACCTTAAGATTAATTTAATCAAATAGTTTGAACCTTCAAAGTTGTGTTGACCAGTGTTTTTGCATTTTAAATTTTTTTATCATTATACTTCAAACAAAAACTCTTCTAAAAATAATGTTTTCATTGTTTAACAAGATTTTGTGAACATTTTCGTATATTGCGGTAAAATAAAAGTATATTTCAATAAAAAAACGCCCCAAAAAAGCACAATTTTCACTTTGAAGCTAGAATTTCAAAAAAGTACCAAAAACATATTGATATATTATTGAGACCTTTCTAACATCACTTGAATTATGCTGCAAACTCTGTTAAAAAAAACAACATGTAAATAGGAAGCACCAATATAAAATATTTATGCTTTTTTAAACTTCTTTGCCTTCAGAATTTAAAAATAGTACTTTTCGAAAAAAATACACATTCGGACAGTTTCTGCAGAAAGTGTTTAGATTTAAAACTTAAAGGGGGCTGGCCATTCTAACATTTAGTTTACATTTTAATAAACTTTTTTATACTTTGTGTATTGCATTTTATTACATAATTTGCATAACAAATAAGCAAAGATATTATTTTAGAAATAACTTTACACTTCAATAAACAATTAGGTTAGTTAAAAAGAAGAACTAAAAAGAAAAAAAATGCACTTTTGTATAAACTTTAAATTGTTTCTTCTTTCCCACAAAAAAAAATCCTTTAGAAAATATTTATCCTGTGGCACAGCTGGCTATGAATTAATGTAAGAAGAAAAAAACTCTTACAAACATAGAAAAGAAAAATATTTCTTGTTAAAAAAAATATCTAAAATAACCAAAGAAATATGAAAATTTTATGAAACAAAAGAAAATAGCAAAGAAAGGCCAAACAAATGTGTACACAATTGCTGCAAATCAAACATTGACTTGAATAATATTTTGCATATAAAATCATGACCGCAAAACCATGAGAAAAAAAATCTTTTAATATTCTAATGTTGGTTTGTTTTTTGTTTCATAAGATGAAAATTATAAAATCAGCTCTTTCTGTTAAAAACATGATCTGAAAAATAGGAAAAACCAGCTCTGCCCCATTATTCGCTAAATCTCTTAGCTAAAACTAAATCTAAAACGCTAAAAAGCTTAAAATATATTATGGCAAATATTTTACGCTGTGGCCACAGGTTCAAGTTTTCGATTTAAAGATAACACCCTTTTAGAAACATGATCTAGAAAATAGGAGCAGTTCAAGTGTCTTAAAAGAGGGGGTACATCACAGCATTCGATTCGAATGGAATTTCTACTCGATCGATCGAGTTGTCAATGCTTTTAATATAGAAATTCTAATAAAGATTTTAAATTTTCAATTCAAATATTTCTGAAGGATAAATATTTTCTTAGTGGGGTTCTTACTGGTCGCTAATAAGTAATTATTTATAATTTTGTCAAAAGCATTAAGAGTATCAAAAAAGCAATGCTTTTAGAAACTTCTGTCCTGTCCCTGTTTCTTGCTAGTAGTTGATGTGCCGTATTGAGATTTGTTTACTCCACATGTTTTATAAGAAATATAAGCTCCGCTATATTCTAGATTTTCACCTTCTTAAAAGTTTTTATTTCATGACCGATTGCAAGAATGTGATCGAAAAGCTGCCGGATCATTAAAGTCGTATTTCATTCTCTTTCAAAATGATTTAATTCTAGATTGTTTCTAATATGTTTTAATTAAAAATATAATTGTCCCAATTAACTATTTAACTGTACAGGGTGTCTGGTGGAAAAGTAGTATTTTTAAAAACGATTATTTCAGAAACAAATAAGCGGTATGGAAAGAGGGTTGGAATTATCGATTGTGTGGATTTGAAAGTCACGATATCGCACATCGCGCATTCGCTGTGAAGACATTTTTTAAGAGTAATGATTTTTACGTAATCGCTTTTCGAATATTGTTCAAAGTTCGGTAGGCGGCAAATACGTGATGGACTGAGTGGGTGAAAGCAGTTTACGTAAAGATCTGCGACTTTAAAAAAGAAAAAGAGCAGCCTCACTGAGACTTCAAAGAGCGATTATTCGTGAAATTTTCAAAAGTGATCGGAAGTTCTATTCTTTTAAAATTAAAATTGTTAAATAACTAAACGAAAGTGACTTTAATATTAAAAAATTTTTTAAGGGATGGAAATATCGAAAATGTATCAAAATTGTAGTGAATATTTTCCGAAGCCTTGATGGCCAATCAAAAACTTCACTTAGAAACTTTTTTGTTATGACTTCATTTATTCATTATTTTGTAGCCTTAATTGACACTTTTCTTCTATTTGTTATTTGATTTGTAATGACTTATTAAAAGCATGTTATTATTAGAAATCAAGTCTATTCGGATTCCTTCAACAAATCAAGCAGAACAAAATATGTTATTTAACATTTAAAAACAAAGGGTCTCGGTAGCCCAGAGGTAGCGCGCTGATGCTTGAGTGCGGAAAGTCCCTGGTTCGAATCTTTATATACGGTAATTACAAAAAATTAAATTTTTAAATTAAAAATATTAAGTTTCTATAAAATAAAAAAAAAAATTTAAAAAAAGTCTTCTTATTTTAAAATATTTGCAACTATGTACTTATTTTTTAAATTAAATCATCAACAATAAAAGTACTTATTTTTTGGGATATGAGCACCAAAATAATATCGGATTCGTTTTTGGAAATCGCGAACAAAAGTAAGTACTTTTTACAGTCTAATTATAAATAGTGCTTAGCGAGAATTCTACCTACTTTTCTACTTATTTTGTAAGTAAAGTAAAGTTTTGCTTAGAAGTTACAAAAGGTATACAAAAATCAAAAAATTAAATTTTAACCCTTTTTTGCTACCCCTAAGGGTTCGAAACTAAAAAAAAATATTTATAGTTTTTCAAAATGAATTGAACAGGCACTGAGTTATAGTTCTAGCTTTTTTGGTTTCGAATTTGACAAAGTGGACAGAAAGTACTTCTTTCACAATTTTTGCTTTTTTGAGTTTATGGGTTAATTAATTTAATATTAACTATATGAAACTGGTTTATTCCAGAGTTCATTTAAGTGGATAAAAGTTATTTTTCACGGCTTCGGGCTTTTTGATTTTTTTTTTTAATTAGTTTCTAGATACATAAAATTTTTAACTAGGGAATTTACAAGGAGTTCTATTATGTTCTGTTGTCATAATGTTTCAAAATTGTAATAAACATACCTTACGACGTAGTATTTTTTTATGTTTTTCTTAAGAAAGACAACAACAATGCTTTTAAACTATTGTGAAATTTTATAAAAATATGACAATAGGATGAAAAAGAACACTTTTTGAAACCTTTAAATATGTATTATAAAATAAGTTCAATTTTTACTTTTTGCATTTAATACTTTTTAAATCAATATTGGAAAAAGAGGCTTAAAAGAAAGTGAGTCAATTGCTAGAGGACTAGTGAAACGGCTAATGGACAGCTATTAACTATCTAATGTGAGAATATTTTTTAATAGTCCTATGCTTTGAAACTCACAAACTTAATATTTTTTCAATATTTAGAGTTGCTTCTATTAACTGTAAATAAATACTGACATATCGAACTTAATTTAATTGATGTTTTTAAAAATATACGGTTGTGATCCTAATTTTTTCGTAATTTATTCTTATTACTTTAACCTTATCTAGGGCCTTTTGCATTAAATTCCTGAAAACTCAATATCTTTGTTCTATATTATATTTTAGATTATTTCATATATCATCCTAAAGAGGAAGTTCATTAAAGTTCTAATTATAAGCTGATTAAAGGACTAAATTACCTTTTCAAATAGGTATTTTAAGTATTCCATTCAAAAGTAAAGCTGCCTTATAAAAATGGATTAAATTTATTTATTTTCAGCATTAAGTTGTTAAATATCTATGAAGTAGCTATTTATCCGTTTACAGGGATTATTTTGTGTTATCATCACTCATTGAAACCTTTTTATTTAACTCCACTTAAATTGTTTTTTGAATAAGTATGTATGTACACCGGTAAGAATGATTTTACGTTTTTAAAAAAATCATTATAACATTAATATAAAATGGCATTAAATCGTTTAAAAAAAAAGTTAACATACATATACGCACTTGGAAATAATAAAATTGTGTGTTGTCATATAATAGGAATTATGCCACTCTATGCATGACAGCAAAGAAATAGAAATATTTGGAAGGAGAAGAACAATGAAGAAAGAAATATAAATCTTTTGAGAAAAAAAGATATAAAATATATTTAGTAAAATATTTTTTTAAACATTATAATCGTTATTATAATTTAATAATTCCCTAGCTAAGCCCCGGTGTGCTTCGCTACTCCGAATCATTATGATATTATTAAAATACTTTTGTTAAACCTTACTTTTCTACTTTACTTGGATGTATATAATTGAACCTTTGTTTCAAAAGCCGAAAGGGGAATCGATTTTCAGGGTCTTCGATTTTATGCGATTCTTTTAAAATTTCTGACCCCAAGCTTGGAGATGTCGCCCCATGATGTCGATATCACCAGCGTAAGGGAAACTCGTGTGCTGTTTTGTGAATAATGTGTCAGTTCTATTCACATTTGCGTATACGAGACAGCAGGATATTGAAAAGATCACATGAAAGGCTGTCGCCTTGTCTGAAAACTCGTTTTGTACTTAAAGGCTTAGAGATATTTCTATCTATCTCAATTGAGTATTGCGTATCATTAAAGGTCATCCTGCATAGTCGCATTAGCTTTGCAGGGATACCAAAGTCAGACATAACTTGAAACACCTTTGAATGTATGGGGCTGTTGAAAGCGACGTTATAGTTGACAAACAGATGGAATGTGTTGATCTGTCTTTCTTGGGTATTTTCCATGATTTGGGGTTTGTGTGTATACATGGTCGATTGTGCATTTTTCTGTCTAGAGCTGTATTTATATTACCCAATTATCTCGTCAAGATAATAGAATAAATGTTTTTACATATACAAGGTGTGCCTAAAGAAGTCACCTGATGTTGTTTGGCTTTCACTTTTTTCTAAATGAAAATCTTCCATTCTTTTCATGGTTGTATTTATTTGAACATTTTTAATTATATTGGTTAAGTCGTGAAGATGATATCGGTCAAATGGTTGCCGTAAGAATTGATTGCTATACGAGCTCATTTTGTGGCATTTCTTATCACTTCGGCTAAAAATTCGCAGATTCTCGCACTCATGTCAAATGTTGTCTTTAAGACCTTCCAGGTTCTCTGGCTTATTCACGTTAGCACGGGACTTCAAAAAACACCACAAATAAGTTTGAAACGGTTAAATCGGGCGATCTTGCAGGTCAATGTAAATCACAAAAACGGGAGATTATGTAAGCCGGGAACGCCGCTTTCAAAATATCGGTTATGACTTACGCAGTGTGAGCCGTTGCTCCAACCTTTTTTGAGCCACATGTCCTCCAGTCTTAATTCGTTCAATTGTGGCTGAAAACGCCCGTCTAACTTAGCGCTATAGCACGCACCATCCATTGTAGTCGTTTGACCAGCGGCGTCCTCTGAAAAAATGGCCTTATTACTCTTCCAGCGTAAACACCGCACCATGCAGTCACTTTGACCGGGAACAATGCCTCTTTGTGAACCACTCGTGGATTTTTGGTGCTTCACAATTAATAGTCTTGCTTGTTCACGTACCCTGAGGTAGAAATGAGCCTCATCGCTTTTATGATTTTGGTCGAAAAATCGTCCACTTAGGCCTCAAGGTTGAGGATTGCAAGTGTATAGATTACACGCGTTTGGCGGTTGACAGGCAGCAGCTGATAGATAAACTGGACTTTGTAAGGGAATGTAAGCCGGTCTGTGACCAAAATTTGACTAAGGGACGACCGGCCATAGCTAATTGCGAGGCACGGCATCTGATCGATGTTTCTGGCGACAGCTCGACATCCTCGATAACAGCGGTGTTATTCTCGGCAGATTGGGCGCTCTAGGTCGGCCGCTCTTGGTAGCCTTTCGCGTAGTCCAATACTCTTCAAGTTCGGTGGCCAGACGGCGCAGTAGTTGGGCAGTCGGTGCCGGATGACCGGAGAATCTGCGACGGAGTTCGCACTTCGCCAACACTACAGACAAATTGTTACGCAAAAAAATAGACACGTTTATTCCGCGTTCTTTGGGATTTTATCGCTCTTTGGCTTTTTCACTTTTATTCTACATCTGTCCAGTTCACAAATGTCAAAACAGATTTGACATTGGGCGCCATTTGCATAAATTAGAGCATCCTCCAGTAGGGTGGTTTCTTTTGGCATACCCTTTATATACTGGATCTTTAAAGAATGAGAAGGCGATACAGTAGTTACAATGCTGTTAGTTTTTTGTTTTAAAAACAATGAAATCAAGTTATTATAGAACTTATGGTTCGAAAACAACTTGCGCAGATCAGGTGACCAATGTGAAGGGTATACAAGATTCGGCACTGCCGAGGTTAGCACTCTTACCTGTTTATACTAACTTTTACTCAACATGTTGATATCAGCTAATTATTTTCCAGCGTGTAAAATATATTTGAACTCTGTTTTCCTAAAGCGAAAAAGCACTCTAATATTAAGCATTTAAGCTTTGATAGGCCTAGTACTTTTTAATTCTTTACGCCTAACGGCCGATAAATTTAACTTCAAATTCTTGTTATATTAAACATGTTGGGCTTTTAAAATTTGGATTTGCCGTAAATAATATTTTAACGTATTTACGTTAAAAACAACCTTGTCGTTTCTTAATATGTAATTTTTCCATTAATTTTTTTTTTGTTTAAACAACATAACACATTAATACTTTGTGACACGTTTGTAATAATGTAATATATGTGTGTTTTGTGTATTCATGTAAACTTAAAATATTAAGGATATATACTTTTTTCAAGCAAAGAAATTCGTGCACTTGTGTGTCTACGTAAGTGTGTTCTAGTTACAAACGCACAATAATACACATTTACACGCATTTATTTCCGACAGTTAAGGGCAAAATTAAGAAGAAAAAAAATCACAAAAACATGTAACTAGATGTGAATTATTGTTTATATTTTTTTACCTTCAAAATCTTTGGTTAATTCAACTTTAATAATGAATTGCTGGTATTTAATGCAAAAAATAAAAATTTCAGAAAGAAGACGATAAAGATTACAGACCCCTTTATTTGCAATACTAGTGTAGCTGCCGATTATCTATTTGACTATAACAAAATTTGAAAAGTTTTTATTTATTGAGATCAGAAGCGCAATACAGCTCACAATTATCAAATAACTCTTTCTTAATTAGCAGATCCTTGCCGCCCAGTAAAATATTTTTTTCATTTGTGTAATGAGCACTTTTATTGTATAGATTACAAGCTATTAGGGTCATTACATCGACATAATGATCCCTAGGTAAAGGTCTTAATACAGGGTATCTGGAGGCAAATTTATGTTTTTAAATACGATTATTTTAAAAAGTAATAAACGGTGTGGAGGGAATGTGGCGCCGTTGGATTTATTGATTGAATAATTCTTCCCTAATTGCTCGTCACCAATTCTGTTCAAAGTTTGGTCTTTGGGAAATACGCGATGGACCGAGTGTAAATTTAATTGGTTCTTGGGTACAGAGATTCTGTGCAACTGTTTTTTGGGTATTTCGTATTGCTAGTGCTGAGTGCTGAGTGCTGAATATGTGTATTGAAACACACAGCCTATAGCTAAGTTCTTTTACAAAAACAAATGAGCAGCAAGCGAATAGAGCTGGATCACGTCTGCTCTAAATCTATATGATAAGTTTCTGAAACTGTACTTGAAAACATGATACATGATGATAGCTTTGTATTCAAGCCTACAAAGCTGCCAAAACATTTAATTTAGCAGCACTTTCAGGTTTGATTCACAAAATTTAGCTTAAGAATGCAATTATTTTTTGGGCTATTTATTTGCTCCACTTAAATTTTCTTTAATAATTTTACATACACACAGTAGAAAATATATACAAGATGAGTCGCCTAAAATATTTTGAAATCATGCAGAAGTAGAAGCTTATTAATATCTCAATCTATGAACTAGTAATATATTACAACGTACTGTACCTAAGTAAATACATACGAACATTCATAGATAACAATAATTTTATGTTAATAGTATTATCATTAATCATTGATGTTGATGGCATAAATCATAATTATTTGCCACAGAATACTAAACAATGATTTCTTTACAATTCCAAGTCATATTATTTGATGAAGTGTGTCTGGTTAAATTGAAATGCCTAGTCATGCTACCAAATCTGAAGTTAATAAGAAAAATCAAATAATAGAAGCTTTTGTAATACTCGTTAAAAGACTTGGTGATTAAGATGGCAAATTTTATAATATTAAAAATTAATATTTTAAAGAATAAGTATCACAATGCTAGATTAAAACAAAATTAAATTAGAAGTTTATCTAAGAGTAATTTATATTTTTAAATGTATATGTGGATCCTTGCGTTATTGAAGATGAGTTTTATATGTACATATACATAGAACTTGCAGTTAACCCGCTAATTCGTAAGAGTAGTTTTATATAATAACTAAACCAAAGTACTTAATGCAAAAGAACTTAGCAAAAAAACAAGAATTCAAAATTAATTTTTTCAATATGTGTAAAAATGTACCAAAAGTATAAAAAAGTATTTTTTTTTGTTAAAAACAAAAACTGAAACAAATGCAGTTGTTTTCTAGAAATGTAACAAAATAGTTTTTGTCCACTTAGTTGACTTTCGACCACAATCTGGGTCAAAAGCCTTTAATTTTATATTAATAGGATCATAGTCACATATATGCTAAAAGTACTTTCGTCCTCAATATTATAATATTAAATAATCAAATAATAGTCCTTGATTTTATGTTTCAAAGCTCATTATCCTTAAATATGTAAGAAAAAGCAAAAAATATATAAAAGTTATTTTGAAACACTTAGGGTATTTTTGACCACAATTTTATTAGTCTTTAATGTTTTTTTTTGGATTTGCAACCTTAAAATATTCAAAAAAAAGTCTATCAAAAACTTTCAAAAGTACTTTATTTTTACTCCGCCAACTTTCGAACTCAATCAAAAGCTTCCTTTTACTTTATATTTCTAGAGTCATAAATCGAAAAGGTTAAATAAGTACCAAAAATTTGAAAAAGTAAATTTTGCACACTTTTCAGACTTCTAAGCCTGACCTAGGTCATAAAGCTATAACGGTATATATCTAGTTACAAGCTCAAAAGATTAAAAAAGTGCCAAAAATGTAGCAAAAGTATTTTTTATCCACTTGCCGACTTGCGAACTCAATCTGCATTAACAGCCTCAAATTTAATTTGTCTCGAATTTTCTTTTTTTTTGGCCTTAAAAATGTACTTAAAATATAAAAAAGTACCTTTTTTTCCTTTTTGCAGGCTTCTGAACCTAACCCAGGTTAACAGCCTTAAATTTTTTATATATTGTCATAAAAATAAAAACAAATCAAAAGAGTAACAAAAATGTAGTGAAAGTACTTTTCGTCTACTATGGTGACTCAATCTTACAACTTTATATTTTTAGAGTCATAGTTAAAAAAAATGCTAAAAAGTACTAATAATGTGAAAAAAAGAAATTTTGTACACTTTGCTTGCCTTTGACCTCAATCTGTGTCAAAAGTCGTAAACTCATAACTCGCAAAATAGGGAAAAGTATCAAAAATGAAAAAAGTAGTTTTTGTCCACTTAGCTGAGTTCCAGCTTTAGTGGCGATCCGCACCCCTTTTTTTATAGTTTTTAATACTCCTCTCCAATTGCAAAAAGTACCTTTACAGTACCAATTTTTGTTTTTACCCTTTCTAAAACACTAAGTGGAACGAAAATTATTGTGCCTTTGTACCTACGTAGGATTATTTTTCTGCAGTTTAGGCAGTTAGATGTGATTTCAGGGAGAGGCATAGTTCATTATATGATGGTAATAAAAAGGTCCCTATATATTGAGCAACTTAAATTTGGCTGACCCATTACAGAGAACATGTCGCTATGCATCTAATTTGTATTGGGAAAATAAATAATTGAATTTGTTTGAAGCTTGCGGAAGCAAGAAAATATTTAAAGTTTGTGGCAAAACAAACAACCTACAAAATTTTATCGTGTTAACGCTTGGTCACAGATTGCAGACCTGTTAAAAGCCATTTGGAGAGAAGTTATTGGAAAAATGTACCAATCCGTACTAGTTGTTTCGATTAATGCAGAACATTTTCTTTGGGACACGTCTCAATTCTTGGCCTCAAAATTTGAGGAGTTCTTTCCGTTCAAAATCAATATATGGCTACATAAAAAAAGTCACTGCTAATACTACTCAGTTCTTTGCAAAAATCTAAAAAAAAAATATTATAAAACTTTTTAAGCAATATACCCAATAGATTTGCAGTCACGTGAACAATTGTGATTGCCACCAAAATAAAATTTGAATTGCTTGAGTTATTCGAGTTAATCGAAATATCAAAAAACTTTTACCGATTTTACTCGAATTTTTTTTAATTATTTTTAAATTTGAATACATTTAACTTAAGTAAAATTTTACTTTGTTTAAAACTTACTTTCAATATTTTATCTTAAAAGTTCATTAATTATGTATCATTTCGCACCTATACACGCACACGCATTCTCATCCAAAATACACATTTAAGGCTTCATAAAAAATGCTCAATAAGTGCTTTTAAAAATGTTCAGTATTTTAAAATCTGCCTAATTTTGTTTTTATATCATTAATTTTCCCATTTAATTTAGCCACTTTACTCATCTGTTTGTTTTGGCTCAAACAATTTTTGACAGCAAGAAAAAGTAATTCCTGCTTCTTTAATAAATAGTGTGAAAATATATTTTATCATTCTTTTTCTTTCAAAATTCAATAAAATTTGCGGTTATAAACGTAAAAAAAAAATAATTAAAAAAATACAAGTAAGAGCGCTGTATTCGGCTGCGGCGAATCTTATATACCCCTCACATTGGTTTTTCAAAACCCCGGACTTTTTTTATTTATGAAATATTTCTAATTTATTTCATATTATTTAATACCTCTTAGGGTGACTACAGGGAAGTTGTAGGGGTTTTACAATAATTTTTTCAAAATGTGTATATTTTAGCCATTTGTTTGGAAATTAAAGTTGGTCATACACTTTATTCGTCCAGAGCCGACTTTGGGGATGTTATGGGTGTTTTTACATAATTTTTATAAATTTTGTATGGCAACTACCCTAGGTGGTGAAAATAGAGGGAAAGTATGTTTTTGTAACATGTTGGGGGGTTTTTAATACATTTTATTCCTCTAAGGGCGATTCCAAGGAAGTTGTACGCCTTTTTACCCTTAATTATTTCAAATTTTCTATGGCAGCTTCCTTAGGGACTGGGGATAAGTATATTTCACAAAAATGTTTGAGAGGAAAACTTTTTTGGGTTCAGTTATATATTTAACCTTTGTGTGATACTCCTGGAAGCTGTGGCAGCGATAAAAAAACATTTTTTAAAAATTAAACTTTGTATGGTAACCTTGTGAGGGGGCGGAGATAGGGTGCAAGTATGTTTCACAAAAATGTTTGTGAAAAAAATGAATGGGAGTCGATTTTGTTTTGCTACCATGAAAGGGCAACTTCGAGGCAGGTGTAGAGGTCTTTATGTATAAACTTTCAATGCATAAACGGAGGTATGTTTCTGGTTTATGTATCGGTCAGTTATCGAGGGATTTCAATAGCAATCTGTTTGCAGATAATTTAAATATTTTGATTTCAAAAAGTTGATTTTCGCCATAACACGGACAGATGAATAGACGGGCAGATGGACAGACGGCGAGACGTACATTGCTAAATTGACTTCCCTATCTATAAGGACCAAGAAATTATGTACTTAATAGGGTCGCAGGTGAATATTAAAAAAATAACAAACGAAATGACAAACTTATGTATAAAATTATCACTTATGTGAAGGGCATAAACAGAAGAAACCTAAAGTTGGCCAAGCCCCACCATTTCATACCCTATACTACCTTTGTATGGGGGATATATGAAATAAAACCGGCAGAATTTGTATTTATTTGGTAGTTATAAAATCAAACACGAATTTAAAATTTGTTTATTGTAGCAGTATTTAAACCATTTACTGCCCAAAATGCTTATCCGGGAGGGCATTTGTATGATGGCTACATGAAAAAATTTAACCGATCATATTTTCGTTCGGTATACTAGTTGATAGTACAAAGCTGGACACAAGTACAAAGTTTTGTCAAAAAGGAGTTATATATTAGTATGTTTAAGGCCAAAACTCTTATTCCGGGAGGTCATATGTATGGGGACTATGCCAAAAATATACCGATTATCACCACCACAATAGGCTTTGTGCCAGAGACAAGTACCTTAACTGTGCCAAGTTTTATCAAAATATATAAAAAATTGCGACCTGTACTTTAACTACTAGAACACATTTACACCCAGCTAGACGGGCATGCTTAAACCGATTCAGATCATTTGTTTTGTGTGTTACAAACATATGCACAAACGCATAATACCCCTACAACTTAAGTGCTGTGGATATAAAAATATTTTGAAACACAAGTGTTTTTAAGATTGACATGAACGCATTAATCAAGCACTCTGAACTGATTACAAAATGATGCCAATTTATTAATTTTATTAAAGCAAATACAGACAGGCACACACAAAGGCAAACATAAATAAACATATTTCGTAATCGCTAAATCCGTACTGATTCAAGCAAGTAAAAGTAATTTAACAAATATTGCCGATAATGCAAATATTTTTTTAAAATAAATATTTATGAAATGCTCTTTACTGATACTATGAGAGTAGGTAAAAGTAAGAAGCGTCAATTATTGAAAAGTTATTGAAAAAATAAAAACGTGGTTTTAGGGGCTTTTTAAAATCTATATAAAAGTTTTAATGTTTAGATAGACCTTAAAAAACCCCTAAAACCACATTTTTTTTTTTTTTTTTTTTTAATAATAATACAAGAATTAATGTTAATTTCTTCGGCGATCAGACGCAGCTTTGCAATTAATTTCGCTTTTTCGGTGTCAGCCCAAGTACAAATTAGGAAACTTTTTACTAGCTTGCGCAACCCTACACACCTGCATATGCGCCAATTACAAAGTTTTAAGAGAAACACATTTTTAACTTTTCTGGGATAAAAAGCAGATATTTGACTAAATTTTATCTTTTAAGGTATTTGTGCCTCATTGAATAGGGGAATATATTTATTTGTTTACTTTTTTGAAAAATGACATTTTTATTTTGAGTGCATTCCGGCTCGGAATTAATGAATGTTAATTCAAGTGTCTGCAGAGAATTCATACGATTACCGATATTTTTGTATTCGTTAGGGCATGTTTTATTTTAGGGAATCTTTAAATTTAAGGTTTTGATTTAATTTTGTTAACAAAGTTAACATGTTAAAATGTATGTCTGATAAATTTTCTTTTTGATGTCTTTTAATTTTTTTAAAAAAAGACGATCTTGTTTGGAATAAAAAAAAATTTAGGAAGGTTATAAAGCATGTAATAAATGATGTATTAACAAGGTGTCAGATTTATTTTTTCAAACCAAGAGGTTTTATTAAGAACATTTAACCATATAATAGAAAAGCAGATTTTATTTTTTAAGAGCCCGTCATCCAGATGTCTTTCGTCGAGTTGAACACACTGTTCAAAACCGAGCCATGTGTTTTGCGTCACGCGCTACAGTAAACTTGGTTTAATTGAGCTGATTTCTCTACAAGTATTGTCCTTCAAAGCCACAAGAGATAGGGGATTGTCATTCGGGACACCCCTCTCTAAGGTAGTCCCATACAAAATCCATGGGAGTTAGATCGGACAACCTGTGTGGCCATGTGATGTCCCCAAAGTGACTAATCAGTTTTTGGGAAAAATTTTTGCAAAGCAAATTCTTCGAAACCACCCTATCCTTTTGAAACCACGTGTGTAAATAGGAAGATGGATGAGCTAACATATTTGGCAAAAAGAATTTCATTCTTATGCGTCGATATATTTCACCATTGACATTCGTCGCCTGACCTTGAACATTTTTGGAAAAAATGCTCCAAGCACATGATAAGCACAACAAACAGTTACCTTGTGGCAATGCAATGGTTTTTGATGTTTTAATCAAGGGTTGCGTGTACTTGAACACCAATAACGGCAGTTTTGCTTGTTGACGTGGTCGTTTAGGTGGAAATGAGCCTCGTCGCTCCAAAAAATGGGACTTACAGCGCGAGATTGCTCCAATAAATAGAACCACATAACTTTTTGCGTAAAAGAAAGTCACTTTCAGTTCTTGAACGATTTGAATTTTGAAACTCAAATCTTTTTTTAAAATTTCATGAATAATCGCCCTCGGAAGTCCCAAAGAGGTTTCTCTTTTCCGTATTGAAAGTCACGAATTTTCACTTTAACTGCTTTCAACCAGTTCAATGTTTTTGGGAGTCCTTGAAGATCGACTTGCCCCTGGCCGTTGGACATTTATGACCGAGGCAGTAGCACGGAGTCTCTGCAATCACTAACGGATCAAATTCACACTCAGTTCATCACATATCCACCGAATACCGAACTTTAAACAAAATTGTCGACGTTCTATTATGTAAGAATCATTAAATATTTTCACAGCAAACGCGCGATGCTCACTCGACCACTACGCCACTATGACTTTTTTTAAGTAAAATATGTATTGAAAGATTTGAAGTGAAACTATTTCATGCTTTTATTATATTTTATTAATTAAATTATTCACAATTTTCTTAAAAATGATTTCTTTTGCTTGTTTTTAACTTTAAAAAAAACATATTTTTAAAGAAGGCATATCCTTTCGGCATCGAAAAAAAATAAAAGGATCAGAAATCATTTCAAATCTTATATCTGTACAAAATTTCAATAATCTTTGTTTTTTCTTCCTTCCGTTTTGGCAATTTTATTTTAATTAATTAAAAAAATTGGTAAAAAATTATAAGTATAAACGTGTAAAATCCTTGTCTCCAAAATAAAAAAACGGAAAAACGCAGGTTCAAGGAAAAATTTAATTCTTAAGTGGGGTATAAAATCCCGATCTTGTTCTACCATCCGACTATACTTTCTTACTGGTTTTTGTTTCCTTTTTTTACTTCGCTAATTTACTTCTTTTGGTTATTTGCTTAATGCTTCTTAAGCCGGGCTAATATTGGCACTACAAATCATAAATTTATGCTAATTTGTTGCAAAACACCATCAGGAACTTCTAAAAAATAACATTCAACTATAAAATTTATATTTTCATTCGTTTGTTTTTATGGTGACTTTTCTATGTAAGACCCTTAAACATTTTATTTTATTAATAATTTTTTTTTGTTTTATATTTTTATGTCATATTTACCACTTTGCTTTCAATTTTTATGGCATTTTAAATACAACAACTAATTTACGGCTTATATAAAGCATTTAACATAAAGGGTTAAGAGGGTTTTTTAATGTCCATCCAGATTTATGCCTAAAGATTTTTATATTTACTCAAATATGTTAAAAGCTTAACAAAGCTTAAAAATTATGATTCTGTTAATAACAATGGGCAACAAAAAATTACCCTTAATATATCTTTTACTTTTTGATGTGTTTTTACAAAATCATTCAAATTTGTACGTATAATACTTTTTTAATTTTGTTTCAAAAATTTAAGATTATTGATTGTATTAAAATATTAAAAAATTGTTGTCCGACTTATACATAGAAAACACCAAAAACCTAGGTTAGGTTAGGTTAGGTTGAACAGGCGGCTGCGCAAATGTTGAAGCAATAGTTGTGCAGCCCACTTGGGTCCGTTTCCTCGGTCCCTTTGTGATACTTGGGGAAGAGAAGAAGAAAAAGATAAATTATATTAGATCAATAGAGGTAGAGAGTTAGAAGGAAAGGAAGGAAAGTTATCATGTGTGGTCAGCGGTGGTCGTCCCATACTGGCCGCTGTCCCCAAACCAACCGCTATCCCTAAAAAAGGACGCCAGGTTGCTTCTGCCAATGTTGGCCACGTCCGAAAGGCCATTCAGTCTACCGATACCGAAGTGCCTGATCCGAATGTCCTCCAGTGCCGGACAAAAGCATAAGAGGTACTTTAAGCTCTCGGTCTCCTCTTCGTCTTGACAACTTCTACAGAAGTCATTTCAAAACAATTCTAATCTTTCGGCATGGGTGCCAAATCGGCAGTGGCCGGTGATTCCAGCCACGGTGTCCCTTATCCTTCTCCTATCCAAATCAAGGAGGGACCTCGAACGGTCCGGATCCATCCTCGGCCAGGTTATCCGAGTAGTTCCGCACCTGGGTTCGTCAGACCATCTAGCCCCTGCAATTCCCGAGAATATTCATCCACGCGGACTTTGCAAGAGGAGAGGGGGATGCCACAAAAGTGGTCAATTGCCCGATCATCCAATCTGGCACCATTTCTGGCAAGTGCATCCGCAGTTACCCGTATTGGTCCCGTGTCCCCTCACCCACGCCAGGGTGATTTCAGAATGCATCGCCATCCAGTTTAAGGATGCCCGGCATTCACGGACCAGTTGTGATGTTGAATATACATTAGTAATAGACCTGATGGCAGCACGGCTGTCAGTGAAGATTCCGATATTCCTGCCAAATATCCTGCAATACCGCAACCAGTTAGCCGCCTTGCATATCGCCGACAATTCAGCCTGCATAACACTGCATTCATCCGGAAGTCTAAATGAAATCCGGACTCCTGTCTGAACAATGTATATACCTCCACAAACACCGGTTCTTCCCTTTCACCCATCCGTGTACACCACCAAAAACCTAACAATGAAATTATTAAATTTAAGCCTTGCAGAGTAAGTTTTTTAAAATACTTAACAGTTTTTGAATTTTTTGGACAGGAATAGTTTTAAATAAATTTTAGGCAAAATTTTTAAAAATTTTAGGTTTTTCCAAAATTGACAAAAAAAATTTAGGTGGCAAAAATGTTATTTTTTTATAAATAAATAAATTGAAGTTATACAACCATTTTTATACCCTTCATATAGTAATTAGGGAATATATCAGTTTGTCTTCCCATTTGTAATTTTTTTGCTATCCATTTGCGACCCCATAAAGTATATATATTCTGGATCCTTATACATAGGGAAGTCGATATAACCATGTACGTTTTGATACTGGACAATCAAAAATATCCCTGAGGCAATCGCTATTCCAAATCAGTAAAAACCCAATATATCCCATTTTTTATGGCAAAATCCGTGCATATATCCCTATAAATCTTCGTGAATATAGTCAGTCTTGCCACAAAACTTGGCACGTATATTCTGAAGATAGGGACCTAAATTATAGAATTGTTTTTTTCAAATAGAATCAGTGGAAGTGGTATTTTCCCTTCAATTGCAGAAATTTTCTGAAATATTTTGTGCGCTTTATCTTGGAATCTATAACAACTATCGACTTTATATGTCCTACAAAAAGTAAAAAAATTTTGAGTAGGTGCAGGGGAAGGCGGGGTCTCGTACAACTGTAACAGCTATCGACTTTAAATGCTCTACTAGAAATAATTGGACAATAAGAACTATATTTGAAAAAAAGGCATTTGGGTAAGAACAGGAAAAAGGGCAGTTCCCTTAAAAATAAAAATTGTGTTCAAATTTTCGATACGCTATATCTTGCAAACTTTAACAGTAATTGGCATCAAATATTTTACACAAAGTAACTGAACAATAAGACTTGATAGAAGCAGGAGGAGGGGAACCTTTGTACAAAGGAACAATTTTTAAAAAATTTTTAATACGATATATCTGGGACACTATAACTGCTATCGAATTCGAATGCTCTACAAAAAAGATTGATAATGAAGACTAGAACCCCCATGCAAATTTACAATTCTTATTAAACTTTTAATACGAATAATGTCGAAAACTTTTTTAACATTTGGCACCTAAAATCTTCTTCATGGTATTTCTATTATACATACGAACGTTAAAATTTTGTAGTTTTCTATTTCAAAAACAAAGATTGCTTTGCACTTTGAACCCGTTACAAGTTATTTTTATTATAACAATAACGGTTCAATATACCTGGGCTAGAATAGATGGCTGGATATATAAAAAGACCAATGTGAAGGGTATATAAGTTTTGGCCCGGCCTAATTAAAGTTGTTTTTAAAGCTGTTAAAAAATAAAAATAAAAAAAAAATGTTAAAATACAAAAAAGCAATTGAAAAAAAATTTCAAGAGAGGCAGAAAATCAAATTAGTGTTTAACAATTTATAGAATTTAATTAAAAAAACTTTTTTATTTTAAACTCTTAGAATTTTTACTTGAGTGACATTTTATTGACATATAATAATAGATATAAATGAGATTAGCCATACGTTTTGTTAATTTTAATGTGTTTTCAAGTAATCTGTTAAAATATTTATTCAATTTTATCATCAAAAAAATAATAATAAAACTCATTTCATTACTTATTTCTATAAGCGTTTATGCATCAACTATTTATAAGCTGAGGGAATGTGATTCAACAAACAGATTGAAAAAAATAAAAAATTTACAATTGAATTTAAATATGTTTTTATCGGTTCTTTATTTTCAATTAAATTAAATTTTTCCATAGAAAATGAACAAGATAAATATCACTGACCAGTGAGATATGAAAATTAAAATTTAATTTTTATGTATTTACCCTATGAGGAAGACTAGTATAAGATAATTGACGTGAGCGGTTTCTTAGAGTAGGGACTGGTTCTAGTTCTTGCTATTAAAATGCAGGAAACCTGACACCTTTACATTGTGTTGCCATTGAAGGGGGCAATTGACTCAAGACTAAAACCTCATAACGGGTAACAGGCCAATCCTTTTAAAACAATTGTTTCGTTAATTGCTTAAGATCCGGTTCAAGTTACCTTGCGGGAAATGTGGGTCAATTGGTCGGCAAACTCGTCCTGTTACAGGTACAAAACATGAATTGGACAAAAGTTATTGGTCGTGATCGGTGGAAAAGGCACACATTAAGTTATTGGTTGAAAGGTGTTAAAGGAGTTAAGGGAAAATTAAAAATACCGGTTCCTACATATAAACATACATAAGTTTATTTATAAACACACACACGCGCAAATACAAACAAAGTAGCTTGAACAGGATCTTAAGCAATTAATGCAAAAGTTTCCTTTTATAGGATTTCCCTGTAACCCGTTCTGAGGTATTAGTTTGGGACCAATTGCCCCCTCCAATGACAACGTAATGTAAAAGTGGCAGGCTCCCTTCCTATAAAGTGCAAAAATTAGAACCAGTCCCTACCCCTAGGAGCCGTTCACATCAGTGGTCTCATACCAGTCTACTTCCCCGTAGGGTACTTTGTTTTTATTTACGAGCGTGTGTGTATGTATGTTCATGCGTAGAAACTAGTATTTGTATTTTTGCCTAAACTTTTTCCACACCTTTTAACCAGTTACTTGATTAATCCCATCGTGACCAATAACTTTTGCCCAATTCATGGTGTGTACCTGTAACAGAACAAGTACGCCGACCAATAGACCCACTTTTGTCGCAAAGTATTTACAGCAATTTCTTTATTTTCTTTTTCTTTTTTTTCTAACTAATCTCGTCTGTATTTGCTCATTTAATTTCGGGTTTGCCTATCTTCTTATGCAAAAAGATACAATAGTTTAATGGGTGAAAAAAATTAAATATTTGTGTGCTTTTACAAAAAAAGGGAGGAAAAAATTAACTAATTTACCAATAGTCAATTAGCTGATGCCATAATCAATATGAAAAAAAATGTTTTACTATGGTCTAACAAGCAAGAAAGTTATATGTATACGCTCAAGCCCAACCACAGTTTATCCTACATCACATTTGTGTTGGGGCTATGTGAAAAAATGGATCAATCATATTTGTATTCAGTATGCTAGTTGGTGGCATAAAGTTAAATATACATGAACATTTTTGTCAAGGTATAATAATGTTAGATTCAGTTATAGCCCAAAATATTTATTCCGAGAGGATATGTGTTGGGGGGCTATATCAAAAAATGAACTGATCGTATTTTTGTAAGGAAGCACTAGTGTGTTGCATAAGATTACACATATGTGTGTGCAAAAATTTTTGTAGATACAGTAACATTCCAGTCAGTTAGGCTTAATTCAAAAACGCAGTTTGCTTTGCATCACAAAATTTCAAGTTTTTCCTGAAAGCAAAGATGAGGTTTTTGATAATATCTTCTCTTTACAAATGAGTGCTTACAGCTTTATTAATGTCCTGGAATCAAAAAACGTTGTCAAAATTGTAAGGAGCCATAAGAGAAGAAGGTGAAAATTTGTTATGCAAAGCAAACTGCGTTTTGAAATTCATCCTTATATTCAAAAATGATTATTCCGGAGGACATTTGTATTAAAATGGACCGTTCATCACCACAAACAATAGGCTTGGCGTCAGTGCAAAAAATTTAATTAAAATATCTTCATAATTCTGAAATGTATACACGGACATCTAGCCGAATGGACGGACGGACATGCCGAAATCAACTATGAAAGAGATTTAAAGTGGGTCGGCATGCTTGAAGGAGGGTGTCAGACCATTACTTTGGGCATTATAAACATCTGCACAAACGCATTATACCCCTACCATGTATATGGTGTGGATCTAAAACGTTTAGCGGCTTGTAATTTTTGTAATTTTAATTTTTCTCTTCTTTTCAAGGAAAACATCGAACGGCAAAGTTTTACCATATCGTATGTTGATGTTCCTAGCACACAAAAGTAGTACGCTTCACCCAAAATTATTAGAGAGATAGATTATTAGACTTTTTTGATAACCGGTTTTCAAATAATTAAAAAAGTATCAACTTTGGTACAACCAGTTATAAAGTTATAAAAAGCCAGTTAGGCCGTTTTAAATTGGAATAAGTACAGTGCCTCAGCTTGACAATCAGAAGCTGCCAGTGCAATCTCAAATCGTTCTTTTAATTTTTATTTCTGCTTTTGTTTTGGCGTTGTTTAGATTTTATGTGGTAGTAAGTAAATTAAGATAATATTAACTTTCAAAAGCAGATTGCTTTGTTAAAGGGAATAGAGGGTACGTACGTTTTGCAACCATAAGGTCCAAAGTTTGAATAGTTGTTGGACCGGTAATTTAAACTCAATAAGTTTTATTTGTAGTAAATTTAATTTAAAATAAATTTGTAAATATTAAATAAATAAATAAATTAAGCAAAAACATAATATACATATTAAAAAAATAAAATAATTATAAATAAGTTATTTTTTTAGATTTATAATAATTTAATTAATACTTTAATTAAATCAATTAGTAAGTTGATCAATAATTTGGTTTCACTTTAATTGAATTTCTTAATTGAATCTAAACGAGTGTGGTCTTTGCTTTCGAAATGCCATAATCCAAACAAACCATATTAGCCTGATCAAAAGAAGAATAATATATTTTATGCTTCTCTGGACTAAGTAAGCATTTTAAAAACAAATTCACCTTTGGACCGACAAAACTGACTCTTTCCAAGATACTTATGTATATATGGCACTAAGCCGTGGATACTTGCAGAGGCAGACGAAGCAGCGCTTGTAGTATTCGAGATAAAAATTCTTAGGAAAATCAAGGGACCAATATGCGATGATAGAGAATCCCGGTATCGTATAAGCCAAGAGCGGTTTGCCGATATTGAAATATTTAAGCGTATAACTTTTCAACGTCTACGTTGTCCAAGTCAAGTTTAGAAAGATATCCCGAAACTTGGTCACAAAAATAGGAGAAAAAGCACTGAAGATTAAAGGGCCTGGAAATCGGTTCTTCGTTTGGCTAATGGAACAAACGTTCTGTAATTGTTTATTTTATATTATCAAATTTTAAAACTTACCAACCAGCCCAATTCCCCAGAAATCTTTTCCCTATTATGTACCTCCTCGCCTATTTTAAATAATATTTTTCTCGGGAGATTTTCCACTTTTCCAATACAGGACACAGCTAAAGCAAAAGAACTGAACGTAAGAATTCGATATTCTCTTTCCGGCAACAGCATTCTCCCTGGTTATTTATAATACGGGCAACGAATGTAACCTGGAGTGTTTGTAATTGGGATGTACATATGGCCAAAAACTCTAAATTTTTGGATCAAACTGTATGTATATGGATAAAAGTATGTACATGACCACACATGTTCACAAAAATACTTTCGCCTAAATAATTTATAAACAAAATATAAAAATATAAACATATAAGTACTCACATACATACATAAGTACTTACATACAAACTTATGTACGTAAGTACGTACAAACATAAGTATGTGTAACATATGCGTTTACATATGTAAATCTATTAACAGTGAGGTTATTAATAAATTGACTACTAGTTTAATTGATGAATTAGTTAAATAATTAATTGTTTAACTAATTATTATTTCATTGATTAATTAATATAGACTCTAATGTACAAATATACATACATAAATATAGACATACATAAGTACATTCCTTATCAAAATGTTACTTAAAAAATTTTTCCAAAATGAGTTCCAATTTTTAAAAAAATCCCAAGTACTTATACTTACATGCTAATTTATATACATATGTATATACTTTAATAAAAGTGTAAATATGTACATAAACTGTTTAATTTTGTCAATAATATGCTGTTATGTTTTTTATCAAACCAAATTCCAAAAAAATATATCAGTGTTCTCTTAAACAGCACTTTAAGAGATAGACGAAAAATGTGTATTATGTTCGAAAAAGCTATAAGAAAAAGCTTTTTATTGAAACAAGGGCACAACCAAACATACATTACGAAGTATGCATGCACAAGCAAGCACAAACTGAAAAATTTAATAACACAACATAAACAACAGTAAGGTTAAGTTTTAATGCTAAAAGTCCCAAGAGAACTATAACTGTTAATTTAACATACATGTGTTTGCATATGTTTAAGCACAAAATGCAAAACATAGCAAAGAGGGAATATTATCAAATAAGTGACAATTGAGCGGGAAGCTGAGAGAACAAACATCCGCTATCATATGAATATAGCAGTGTTGCCAAGTTTTGTGAAATTATATAAAATTGGTATATTTAACAACTGTTGATTTTTATAGATAATAAAATTTTCGTCTAGTGTCTTACTTTGGTAGGGATATATTATGCGAATAAAAACTAAAAAACTGGTCTAAGAAACAAATGGTTTTCCAATACAGTTGGGTCAATATTATTTATTTTCAGTACTGAAAAAATGTTTTTGTAAACTTAAGTCAAAATTAAAAAATTACAAAATAATGTTAAGGAAAGAATGAACTTGTGGTGAGTGTGACCATCTTGCACACTTTTTTGTTTAAAATAAAAATATTCAGATCTACATAAAAGGGTTTTCAAACTTGACTAAGTACCTGATTGCCTTTAATTTCAAAAACAATTAAATAGTGCGATATTTCTATCAAATATGCAAGAGAAAAAGGAACAAATTATTTAATATTTATGTTTTGATGCTGCTTTAAAATTAAATTAAATAAAATAAAAAAAACAAAATAAAATAAAATAAAATAAACTAAAATAAAATAAAATAAAGAAAAATAATATATCAATTTAACTTAATTTTAAAAAATTATATCAAAAAGTGGTAACGAGAATCAGAAGCGGGTTTTACAAAAGCGTCCTACTTAGCTTGCGCCAAGAAATATCCTTCTTTACTACTATCCTTCAAAAAAAATATAACTAGAAAAATTAGGTAAAATATTTCTTACATTCTACTATTTTCATTATCATTTAGAAAAACAAAATTATTAAAAAATGTTTTCCTAAATTTTTGATAATTCCGCAACTAGGACTGTGCAAAACGTAAACTAGATTTGGCAACACTAAAACAAACCTAACAAGTACAATCAAAAAAATAACAGTAATGTGTTAACATAGGAGGCAAAATGATGCAAAAAAATTACACACCAAAAAAATGAAATCCGATAAAAAATAAAGAATAAAAAGTGAAAGCCAAAAATGAGGTAGACAAATCGGCACAAAGAGAAGGAACGCAAAAAACAACGTAATGAAAAACAGCAATCACAGTCCGTTTTATCTTACCATCACTGGCAGTAGGGATTTTACTTATTATTGTTAAACATTTGGAGTTCAACATCAGTTTGCCGAATGGACTACGCGCATTTAGACGTGATTTTTTAAATCGACTCCGGGTTTACGTTAATTTTCTATTGTATATCTTAAGGTGTGTTTAAATTTTCTTAAATATTTGTTGTTGCGAAAAAAAAAGAAAATCTTTAATTTTTAAGCAAAAAAATTTATTTAATCACTTAAGTGTAGCACATGTTAAAAGGCATTTATAATATATCTTTGGCTCTGGTGTTATATGCTTAAATAATTAAAAGTAAATTATAACAAAAAAAATATGTATCGAAAAATTGTTGTTTTGTTTTACTTTTGTAAATGGCTAAAGAAAGTGAATAAGTGACAGCAAATATTTTTGGAGGATTAAAAATAATTGTATAAAGTTAATTAAAGGTAAATAATTAATGTTATTTTTATGTGACAACAAAAAAGGAATGATTTTGAAAAATGAAGATGACATGTAGCAGAAATCTAATTTTTTTTTTTATAAATTTTTCTAATTTTGTATTGTAATTTAAATTGTTAATATTTTAAAGCTATTTTATTACCAAAACATGAAAGAAAAAACTTGAAAATTTTTTTTTTTCTAAACCTGAAACATGACATTAGAACTACAAATTAGTTACATGTAAAGTAATCAATTAGTTATTGAAGACCTTAATAGAAAGAAGTTTAGTTATTCTAACTAAGCTAATACCAAGCAAAAACTTGGAACTGATTAGTCATTACAAACCAACTTACTTTCTAATGACTATTAAATATTGCCAAGAGGTTGGCAGGTAATGAGTTATTAATTGTGTGATGTTTAAGAACTTTTTAAATCTTATTACAGTTTAATACTTTTAAGCACTTTTTCATCAAAACATCTAAGAAATAACTCATAAATTTCCGAAATAAAATTATCTTCCTCTTTTACTCACATCATGACATAAAAACATATAATTTAAGTAAAAGTTTAAACAAGTTTATTCTAAGTGCCAAATGATCACGCGAAAAAAGCGTCAGGCTAGATTAGCATAAAAAGAGCAACAGCGGACTCATGGCACGCTTGACCATTTTTTTAAAAAACTTTGAACAACATTGTTCTAATAAAAGTTTTCTTAATTCCATCATAGAAATACAGCAAGGTGATATATTATTCAAAATGTGGCACCAATGCTTGTAAAATGTATAAGAAAAATAGTTACCGTTGTTAGCGGAGCCATCGACATATATTTAACTAAACAATTCGCTATTTGACACATCGGAAGTCAGTAAAAAGGCACAGCACAACCGGAGATGTTCGCTTTGACGCCTGAGACCACTTGATATTATACTTTGTAAATGAACAGCTAAAAAAATGTTCATAACCTATGCAAAACATCTTAAATGCATTGTATGTGCCAAAAGTGCAACATGAAATTATGATGTTGTTAAATTAAAATTTTTTTTCTAGCATAATTAAATATAATATAGGTTTTACTGTTTTAAAAAAAAAATGTTGGCTTGTTTTTGTAAAAAAATTAAAAAAAGGTATAAACCTTTATTATTACCTTAAACGGCCCAGGATGCCCTCAGGCCACCTTTCGTTTTTCCTAAATTATCTATTTTTAGATATTAAAATTGAAAAAAATTATCCAATCAACTATTTCAAAGCACACATGTACTTTGAAAAAATGTCTGAAGTTAATGTGACTAAAATTATTCTTTTAACTATAAGAGGGTTAAGTTTATTTGCAATGCAAAACTTACTCTTTGGGATTTTAGCTCCTTACTTGAACGCAGCGATGTCATTGAACGAAAGAATTTGCCACGCCCACTAACAAGCTCGAATAAATAAGTTTTTACTTTTCTATCATCCCATAAAAATAATAGACTAAAGAAATTATTTTACTAAATCTATAATTACACCACCTGAGTCCTCATCTGAGTTCAGTGTCAAAAAATTAAGTTTCAATATCTATGAATTTCAAACGTTTTCTTCAAACAGTGCCAGTGATTTGACAGATCTGAGCGCGGCATTAAAAATATCTATTCATTTCACAGTTAGTTTTTTGATATATTTTTGAATGATCTTATCATTTTTGCCATAGTTTGTCGCTTTAAAAATCACTAAATTCTTTTTTGGCTCTATATTTAAAAAAATTTTGTTGTTTTAACATTTTCTTAAAATTTTTTTTTGAATTTTTCAGTTTGCCTCACCGTAAGCGAGTTTAAGAACTTTTTAGAACTTTTTCTCTTAATCTATTCTAAATTAAAATTCATTTTTGTAAGCATACACTCATTTATTTAGCCTAACAGATTTTTCTTAAATACCTAGATTGTCTAAGGCTATATGTCAAAGTTATATTAAGCTTTTATGTTATGTCCTATGTTCTTCAAGAAACATTCACGAAACATCTTTATTTAACTTGTTGTTGTCTAAACAAAATATATGTAATTACCAAAACAAAATAAAAAATAAAAAAATATTTTACAAAGCAAAGAAACCAAATGAAGCAAAGTAAAATAACCTTAAAATTGTTTGCTTCTGAAAAGTGATTATTGCAGTTAAAATTTGCAGATATTTTGCATCTTGAATAATGGGTTTGATTATTTTTGGCTACAGTCAAGTTTTGCAATTATTTAAAGAAAACGACACTATAACTTAAGCATTTTAAAGAAAGACTTTAATGTCATATGTGGTTTCGTTAAATAAGTTTCCGCAAAAATATATATTTTTATGGATATAATCATTCATGTAGGTACCTTTGCATGATAATACGAAGTATTTTTAGTTCGTAGAATCAAAATAATATGAAATTAACTAAATTGTGTGGAATATTTTCTTAATAACTACACTCAGTTACTGTAATAGTTTTTTAAGTGTACCAACCACTTGTCAAATTTTAAATCCATATTCTCTCCTACTCAATATGAAATGTTTTTTTTTATAATTAGATTTTGAGTTATTTTACATGATTTTCGGATATGTCGTTAAACATGCGTTACCATGTAAAGTCACCTTTAGTATCCCTACTGCGTCTCCTGACTTTTAAATTTTGACTATGTAGCGGATCTTGAAAGTTCTTATCAGCTATTGCAAAATAAACGTTGTTTATTTATCCATAAACATATTACGATACGACAAACTTACCTAGATATTTAAATATTTTTGCGCAGAAAATTTAAACTAAGAATTTAATTTAATACTGTATGTACCTCATTCATTGTTTGCGAGAATTTTTCTTGGATATTTAAACAGAAATAACAAAATTTAGCCAAATTCTTTCGTCAAAACAAGTAACGTAATTGGTCGCACGGGATAACTGCTTGAGAGTTTAGCACGGTTGGTTTTTATTCCCATTCCCATGACTGCTAGTCACAAGTTACGAAGCTGTTAAAATTGTGAGAAAATTCGGATTACCGGAAATACCAGTTTTTTACACATAAAAGTGGTCTGGCCCCAATCCGACTAAATAAGGGCTTATACATTGCCTCAATTAAGTGTTTTGAAAAAAAAATTCAAAATCTTTGTAGTTACCATAATGCACAGTAGGGTGAATCTTATTTTCCAAAAATGCGAAATTGAAACGTAATAGAAATATTTTTCGTAGTAAAGAAACACACATTGAAACATTTAAGACAAGCAAAAGGCGAGCCGCATCCGTCCCGAAATTTGTACCGCCCTACGAAAAATTTAAAGTTCTTCTGTAGGAAATGGGCCTTACTTCAGACACGTACCCATTTTTGCTGTTTTTTGAAAAAATATTGTCATTGAGTTATTACTTTTTTCGATAATTTTGCTTTAAACAAAGGAAAAATTGTTACATGCTTGCCTTATTAAAAATAAGAAATTTATTTTTTGGGATCGGTTTTTTGTCTTTTAAGAAATATACTGTCCTTTTAAGTATATGATGAAATGGAGGAAAAAAAATTTTTAATAAACAGGCATTCTATTCGAATGTTTGTTGGGCACCTCCATTTCGTCAGATGAGGATAAAGAAATGTATTTTGTCTTTTAACAAATCCATTTACCACAAATATTCGCTTTTTTGTAGGCTCTAAAAATGTATCAGTTTTTAACAGTTCATGTGATTTTAAAAAAAGTGCTTAAAACTGATTGGGCAATATTTTCTTTGGAAAAAAGCACAAAAATTACAAAAATTTTAGAAAAATTAAAAAAATGTTGAACTTATTATTTAAAAGTATGTTTTAAATTAATAAAAATTAAGCTTAAAATTCCAAAACCCTTTGACATTTTAAATTATATGAATTAAAAAGTTTTAGTTGCAAAAACGTTCTTAAAAAAAACTAATTCTTAGTGCATTGTAATGATCATAAACATCGTTGAAAAATGCCGCAAAATAAAAAAATCATCAGGTTCAGCTGATATGAGTTCATTATTAAAAATTTTTTTCGTAGAGCGGCATCAAACATGAATCTCAGCTAATTTTACATGATTTGCACAACTTCAGGGCGAATCCAACACGTCTTCCTCTTATTTAATCGGGAAAAAGTTTTCCAAAATACATTTTTTAATTACGAAAAATATTTATCGGGGGAATTACGGTTCAGCTACGCACTTTGGAAAAATAAGGTGCACCCTAATGCATACTTTAAGACTTTCTTATTAAACTAGCCTCATTTGAAAAGGGGAAAAATAAAAGTTTTCTTATAAATTTCTTAGTTTGATTGTAAAACAAATTTATGTGAAACACATTTCCTTATATGCGAACATCTGCATATTTTATATATGTATTTAGTATGAATAACATTAATGCGTATTCACATAAATTCAATTTAAGTTTAAGGCTAAATTCAGTTAGAGTTTAAATATAGAGAATTATGGAAATTGCTAACAAACGAATAAAAAACATTAATGTCATAACTAATAATTAGGCTGAACTAAAACTTGCTTATACACAATTATTAATTTTTAAAAATAAAAATATTTACTTAATGCAGGAACACTTTTCACACAGTTAGTGCCACATTTTTGTTTTATGTTTGAAAGTCATTAATTGAAAAATTTTATATTTTATGTGTAATAATATGTATTATGGCACTGTTAGCTCACAGTGGCCAAACGTCCAACTTTTTGTAAACGCCAATCTTAAAAATTTTAATGCCATTCCATAGCAAACATATAAAATATTTAAAAACTGGATTTAAATATTGGTACTGTGGGTGTTGCACGCCGCTGAAAATATACATATCATGTATTGTAAATATATAATTTTTTGTAATCTTAACAGAACTAAATTTTTCCTTTTCCCAAACTATAATCAAATATGGGTGGATTTTTTTTTTGAAGATTTGCTTGTAATTTCTCCTCTTGCCCCGTAAATTCAGCCGATATTGGACAAGTGGGCAGCCTTAACTGTTTTTGTATTCTTTCGAAAATAAATCGTCCCATCAGAAAATGGATCTATTAAAGCTCGTACCTTTTAGTAGAAACCAAAAATTACAATCATAACCCAAGCTGTAGCTAACGCAACCTTTTTTTCAACAGGTGTATTTAATATTTATACTTCCCCTGATGGACACAGATCTTAAGTTGACTATATTTGTTGTATAGAAATAGCTTGCTTTTTACCCTAAAGAGAAACATAAGGTTGCATTATAATTTTTGCATTTGGGATAATAGTTGGTGGCATAAAAATAAAGAGTTGTAAAAATTTTATTAAGGAAAAGTAATACTCCAACACTTTTTGGCGCAAACTGATTAAAAAATGGACCGAAATACTTGCAAAAACACTATTAGATGCGATGGTGTCAGCAACACTTTCACGAGAAAATTGTTAAATTTCTTTCATTTGGCAACCTTTCGTTTTTAACAATTTCTCCAATTGATATAAAGTGCACGCAGAAATCTCTGAAAAACAAAACACCTATCCCACGAATAAATTTTACCTAATGTCTAAATTTTCTGTAGTCAAAACAATACCTCTGTTTATATCTCATGCTTCATCATCTCTTTTTTTAGAACAAATAAAACAATTTTTCTACTGGGCTTCGTTTTGTGTAATTAATTTAATTTGCAACAAACATGTCCCTAAATGTGGACCATTAAACGTTGTTTCTGTGAAAAAACACCAGTATCAAAAAAAAAAAGGGACGGCAAAAAAACCAAAAAACTGTTGCATTTATATTAATACAATTTGGCCATTTGACAAAATATTTGAACACCGAATATATATCTTACGCACTTGTCGTTGTGGACAACAGCAACGTTTTCCAAATAAAATAAATTTTTTCAAAATTTGGTTTCGCTTAATTTTTTCCTTTTTTTTTTTTTGTAAAAATCTATATTATTTTTACAAACTTTAATTATGTTTGCGCTTATGGCATTTTTTTACAAACAAATTATTAGAAAGCAATTTAAAACCCAAAATAAGCTTTTCACTCGTTGCCGTACATTAAGCGTCGTCTAAACACATATTAGGTGGTGTCTTTATATCAAGATCTATGTGCTTCTTTATGAGGGTTTAAGGTAAAATACTGCAGAATATTGCAAAGCGTTAAAAACAAGTCAATCTAAAACACTTTTTTAACAAAAACTGAGGACACCATATTTGAAAGGTCTACACAGAATGAAAAAACACATCCTTAAATCAAGAATTTAATTTTTTTATTTATCCAAAATCAAGTTTAAAATTTTTGAGTACAATCCATACTAAGACTTTCTTAAACTTTTTGTTTTTGAATATATTTTAACATTTAAAAACAAAGCGTCTCGGAAGTTTAGATAGTAGCGCGCTATTGTTGCATTCTGGGGAGTCCCTGGCTGAAATCCTGACTGCGGAAAATACAGGAAAAAATTTTTTAATTATAAATAAGTATATAAACTCACACACGGCATGGTGCAAAATGGTCTTAAATTATAATTATTATAAATGTTTAAAATGAAAATAAAATGAAAAACCCTTTTTCTTTATTGAAGGTCCGGTAGTCAAACAAATTTGTTTTAGTTTTCGTTTACGCATAAGTTAATCTTTTCAAGCTTACGTCAAGAATGGCTTCGAGCTTAAATGTTTTTTGGTTTAAATGTGGCTAAAAATAAGAAACTCAAAATATAGAAAACGTGCTTGGTTTATGAAAATTTCGTACTTGTTTTAAGAAATTCCATACTTATCGTAATTTTCATCACGCTACAACTGTTTTTTTTCGAATATTGATTTCTAAAGCTTAAAAAAAACTTTTACCAATATCGTCAAAATTACTATAGAGTTTTACTACCCTTTGTTGGTAGAATCAAACCTTTTTTATCCCGTCTATATATTTTTTTTACTGTTAACCAGTGTAGCTGGTGTAAATGTTAGGATCTTCTTTCTTAAGAAAGGGAAAGGGATCATGCTTCCTTGCGACCAAATTTTTCATAGCAGTTAGTGCATGTGTTATATTAACTCTTCACCTCCGGCTTAAGACATCTCAGTGAGCAAGTCATCGGCGCCAAGGGTTTTTTCGTATTTAAACAGGCAACAGGTGCAAATAAAGCAATTTCATGAAACAGTTTAGAGTGTAGAGGGGAAAAACCTTTAGCTATTTGTTGTGATTGTAGAATCAAAGTTATGTGCTTCATCGAAATATACCATTTTTAACATAATTTATATGTTTTATACTGCTTCCACTGATTTTAAAAACTAAGCTGCGTTAAGGACACTACAAATTAACTAAAACAAAAAAATACCCGTCCCCGTAGCTGCTTGTGACTTAACCTTTATTTTTTAAAAAACTTTAAACCCTCTTTTCTTGCAGTAATAAAAGTTAAGTTTTAAGTTATTAAAATAGCTCTACGTTTTTATTTTTTTTACGTATTGTTTCTAAATGAAAGTCTACCACTTTATTAGTAATGATAATAATTTTAAAACTTCAAATGTCAGTCTTTTTAATGTAAATTTGTACCAATTTGTTTGAGTCCTTTAACTTTTCTATATCTCTATTGCTCAAGCGTGAAAAATAAATAAAAGATTTGAAAAGAAATTAAAGAGCCACTTTAAAGCTTTTGGCATGACCCACAAAACAAATGATTCTTGACATTTATTAAATATTCTATCTGTATATTTATAACTTGCCTACAAGGTATTTAAAGAAACATTGCAGTGACAACAATAATACAAATAATTTAAATAAATATGTACATAAACAAGTACATTTTAATACACCTTTGCAAACTTCTATTACATTCAAACAAACGCCCTGACTCAACGACATGCATGAAAAATAAATACTAAGTTCCGGTTGAGAAGGACATGGAAAAACGACAAATAAATGTTGATTCATACACACATATATACATACATCTCTGTAGATTATAGAATGTATTAAGGCAGTTATGCGTGTTTGAATATATATTTAAAAACCATAGCAGAGAACGAGAAAAATGTAACTCCCAGAAAATACCTTATTTAGAATTCATAGCATCAAAAGCAACAGTAGGAAAACGGATGTGCGTCGTTCTGAATCCCACAAGTTGAGCATAAATATTCTAATGCAAAGAATATTGTTCATTGATGTTAATTTACTTACTTGTACTAAAATAAAGGGTACCACAAATGTAGGTGGAAAATTTGCTTATAGCTAAATAAGCTTAATTCTAGCCATATCTGAACACAAAAGTTATAAACTAAATTTAAAAATATTCTTCTTCTATATTTTTGGAATATTTCTAAACCTGTATATAAAAATTTTTCTTGGGTTTTTAATAAAAGAAATCATGAAAAAAGTCTTCCAAGTTTCCTGGATTTCTTCGACCTTTATTGATAAATAAATACACAATCGGTTTCTTCGAGCTTAAGGTCAATAATAATTATTCTTTATTTGTTTTAATATTCTGCCAATATTTCGCTACTCTTTGTGTAGCTTCGTCAGGGCAAATTTTTGTTTTATTTGTTATGAAAAATTACGGTTTTTTTAAAAAACATTCAAAAATTAATTAACAAAAAATACAAACAATTGTCAATATTGAAAAAATTTTTAAACAGTACATACAAAATATTATTTTAAACATTTTTAATATCCGTTTCCGGTTTTTTAACTAAATGCCTATAACTATGAGCAACATTTTCTGTATCCGCCTTAAAATTAATCCTACGTTCTGTTGGTACATTTATTATTTGCAACATTTCTAACATATAACGACGTCTATAACTATTTTCTGTATTTAAAATCGTTACATTTTCAAAATTCGGAGAATGATTGAAACTTGCACAATGAGATGCTAAAGCTGTTTTTTGTGAATTTATATTCCTATATTTTTGATCAGATTTATGGCCCGCTAATCTAGTCTTTAACCTATTTTTCGTGGTACCTACATAAACCTTATTACAATTTTATTTATCATTTCCCTTACAAGGTATTTTATAAACTAAATTTGTCTTACTAAATAATCTCCCAACAGTATTATACATTTTATGGGCCATCTTATACTTAGTTTTATCATAAACATTTGAATTTTCTAATCTTTCAGAAAGTCCTGGTACATAAGTAATCGATTTATAAATCAGGGGCTCATTATTACGGTTTATCTTATTTTTCTTGTTCTCATGTTGTCTTATTAATTTACAAATAAGGCGGATACAGAAAATGTTGCTCATAATTATAGGCATTTAGTTAACAAAACCGGAAACGGATATTAAAAATGTTTAAAATAATATTTTGTATGTACTGTTTAAAAATTTTTTCAATATTGACAATTGTTTGTATTTTTTGTTAATTAATTTTTGAATGTTTGTTAAAAAAACCGTAATTTTTCATAACAAATAAAACAAAAATTTGCCCTGACGAAGCTACACAAAGAGTAGCGAAATATTGGCAGAATATTAAAACAAATGAAGAATAATTATTATTGACCTTAAGCTTGAAGAAACCGATTGTGTATTTAAAAGAAATCATGTAAAAAGACGCATTTGAAAGTCAAGTTTAATAAACTTCTTCTATGCCCCCCCCCCCCCCCCCCCCCCATATATGTACGTGGTAGGGGTATTATGCGTTGATTAAGATGTTTGTAGCTCCCAAAAGTAATATTCTTAGGCATACCTTCAAGTATATTGATTAATTCAGAATCATTTCCTGAGTCGACTTAAGTATGTCCATACATGTTTGTCCGTGATCTAAGTACAAGCCACAATTTTTAAGGTATTTTGATGAAACTTGGCACAAATAATTTTTTTGGGACTCTTTCAAAGCCCACTATTTGCGGTAATGATTAGTTAAATTGTTTGACTTAGACCCTATGTAAAGGTCCTCCCAGAATAAGCATTTTGGAAAGAAAAAGGTTAAAATATACTTGACTTTAATACAATTTTGCATTTTTGTCTTTTTTTATGTCTTTAAATAATATAGTGAATGAAAACATGATCGGCTCATTTTTTGATATCGGCCCCATACAAATTACCTCCCGGAATAAGCACTTTGGGCTATTAATAGCTCGAACCCTACATAAACTGAATACAAAATTTCTGGGTCTTTTGTTCTCATATAGGTCTCGTAGGATATAATTCAGCATTACATTTAATTGTCGTACTCGCTGACATTGCTTAATTAATTTTTTTTTTAAATAAAGCGATTTTCAAATTTTGATTTTTAATTCATCAAATAGTTTTTTTTTATTTTTTTTTTTTGTCAAGATAAAATAATTATTTTTTGATTTCCATTTTTTAAAGAACAAATTTAATATTTTTAGATAATACAAAATCAAAAAAGTATCGGTAATTGGCATCACAATTTATTTTTTATAAAAATTTAAAAATAATAATTATTTATGCAAAAAAAAAAAAATTAAATTGTTAAAGTAATAATTATTTCAAAAAAAAAAATATATTTAAATTTAAAAATATTAAAAATTTTTCTCAGACAAAAATTTTTAAGTAAAAAATTATTATTTTATGCAAGACTAATTTTTTTGCATAACTGTAACGTTTCTTGCTATTTCTCTAAAACTTACAACATTTTTTTGAACACCCATTAACTGAAGAAAAGTTGCGTTTAGTGTATTGTATGCATTTAAATTGCTGTTAATTTATATACAATTGGCATTCCACAAAAGATAATAATATCTTGAAACAGGCAGAGATTCAAACATTTTTATAAATCTTAACTGGCACTTAATCACCGTTATTTATTTTTATAAAAAAAAGAAAAAAAATTAAGCTAGCTGGACTTATTAAAGCATAGCTTTCAAAGGAACATTAATTTTAAAAACAGTATAACCAATTTCAATAAAAGCCAGCAATAGCTAAGATTGTTTTTGGAAAATCCGCTTAAAGTAAAAATTATTTTCCTTTTTTTTTAGGAAATACCTTAACTTATTATAATAGGAAGTCATTAGGTAACTATTAAAAAAAACTCAAATAATGCTTTAAACTTTCTGCCAACATAAATATTCCAGGAGTTATCTCAAAAAAATCGATTTTGTTTAAGCCTTTTTTCATTAAAACAGTTACATACATTGTTACATTTCTCACTAAATGTATACAAATGTTTGTAATATTAAGTAAAATTTAAATAAAACATTGTAAAATGTCTTGACGTTAACGGCCATTAACTGTTCCATAAAACAGAAATATCTTGTAGTTACTATCTGTTTAATTGCCTTTGACTAATTCTCAACTAACATTTGCTTAAATTAGCAATATAAATTCTTATTACTTAAACCAAGAGTTTCTCTAGTTGATGACACAATATACTAGCATGCAATAGCACAATTTTTTTTTCTAAATTTTGAGCTTCTATGTTGAACAATTTGAGGCAAGATATATTTGAAAACAATTCGCCTGGGGTTGACTGAACACTCTACCAAATAAATTGGTATTTGTTGCAGCTTCCGAAAATAGGCTTTAATTTTTAATCTCAGTTTTGGAATTTAAAAACAAGTTCGATAAATTTAAAATTTTCCTAGAAGTTAATTTACAAAAATTTTTTTATTATTTATTATGCTCTTTTTACTTAAAATATTGGAGTTTTGGCCAATTGTACGAAAACCTTAAACCAGACGGACTAGAAATTTATTCCAAAAAATGTTTAGTAACATAGCTCAGAGCTTAAAGCTGTCTTTTGTGTTCCAATAAAATAATTTTAATTTATTGCACAGTGTTTTTTAGATCAACTTATCTTTTAATCTACTTTTAAATAGCATTTTGAAAAAAATAAAACTGAATTTTTTTGTTTAACTTGGTATTGAAGTTAAGTACTCTTCGTTTTTACTTTGGACGGAGAAAAGAAAACAAAAGAATAAAGGTAAGAAAAGAAAACAAAGCAAATAGAATTATTAGATTATGCTAAAAAGATAGATAAACACTTGTTATTCCATTTGACCACTTATGACAATTAGATAGCTGACAATTTTACCTCAAGGAAATCAAATAAAAGCTGGGACAATAAAAAGCGGCTAAAGTTTTCATCGTTTAAATTAATATTCTTTACGTTTTCTTCGTTGATTTTGTCCACCTTAACTAAGAAAATTAAACATTTATATTTGCATGCATAACGTTTTATAATTTATTTATAAATTTTTGTTGTTCTATTTAATAGAGAAAAAAATTTGTACAGCAACGTGATCTGGCAAAAATTAATAATAAAATGTGATAGTTAAGGGGGATAACAAGTAAGAGCGCTATTTTCGGCTTTGCCGAATCTATTGTTTAGCTGACCCCAAATTTTTGCAAGATTATTTTTGTATATAGATATGTATTTAGAAGATTTAAAAAAAAAATCTTGTCTCTATTTTCTTTAATTACCCGAAATTTCAACATCAGAACCGCTATTGCGTATACGTAATATACAATATTTATATAAAAGAAGTATTATGTATACGTACAGATGCTCAACTAATATAAAACAAATAAAATAAAATAAAATAAAATAAAATAAAATAAAATAAAATAAAATAAAATAAAATAAAATAAAATAAAATAAAATAAAATAAAATAAAATAAAATAAAATAAAATAAAATAAAATAAAATAAAATAAAATAAAATAAAATAAAATAAAATGAAATAAAATAAAATAAAATAAAATAAAATAAAATAAAATAAAATAAAATAAAATAAAATAAAATAAAATAAAATAAAATAAAATAAAATAAAATAAAATAAAATAAAATAAAATAAAATAAAATAAAATAAAATAAAATAAAATAAAACAAAATATTTTACTTTTAGTTAAATACTTAAGAAATATTAGTTTTTCTAAATTAAAATAAGTAAGAGCGTTATATTTGGCTGTGCCGAATTTTAGAAACCCTTTACATTGGCTTTTTGATCGGTTTCACATTTTAATCTTCTTAGGGTGACTAGGAAAGGTTTAAGACCTAATTTTTAAAAGTTTTGTATGGAAACCGCCTTGCGGGGTGTAGATAGGTAAGTTTGTTCTAGGAAAATTTTTGCAAAGAAAAACGAGTTGGTGCCAGTCCTGAATTTGACTTATCCATAGACTCCACGGAAGCTGTAGGGAGGGTTTAAAAATTCTACCGAACTTTTTTATGGGAGGTCCCTCATGGCGATGGGGAAAACGGGTAAGTTTATTTTAGGAAAGTATTTGGGAGAGCAAATTATTTGGGGTCGGTGGTATACTTTTTTTCTCTTTGGGCCGACTCTGGGGAAGTTATAAGAGATTTGACATAATTTTGGTAAATATTTTATGGCGGTAAGTTTGTCTGTTTGGAAGGGGAAACTAACAAGGGTCTGTGATATATTTTATTCCTCTGAGGGCAACTCCGGGGCATTTGTAGAGGTTTAAAGCCTAATTTTGTTTTATTTTGTATGGCAGCCCTGTTAGGTGCTGGAGATACGGAGTAAGTATATTCCACAAAAATATTTGTGGGGAAAGTAATCGGGGCACTTACCTGATGAAAGCTCTTGGTGGGAATTTATTACAATTTCCCAAATTTTGTATGGGAGCCATCTTAAGGCGATGGAGATGTGAGGGTATGTATATTTTAGGAATATGTTTGGCAGAGAAATTTAACGCATGTCGGTCGTTCACCCTATTTATCTTAAGCCAACTCTGGGGAAGTTATGGGTGTTTTTACATTATTTTCGTAAATTTTGTATGCCAACCCCTCAGGGCTTAGAGATAGGGGGTAAGTATATTCTAGGAATATGTTTGGGAGAAGAAATTAATGGGGGCCGGTGGTACACTTTATTGCTCTAAGGCCAACTCTGAAAAAGTTGTGGGCATTTTCATATCATTTTTGTAAATCTTGTATGGCAACCCCCTCAGGGCGTGGAGATAGGGGGTAAGTATATTTTAGGAATATATTTGGGAGTAGAAATTAATGGGGGTCTGCGATACATTTTTTTCCTCTACGGCCAACTCTGAAGAAGTTGTGGGCATTTTCATATCATTTTTGTAAATTTTGTATGGCAACCCCCTCAGGGCGTGGAGATAGGGGATAAGTATATTCTAGAAATATGTTTGGGAGTAGAAATTAATGGGGGTCTGTGATACATTTTTTTCCTCTACGGGCGAGTCCGGGGAAGTTATAGCGGTTTTTACTTTATTTTTTTAAATTTTGTATGGCAACCATGTCAGGGGCTGGAGATAGAGGGTAAGTATGTTCCACAAAAATGTTTGGTTGGAAAAAATAATTCGGGTCGGTCTTACATTTTACCTTTGTAGGAGAGCCCTGGAAGCCGTAGGAGCGATTTTAAAAATGTTTAAATTAAGCTTTGTATGGCAACGCTGTTATATGTATGAACACTAATACTAATAAAATTTTTGTTTTGGGTGTGTTTCAATAATATAGACATGACTGATTCTGTTTTTTTCTTTTTTTAATGTTTTTTTATTATTACATGTAAAAGTATGTTCTTTGTTGTTGTTGTAGACTCAAAAAACCGAGGTAGTCGTGGTTTTTTGCTTATATCTCGGTTATTTATTGGGCGATTTTGCTGAATTTCAATACCGATTTTTTCGCAACTATCTGTGATAGTTTGATACCACATTCGGGTCTATGCGATATCGGGGGGCTTCAGAAAGTTGGTTTCAACCATAACACGGACAGACGGACAGACGGACAGACGGACATCGCTAAATCGGTTTCCCTATCTATAAGGATCCAGAATATATATACTTTATGGGGTCCCAAATGGATAATAAAGGAATTACAAACGGAATGACAAACTTATATATACCCTTATCACTTATGTGAAGCGTATAAAAAGGTTTTATAAAGCAACCTTGTTAGGGGAAGAGATGTGGTGTTAGTGTGTTCAAAAAAATGTTTGTGAGGAAAACCAATTTGAAGTCAGTGTTTCATTGCATCCATTAAGAAGCAGCTGCGGGGCAGTTGTAGAAGTTTTTATGTACAAATTCTAAAGAAATAAATAAAGTTAGTAGCAGTTTTAACGTATATCTTAGTCTTAGTCAGCTTTCGGCCGATTTTTCTAGAATTCAGTAGCAACTTTCTTAAAGATACTTCTGATAGCCCGATACCACCTACGCTAAGCTGATTTAAACAGACAGACGGGCAGATGAACATCGTTAAATCAACTTGTCTATCTATAAGAACCAAGAAAAAATATACTCTTTGGGGTCGCAGATTGACATTAAAGATTACTTATTTGAAGGGTATAATAAAAATGAAAACACATTTTATTTCAAACGCTTAAAACGGTAATAAAGTTTAAAATGCTAAAATACTAGTTGGATTATTAATGGCTAATTCAATAATTATGCCACAAATATTCAACAAATATTTGTTAAATAAGGTGCTAAGAGTAATCGATAAACTTAGTTAAATGTAGTTTTAAAAAAAAAATTTTTTTAAATTTATGATATTTATTTTTCTCAAAAATATTACTCTTTAATACAATTCCTTAAAAAGTTTAAATTTGGGGTTTTCTCTAAATTTTGTACCTTTTTCATTTTAATAAAAAATAGTTTTTTATATATTTTCGGCTTGTATTTTTAAAAACATTTCTTATTAAATAAAAAATCTTATATAATTGTTTTAGTTATTTTACGTCTCTTCGACCAATCATCGTATCCGCAGTTTCATCAGCACTTACAGCAACACTTCTTTTGTTGCTTTGTTGTTTATTCTCTTTGCAAAGTGCTAAATTGTTCATCTGCTCGTCTATCTTTTTGTCTAACTTTTATCGGGATTCTTATTTTGGTGGGCATTATAAAAAACTCCTTAAAAATGTATAGAAAAATCAACGTTAGTATTCAGTTTATAACCCATTTTTGTTGTTCTTTATACATTGACGAATTTCATTTGTTTATAGATTCACTACATTTGCAAAGGATTTTTACGTATAAATTTGCTTTTGTAATGGAATTTATTCTCTATTGTTTTTGATACATTAAGATATAATATATATATGTGTGTATATATTTCTACACATACTTGTAAGTAAAATCAGTATTTCGCCTTTGTGTTAATTTAAATGGCGTTTTTGCATTAAAGTATTTGAAATAATAAAGTTTTTTTTTGCTTGTGAATTTAAAAATGAGATTTTTATGCATAAGAAGTGTATTTATCTATACTTATGCATAATCGATAAGCGATAAATAAAATAGTTTTACATTTCGGATTCAAGAGATCTAGCCTTTTAAGCTTTTAGCGAAATAATAAGGAAATATATTGGATATGAAAAAAAGTAATTTCTCAAGGTTATGCCATAAAGCATTTTAAGGATTGTTCATTGTACTTGAGAACTTTAACATCAATAACAAATTTAAAGTTTTTAAAATTTATTTTGTTTAAAAATTCTTTTGTAACTAATTTAAGCAATTTTAACAAGAACTTTTTTACAAAATATTTGAAAAAATAGGAAAAAAAAGTTTTACTAACGGGAGTTTTTAGAGAGTTGGGTACAATTGGAACCACAAGCTTTAAGGAAAGATTAAAGGTTTGTTTTTTTTGGTGATTGAGGATGATTGTGTTTTGTTATAAAAAAGTTAAAAAGTTGCAGTCAGGCAATCCTGGCCATATTTTGGATTCCGTATGAAGAAAAAAATTCGATAATAATTTTATTTTTTATAAAAGTTGGAGACATAGAGATAAACTGTGTACAGAATTACGAGAAGAAGCCTTAAATGATTATATCGGAAGGACATATGTATGTATGGGAGCTCTTTCAAAAAATAGACTAATTATTTATTCGTCCAGTTTAAAAGTTGATGGCACAAAGATAGACATATATGGCCAATTTTGTCAAAATTGAGTAAATATAGGCCCATGTGATAATGTGTCACAATATAAAATAATTTTAGCAATATGTCTGTTCAATGTTTTTTTTTTTAATTTCTCAAGGAATTTGAAAAGTGGTGTAAAAAGTGTTGATCTGGAAGAAAAAAAAAAACATTTTTCGTAAGCAGCCTATTTTTCAAAGGTGTCATTAATATTTTTCTTAAAACAGTTTTAAAATTCTTGAACTGTTCTACAGCACAAACACCTACTAAAACACATATTTTTTCAAACGCTTGCATATTTATATATTCAAACTTAAATAAAAAAAGGAATAATTGACACATTGAACGATCGAATGCGGGTTTTATTTTTTTAAGAGCATGCCATCCATATGTCTTTCGTTGAGTTTACCACTCATTTCAAAACGGGACCTTGTGTTTTGCGCCACACGCTGCGGTAAACTTGGTTCAATTAATCTGATTTCTTAACAAAATATTTTCCTTTAAAGGCACAAAAGATAAGAATTTGGTATTTCAAACACTTTTTTGAGAAAGCCCCATGGGAATCCATGGGAATTAGATTAGGCGGCCTTGGAGGCCATGGGATGTTCCCAAAGTGACTTACCAATTTTGGGGGGGAAATTTTTTCAAAGCAAATTCTTCAAGGCTCTGGCTGTGTTTGGAGTCGCCCCTTCCTGCTGAAGCCACGTGTGTGAAGAGTACAAGGGATGAGCTCGCAGGTTTGGCTGAAAGAATTCCGTCATCATGCAACGATAATTTTCACCGTTGGCATTTGTATCCTAACTTCGAGAATTTTCAAAAAAAAATGTCCAATTATCTCATGCGTAGATAATGCACACCGAAGAGTTACCCTTGGGTATGGAATTTCATTTGATGTTTCTGTAGATTGTTGCGGATTGACGTTGCTATTTTAGTGAAGATAAGACTTTTCGCTCGAAAAAATAGAATTTGCAGTGGGAAAAGGTTAAACATAGTTTCACAAAATTTTTTGCGTTAATAAAAGTCACTTTCTTTCAGTTCGATTTAAATGGATTAAAATAGAACCTCAGATAATTTTTTTAACATTAATGAATAATTGCTTTAAGAAGTCCCAGTGAGGCTTCCCTTTTCCTTTTGAAATTTGTGGACTTTTGCGTAAAGTTCTCTTAACTAGTTTAATGTTTTCAGGAGTCCTTGGAGATCGACTTGGCGCTAGCCGTAGGAAATTCAAAGCCGACGTAGTTGCGCGAAATAACTCTGCACTCACGAATGCATAAAATTTAAACTCGATCATTCATGTTTTTCCGGAATAACATACTTTGTACAAAATTATCAACAAACAATGTCTTAAGAAACATTACTCCTAAAAAGTGTCTCCACAGCGATGCTCCATTGACCACTGTGACATCGTGACTAACTAATCCACTCTTACTCCGCGCCGTTTATAATTTTCCACCAGATACCCTGTATAAATGGCAATAAAAGTGACAGCCTCTTGAAGTAAAGGATCAGAAAAATGTTTCCATTATACCCTTTAAAATAAAAAATTAAATTTGAAATACTTTAGTAAATTTTTATCAATATTCTTAAATTAACACACTGATACATATGTGGGTGTTTATGTATTCAGAACAAAATTTATTTTTCTACAAGTAGAACTTACAATCTTCAAATGTCTTTAATGTAAAGTGAAAGCGGCTGGCAACTTAAAAAAAACCAATAAAAAGGAAAAAGGGCAAAAGTAATTCCATCTACTTAAAAGTCAAACTTAAAATAAAACAGGATATTAAAGAACTATCTTCTTTAAAAACATTTTTGTAATTTTCCATCAATCACTTGGTTAGATAAGTGCAAAAAGATAAGAATTAAAAAGTTAACTAAATGGAAGCAACAAAAAAAAAACATTTGCAATTGATAACAGTTGTTTGGAAATGATAAAATAAGGAAATTCAGTAAAATAACATTTAAGAGAAATATCAACCCCAGCTAATCAACAGCTCAATTAATAAATAAAAGAGGATACAATTTGGCAGCGAAAGTTTAACCAATTAGTTTAAAGGCGCGTAATATTTTACTTTAAATATTTTAAAATATCTTTAATATTAGTGTTTATGTAGAAGCATTAAAATTAATATAAGAATGAAAAAGTTAAGCAACAATTATTTCAAAGTTTAACATTTTAAAATTCTTTAAGTACTTCACTTAAATAGATAGAGAAGAAAATAATTAAAATGCTAAAATACTTAAGTGGCTTAATTTTGAGTTTGGGTGGTCGTAAAGAGCTATTGTAAGTTTGCAAGATGGAAACTAACTTTTAGTACAAAAAACCATTGAATTAATAAACTTATCTCTAAATAAAAAAGCACTATTAAAAAAATTGTTTGTCTAATCAATGATGAACTTAAAAAATATTTAAATATTTTTTTTTGTTTTTAGCATAACAACTATCAAACCGCAAGACAGCATTTACCTTATGATAACAACGAAAATCCATAAAACAAGGCATATATTGACATACATTAATATGCAAAACAAAGGTAAGTCTACGCTGATAAATTTAATTAAAAAATGTGCACGTTTTTGGATTTTATTTTTAAAAACCTTAATATGAATAACTTTAAACCCTTACAAGCACTCGCTTTACAAAAATTAATTTAAATATATATTTTGATAAAAAATTTGTATCAACTACCAAAAAGGAAGGTATCTTGTGTAGAGGCAACGTCAAAAAATTTAATATAAGCGCTAAATATAAGCCAAAATTATCGAAGGAATTGTGCTTGAGCATATTATAGCCCAAAAGGCATATTCCGGCAGGATAATGTGTAAGGGGCCTGTGACAATAATATTAACCGATCATCGTCTTAAGCAATTGGCTAAGTCCCTGAGCTCGAAACTTACTTACCTACTTAGATTGGTTTTTACAGAACGTTTGTTTTATAAGCCTCATTTCTGACACCAAGTTTCCAGATTTATTTCCTTACTTGATATTTTTATTAGAGTTGCTGTCATTCCCTTCTGCGTGATCTGTCATCAGGATAGCATTTAAATCATTTTCTAGCTGGAGCATCTTCATTCATTCTCACAACATGCACATGCATGCCAACGTAAACGTTAAATTTTGTTAAGCTCAACTATGTCAATGTAAGCAAAGAGCTTATTAAGTTTGCCGTTCATATGCCAGCGGTATATTCTGTCAACAAAGAGTAGATTACAGATTCTCTAAAGAATTTTCCTTTTGAACACTTCCAGCACTGCCTCATCTGTTTTTGCAAATACCCATGCTTCAGAGCCATATATAAGCACGGGTAGTATCAGTGTCTTGTAGAGAGTGATTTTTGTTTGTCGGGAGGTAGATTTGCTTTTAGGCTGCTTACCTTATCCCAAGTAGCATCTATCAGCCAACATTGTTCTTCTTTTTATCTCAAAACTTATTTTGTTTGTTTTATTTATGGCCGAAATAGATAAAATATTTGACTACTTCACAGCTGTATTTTTAATTTTCCAGAGTTTGTCCAAGTCTAATGGGTGCCTTGTGCATTGATACCATCAACTGACCTCACTTTGGCTTATTCCTTCTCAATTTTTTTTAAGGTGAAATTTTCTGCTTGTAATGTTTGCCCTGTAATGTCAATAACGTCAGGGATAGTGGGTATTATTTGCTGTTTTGTATATAGTGTGCCAGTACTCCTTACATTTGCGTCTCGTATAATATTTTTTAAGAAGATGTTAAAAAAATCATACAAAAAGCTGTATCCTTGTGTGAGACCTCGTTTGGTACCGAAAGACTAAGAGATATTCCTGCCTATCTTAGCTAAAAAATGTGTATAAGAATAATAAGCTCAGACATAATTTGAAACAACCTTGAACGAAGGGGGCTATTGAAACAGCCTTATAGTTGACCTGCCATTCTTCTGTCTTTGATAAGATTTGACGTAGTCTGTGGCTCAGTTATTTTATAACAAAAACTTATCTGTAGTAAATTTCATTAATTTTTTTTTAAATGCGACCCCTACTTTGATTATAAGATCACATCAGCACCTGGTCGGACGTGCGGAAGGGCGGACATACTTAACCCTTATGCGAATGGCAAAAAAAACACCCTTAACAGCATGGCAAGGTACCCGAGTACCTACATATATGGCAATAGTATTAAAAACCTATATTTTTTTCGAAGATGTGTGCATTAACTGATAAAGCTGCTACTCTTAGAGATATTTGGAAGATCCTGAATGAGAATTTACGTCAAAGTTACAAACCTTCTGGATATCGTGGACGTACCCGCTTTACGCAGTACATTCCGTCAAAGCCGGAAATACATGGCATCAACATTTTTTGGGCTTGCGATACATTAAACTCTTATCCTTTGCTTGGAAAATTGTACACTGGTAAACCATCAGAAGGGGAGCGTCAAACAAATATAGGCGAAAAAAACGGTTTTAGATCTGCCATACAAAAAATGTTACTACTGATAACTTTTTTACATCCTTAGAGCTAGCAAAAACTTGAAGTTTATGGAACTTAACACTTATGGGAACAGTGAGAAAGAACAAACGCTTTTTTTTTGCATATTCAGCCACATAAAGAAAAGTTTGTGCTTTACGTGTTTTTTTTTTGTTGTATAAATTAAGATAAGGTACGACTTTATTTTAGCAAAGATGCATCACTGCGCTCTTATATACCGAAAAAGAATAAGGCTCTAGTTATGTTATCAACTATGCATGTAAAGCCTAATGTTGCATCAACTCTTGCTGCTAAACCATAAGTCAATACATGTTATAACAAAACCAGAGGAGGATTTAACAATAGGAACAAACTGTTAGGCGAATGTTCCTGCAAACGCAGAACAAATCGATGGCCACTATCACTATTTTATAATACTAGCAGCATTAGCATTATGGAAAACCATACAAAATTACGTTCCACAAATCGTCGTAGATAATTTTTGAAAGAGCTAAGCTTCAAATTGTGTAAGGAAAACATTACGCAACGCATTAAATTTCCAACAGCTATCCAATCGTCAGTCAAATCTTTAATAAACAATTTTTCTTTTAATAAGATTTTGAAGTTCCAACGGCAAGCATTTCAGGTTTACAAAAAAATAAAGAAAACGGCCGTACTCCCGTAGTAGGGAGTTTTCACGTGTGCTCGCAACTTCTGAACAACGTATGAAGCAAAGTAAAACACTTAAAGCTTGCACCAGATGTTTTAAGCCGATTTGTAATGAGCCCAAAAAGGTTCACAAAGCGATCAATAAAAATTTATTTGTAGGCAAATGTTATTTTTTATATATGTACATATGTATGTGTATATGAAAGAAATATATTTTTTGTTGGTTTTTTTTACCAATTTTAAGTTTAAATCTAAAAGATAACAACGTTTTTTAATTTTATTTTAGTAAAACTTCACTAAAAAAATACTTGAACTATTAATTTTTTAATATTCATTATATGAAGGTACCCGGGTACCTTGCCATGCTGTTAAGGGTTAAGGATGAAAATTGGTCCACCACGCCATTCTAAAATATTTTTAGGCTAAAAAAATAGTGATAATTAAAAATATATTAAAAGTTAGGAGTTCTCAAGAAGTTTCAAATATGTGGATTATCTACTTCTATAAAAAAAATTAAGATGAAAACGCTAAAGGTACCCGGGTACCTTGCCATTCACATAAGGGTTAATCGACTTGGATAGTGATTCTGTGTAATTAAAGGTGCAACACAGCCTGATAATAATTAGATGTTAAAATATGTGCGCAAAGGTACTGAGTGTTTAACAAGAAGCCCTCTTTAAGAGTACTACACTCAAAAAATTATTACAGTAACTGTAAGTTATTTAGAAAGTAATCCATAAAGTTGTTTTTAAATTAAAAAATAGTTAAATTTCAATATAATATTTGTTTTAACTGGTTTGAAGGGTTATTCATTATTATCTATGTCTAGGATAGCATATGAATTAAAAACAGTTTTAACCTGATTCATGTGTTAATTTCCTTAACACTTTCAATTTTAGCAAGTTAATGCTATCACTGCCCCACTGTACTTAGTTTTTATTGCCCTTAATTTCTCTTCATAATAATTGTTTTTATTATTTAATATTCACAAAGTGTTTCTGTATTACAGCATATGTTTTTTCATCGCTTTCAATATTGTAACTTAAACCAAAATAGTTGTTTTTCGTTTTCCTTTTATCATATAATGTTATTATTACTGTATCTCTTTACATTATTCTCCACTTGAAATTTTTTTTATTAACTATAGTTGCCTGTATACAAACATATCGATTGCCCAAAATTAAAAAACGTAACTGGTATAATTTAAAGGAAAATTTGTTGCATCTTTTTGTTAGTTGATTAATTTTATTATTAAAAACAAAAAAAATTAAATTACGTTTTTTTTATATTAAGTCATCTAAAAAAATACATAAACAAATAGATAAATATGTTCATATTGCCAACTTAATCAAAATTATGGAAATCAAAAATTTTCGGATTTTTTCAAAATCCTTTTACAAGATCAACTGTTTAGCGGACACGAAAAAAAAATTTTACTTCAAAATTAGTTACCATGCATATAAAAGAAGAAAATAAAATTTGTATCCAAAAAATAATTTTGGTTCTGGCTCTCTATGACTTAGTAAGCGATATATAAATAAACAGAGTGATATTTTAACACTAGAATAATATATTCGGATGAACCTTTTTTCTTTCATTATAATTCTTTGGAAATACAACAGATATGCTTGACTGCAGGTTCACTGCAAAGAGATGTATGTTAGTATTTATATATATATGAAATATTTTTGCTTGTTTAGTGCATTCTGAGTATTTTTTTTTTTTTTTGCAAAACTAACAGAAATAAATACTTTGTGTGACTAGACATTGCTCTAACTATTAGATTTAACACTTGTAATTTAATTGTAATACAAAAGTAAAAAATAAAATAAAGGTAAAGTACCAGGTAATTTATAGTTGGAAAATTCAATTTTAAGGTTTAGGGTATGGTTAAAAGCAGTTTCTTTACAAATTTAACAGAAAAACAGATACGAATGTTATGGTCGACAATATTGTACACAAACCTACATTTGTATGGAAGCTGTATCAAAAAATAAAACGATCTTATTTTCAGGTCATTATAATAGTTCAAGACATAAAGCAAGACAGATCTGTAAAATTTTAGCAAAGTATAGTAATATTCGAATTAATTTTAGCCCAAAATGTTTATTCCGTGTAGATTTTTGTATGAGGCTACTTAAAAAAAATCAGCCTTTTATCACTGACTTGGTGAGACTTGTAATTTGATTCCAACAATACTGTTTTAGGTTTTTCGCAAGCCCAAAACAGAAGCCATTGGACAATAATCACTAAATAGGGAAATAAAATTTATTAATGGAACTACTATCGTTTAGCTGATCACAAGTTTTTGCAAGATTATTTTTATATATAGAAAATTTTAAACAAAATCTTAACTTTATTTGCTCTAATAATCCGATATTTCAAAATAACAACCACTGGTGCGTATACGTAATATACAATATTCGTGTTGATGATATATTATGTATACGTACTGATGCTTAACTCAAATAAAACAAAAATAAATAAAAAATTTTACTTTTAGTTTAATATCTTAGAAATATAAGCTTTTTTCATAAATTAAAACAGGTAAAAGCGCTATATTTGGCTGTGCTGAGTCTTATATACCCTTCCAATTGGCCTTTCGAAACTCCTAACTTTTTTTTATTTTTATTCTTTCATATTTAAAAAGTATTTTTAATTTTTAAATAGTGATTGGGGTTATGTTTTAGCCCTCTTAGGTTGAAGTTGTAGAGGTTTAAATCGTAGGTGGTACATATGGGGGGTAAGTATATTCTAGAAAAATGTTTGCAAGGGAAAATGAAATTGGGTCAGTCTTACATTTTACCTATCCACAGGCACCCTGGAAGCTGTAGGGGAGTATTTATTACAATTTTACCAAGCTTTCAATGGAAACCCACTTAGGCGAGGGAGAAAGGAAGTAAGTATATTCAAAGAATATATTTGGAAGAAAAACTAATGGGGGTCGGTCGAACTACTTTTTTATGTTTGTGAGAAAAAATTAGTGGGAGTCAGTCTATAATTGCACTTTGTACGGGGCAACTCCGGGGCAGCTGAAAAGTTTTTATGTACACATTTTAGAGAAATAAACAGAGGTGGTCTTGGGGTTTTACATAATCTGGGTCAGATGCTTAATTTTTATGGCAATTTGCTTTCAAATATTTCTGATAGTTTAATACCACTTACATGTCTATGCGACATCGGGAAGCTTCAAAAAGTTAATTTCAACCATAAAAACGGACAGGCAAGCAGATCAACGTCGCTAGATCAAGGTAGTTAGGTAGTAAATCGTATGCGAATGAACATTTTTTTTATAATGATATAGCTCAAATATTCTTACGGCTATCGATTTAACTACAAAAATAATTGAACCGTAATTCTGATATTTCGTAAAAAAATAGTTTGAAAGCAGCAAAAAGAGCGGAGGCAAAATATTTCAAAAACCATAGGAGGAATCGGTTTCAACACTTTTACAAACTATTTTTATGTTTTTTAAGGCCAGATCATTGCATATAAATATGATTTTAAATCTAATTTAAAGTAACTTTTTTTAAACTGGATTATTTTTAACACATGTTGTAAGTTTTTCTTTAAGCGCGATAATCTGCTTTGGCATATGTTGCGTTGGAGTGATATATAAAATTTAATATTATGATGTCAAGTTATACGGCCAAATTAGAGTTTTTTCTCGAACTTTTCGGTTTCCCTGGAAAGCCAGGATTTTGCAGTTTTTTTAACAAAACAAAATCTTATTTTGCAATAACTTTCTATGCTAAAATATGTTAAGTGGAAAAAATTAAAGATAGAAAGACTATTTCAAAAAGTCAATCGCTAAAGTTAAATTAAATTTTAAGTTTAGTAAAATTAAAAGAAAAATGCAAAAATATACTAAAGACCTTTAAAGGCATTTTAGTTAAACAAAATTAATTAAAATAAAATATTTATTTTCATGACTAACTCCATCTGTGTTAACACGCAAAAAATTTACAAAAATTAATTGAAACATACCTTTTTTAACCAAAAAAATAAAAATTAAAATATGTTAAGGTTTCACATCGTACACATTTGTAAATCTTACTTTGGTTAAATGACAAATTGTACAAATTATATGGTTCCCATTTGGGCAACCAACACTTACAGAAATACCTTAATGGAAGTCATAAACATTTTCCAGCTTGTGGCATTTAAAATGATGAAAGACTTAACCAAATACCCACATACATATGCGGTCGGTTGTAAAGAGTCATAATTATTTTATGTTACGCAAGTTATTTGTATGTCCTAGTCGTCAGCAACACATCAACATCGTAATGAATCAAAATATAAATCAGCCAGCATCGTTAACATCAGCAGCAGTAAACATAAAAACAAAAACGATAACTGAAATTAAAAGAAAATGTGTTGTTTTTTTTTCAGAATATTTACGGCGCCAAAAAGAACAAGAAAATAATTTTCATAAACACCCTAAAATATGTCAATGTATTTGGCAGTGTTTTATTTCTGGTTGCCTTTTTGCCATTTTTCTTCTTCTTCTTTTTTTATTTGTCACTTTTAAAGGCAAAAGGAGGCAAGCAATCTTAAAATGAAATTATGATACCATAGAACACCAATCGATTGTAAGTGAAAAACTTTTTTGTTGCTTTATTCGTGTATTCATAAATTTAATGTCATGCTGGGCTGTAGGCGCCTCTGTCACAGTAACATTTTTGTTAAATTTTGAAAAGATTTGTTGTTATTGCTTTTGTAGCAACATAGTAAACTTATTGTCAATTTTTGTCTATCGAGGAAAATATATTGTTTCGATGAAATTGTTTTTGTTAATGAAAACACGTGTCAGGATATGAAATAAGCTCGTGCAGCTCAACGGGGTAAAAGTTGGATTGGAACATATTAAACAGTAACTTTTTCACTTAGAGCCTTAAACATTTAAAAACTTCCACTGTAAGTTATTAAATACCTTTTTAAATTTATTAATTTGAGGGATTTTGGAATTTTTTTTCTATATTTTTTATCTTAAAATATATCAAAAAAATGTTGTGCCTTTTTTCGTTCATTAATATTTAAAAAACTGCCGATGAATTGCGTCATTAGATTAAAATTATGCTCGATCAATCAAGTTGTCAATGCTTTTGCACCGCATAAACGATCTGGTACTATACAGTGCTAGAATAGCCAAGAGTAAGGCCATGCAAATATTTGTTTAAAATGCCTTTCGCAGGTAACGTGTGTAAGGACCTTCATGTTACGACCCAGTACGAAAAATCAAAGTTGATCCTGACGTAAAGAAATAAAGCAACTACTATGAAAACCATGTTGCCAACTACAGAGGTTTGCTTTTGTTTTTATATTTTTAAGCGCTACTCTTAGCCTTAAATTGTTTTAACCCCCTTGCCACCAGCCGGAAAATATACTTACAGAAAATATGCCCTAATTAGCGAAGTCAACTTCCTGCCAAGTTCCATATGCCAACGCACTTAAGTGTTACCAACCCAACGCACGTTAGTCTTACGAGCCAACAAGACACAAAGAGGTGGCAACAAGCAAATCATTCAGGCCTTATGTCAGCCGCGTGCAGGAATTCTGCGCAACTGCTTCGGCTGTAAATGTCCCATGGCCAGGGCTCAGTCAATCTGTAAGGACTCCCGAAGACATTGAACTGATTGAAAGAAGTTATGTTAAAACCGGCAGTTTTCAATACGCAAAAGAGTAACCTCACTGGGACTGCCAAGAGCAATTAATCCTGAAATTTTAAAAAAGGATCTGTAGTAACATCCTTTTGAAATTCAAAACGTTTAAAAACTGAAAGAAAGCGGCCTTGATTTACTCAAAAATTTTTGCAAAATGACGCTGGAGTATTTTCGCACTGCAAATCCCATTTTTTCAGGCAACAAGGCACATTTCCTTTTAAGTGGCCACGTCAGCAAGCAATACTGCCTTAATTAATCTCCAGTGAAAGCAACCCTCAAATTTATTATCAGAAACCATTGCATTTCCACAGGGAAACTAATCGATATGCCTTATCAGACGCATAAGAAAATTGTACCATTTTTTCGAAAATTCTCGAGGCCAGGCGACGAGTGTCTACGGTAAAAAATATCAACGCAGGATTGCGGAATTGTTTTTGTAAAACCTGTGAGCTTATCCATCGTACTCTTCACTCACCTGATGTGTGCCAGAGTTTCGATCAATTTGTTTCGTGAAAATTTCCCCCAACAACTGACCAGTTTTTTTTACGGACATCCAGTGGCCACCGAGGTCTTCCGATCTATAATGGCAATCGCTAATTCTTTGTGGCTTTAAAGTAAAATATTAGTCGAGATTTCAGCTCAATTAAACCAAATTTCCTGCAGCGTGTGGTGCAGAACACAAGGCACGGCTTAGAACAGTGGTTAAACACACTGGAGATATCTAGATTAAATGTTTTTTTAAAAAATACAATCAGCATTTTTTTTCTCTCATTTATTGCTCTAAATTTAAGTTTGTGTCTGTTATTACGTTTTCTATTTAAGTTTAAAAATATAAATCTGGCACCAGACACCCAGTAAAATCTATTTAGAGTTATTTTTTAACAAAAACAAATAGAAGACAAACCTTTTGCGTGCAGCAGGGCATTAAGTCTTTCATATTCTACTTAACAGTTTCTTCACGAATGCTCGTTTACATGTCATTTGTTCCTCTAATGATCTCAGCTGTTGCGCTGCAGCAGCGTTGACACTTTAATTGCCTAATGGATAAACGTTTTATCTTCTGTTGTATCTCATTTAAGGTTTTTGTTTTTCTTCTTTCTATGGTTTTTTTTAAGTGTTCTGTGCCTTTTTGTGACACCATCAAATGTCAACTTCAATTAACAGGGACACGCATGCAAACCATCATGGTTTATGTGTGAAAATTGATGTTTAAAAGGAGTGACATTAATTATCTTTAAAAATGTAAACAAAAGCAAAAACATTTTTGAAAAGTTACACCCTTTCAAAATAACAAAAACGAATGCGTCTCTTAAGCACTTTTACATATGTGTCTAACTTGTAAGCCAGCGCTAAATAAAGGGAAAATTTTTTAAGTGATAAAAACTTCTGATTGTACCATAAAATCAACAAAAATGAAGAACTAAGACGGAAAGATTTGTTTATTAAAATGCTTTTGTTTTGTTGACTCGTCAAAAAGAAGCTTCATAGAAATGACAAAAGTCTAAATTAAACACATTTTAAAAAATAATCTTTATAAATAAAGAAAACGATACGATATTACAAATCTTTTGGTTTTTAAATTTTCAAAATAAAGTCAAGTCGTAAAGGATAAGCATTGGTGCCACATTATCTGAAAAATCCCAAGAAAAATTGGTACTTCGTTCAATAATACTACAATTTCCAAAGGTTATTTAGGAATTCATCCCAATTTCCCTATTTTTTTACAGGGTTTGTTGAAGGCTAAGTTTGTCTATATGCATTGCATTGGTTCTTTCACCAAATCATGCATATTGACAAACTTAACCTAAATATTTTGTAAAAACTTTTTTAACGAGGAGCAAGGGCATGTATCTTTTCATTACATTAAAAGATAGTCGGTTGGTTTGTGTGGTAGCCTGTCAGTCAAGCATTCTAAGAGGTGTAAGAAAAAACACTTTCAGAAGTAGAATAAAAGTAATTTCTTCACCCATATCCCGGTCGCCCGGCACCAGCTGCGTAAATACTCCGCCGTTTGGCCACCAATCTTAAAGATTGTGAAAACACATGAGGCGCCAATAAAAGAAGCCGGCCCCAAAGCGCTTGTTCTGCTGAAACTGTCGGCGCTGTTGGCGAAGATGTCGAGCTGTTGCAGGACCATTTGCCTTGCCTCGCAACTATCCATTATCCGGTCGGCTCTAAGGCAAATTTTGGCCAAGGAGCTGAGTATATTCCCGTGCAAAGTCCAGTCCTTGTGTAAGCTGCTGCCTGTCGAGTGCCAAACGCGTGTAAATTACACCTAGCCAATAATGAGCAATTAGGCTCATTTTGACCTCAGTGAGTACGTAAACATCTGCTTTTGCGGCCCCAAATATCCACGAGTGAAACACTAGGTACTATTACACCTGCTCAGGGTAACAGCATGGTGCGCTGTTCACGCTAAAGGAGCTATCGGGCCATTTTTTTTGAAGACGCGAGTCAAACGACAACAGTGGACGGTGCGCGCTATAGAGCCATGTAAGCCAAATTTTTTCAACCGCAATTGAATGAATTAGCACAAGAGGACATGTAGTTCCAACAGAAGAAAGCAACGGCACACACTCCGCGAACCACAACCGATATTCTAAAGGTGGCGTCCCCGGGTGGCCTTATTTTTCGTTTTGTCAATTTTTATTTGCTCGCAAAGTTTCCAGATTTTTACTGCTTTAGACTTTTTGTGGGGTTTTTTTAAAATCAAATGTTTATGTGAACAAACTCGATACCCTGGAAGCCTTCAAGCAAAACATTCGAGACGAGTGCGAGAATCTGTCGCCGGAAGCTCTTACCGAAGTGGTAAAAAAATGTCATAAAACGAGCCCGTATAGCAGTTGATTGTGACGGCGCCCATTTGTCAGAGATTACCTTTTCGTCTTAATCAAAAAATTTTTAAAGGCTCGGGCAAACATAAATAGAAAACAAAATCTAAATTTTTCATTTAGAAAAAATTGAGTGCCAAACAACATCGAATGGCTTCTGTTGGCACACCTTGTACTACCCATTGGATAAATGCTACCATAATACATCTTTTTGATTACTCTTGTTAATTGAAGTGCCCCCAGCCTACTTCACATATTTAAAGTTTCCTTAAAAATTGTCTTAAAATTCCACTTTTGCTAGTTTTTGCGGAATTGTGGCCGATTAGACGCTTAAGATAAATTGGGAAAAATCTTATTTAGCTTGAAATTTGTTAAAAAACAAAACACGGCGCTGTGTGCAAGAGTAAGCCTTTAAAACTTTCTTTAATTGGCTGACTAATAAAGGCATTGCAGTGCCCTGGGTAGGAGAAGTTCCGCTGGCCTGTTGTAATAAAAGCTTGTTTATCTAAAAGAAAGCAAGAGTTTTGGCGTGTAATACAGTTTATCTGGCAGTCAACAAAAAGATGTAGTTCTGAGTTACTCCTAGTAGACGTCAGATCCTATAAGAAGACTCAGTAATAATAATTTTTAATCCTTCTTACTTTTGAACTACTATTACATACTGTCTGTATTACTTAGTGGTTGTTAGATAATAAGTTATATCTCATCTAAAATTTAGGCAGATAGTTCCTGTTTGACAATTTCTTTATTTAAATGACAATAAAGTAATAGCATATGTGAGTCCTCTTTGTAAGCGAGAATGATAAGTACATATTTAATTCCCTCTTTGTAAGCGGCCATGGTAAGTAATTACCTCCAATGTCATCGTCATGTTAAAATAATGGGTTAAAATGCTATTGAGTACGAAATTTTTGGATTTTAACTTATTACAAAGCAATGCAAGTTTTTGCTGGGAAGCTACAGACAATTTTCCTACTTTCTTAAAGTTATAATAGCCCTGCGGGAAATGGGTGTCAATTGGTCGGCGTATTCGTCCTGTTACAGGTAAAAAACATGAACTGGACAAAAGTTATTGGTCGTGATCGGTTAAAAAGGCACATATCAAGTAACTGGCTAAAGGGTGTTAAAGAGGTTAGGGCAAAAAATAGAAATACTGGTCCCTACACATATCTGTTTATATACATATATACACACACACGCGTAAATAAAAACAAAGTAGATGGAACAGGATCCTAAATAATCAAGGCAAAATTTGATAATATTGGATTGGCCTATAACCCGTTCTGAGGTGTTAGTTTTAAACCAATTGCCCCCTCCAATGACAACGCAATGTAAAAGTGACAGGTTCTCTTCATATGAAGTGAAAGAATTGGAACCAGTCCCTACCCTAAGGAACCGTTTACGTCAATAGTCTTGGGCCAGTCCACTTCCCCGTAGGGAGTTTATAACTTAATTTTTTTGTAATAGCTACAAAAGTTTTGTACATATTACGAAAGCTTTCAATACTTTCTTAAAACTTTAAAATTTTATCCCAAATTTTGTTTATGATATTTAGAAAAATTTCTATATATACACATATAGTCTAATGACTTGAAAAAGAAATCGCATTCGCAATACAGTTGGCAACTACTTGTTCTAAGAATTCTTTATCCTCTACTTGGTTATAATTTGAAAATTTGTTTTTGCTGGAATATTAAGTAATATTTTTATGTGCATATGTGTCTGTCTTCATTTATATCTTTGTGCAATTTAAGCAAATGCCAATCTTTTAAATTATATTTAAAATTTTAATTTGTTTCTACCGCATGGTTTTAAATGTTTTAATTTTGTTTTTTTTGGTTCTGAAAGTAGAAAAATATACAAAAGCATTTTAATGGCTCTAATAAATCTGCACACTTGTGACATTTGGTTTGTGGTTATAATAATATTTTCTTTTATCTTAATCTAAACTATGGACTGTGCCTTAGTTTTGTAGCATAAATAGGAATTGCATTCATATACATACATACGTACATACATATGTCTATATCTTATATAATTTCTTAAGGTTAGCTAAATTAAAGATAAAGTTTTTCGAATGTACAATAAAAAGCAAATAAAGTTATTAAAAAATGGCTAGTGTTTAAAATTTTAATTACAGTATTTTATTCTTTAATAAAAATCATCATTATAAAAACGAACTAGAAGCTAAAGGAATGTACACACCAATTAAAAGGCTTGTTGGAGCTTCACAGAATGGCATTACTGAAGGAGTACTTGGAAGATCTAGAAGCGACTCCTAAGACAAATTTTTCCTTATGGCAATCAGCCAGACGTCTTACAAACCTGTTATCGCAAAACCACCACTGCGCAATCTGAGGGAATCTTGGGCTAGAAAAATTCGATCTGTTCGCAAATCACTTCAAAAACGTATTTACTCCCAAAACATGCACAGGCGTTAGTAAAGATGATTCCTAAGGCGGGCAAAGATCCCTCGAAGGTAGAGTCTTATAGGCCCATAAGTTTGTTACCCAAAAATTCAAAATTGTTCGATAAACTGCTAAAAAAAAAAGCTGAATCCGATCCTGAATGACAACAACTGCATTCCAAATCACCAATTCGGCTTTAGAAGTCAACATAGTACCATCGAACAAGCTCACAGGTTGGTACAAGTTATAAGAAAAGCCTTTAAGGAAAAGAAGTACTGCTCCGGGCTTTTTATCGATGTATCACAAGCTTTCGACAAAGTATGGCATGAAGGCCTTTCAAGCAAACTAAAGCTCAACCTTCCAGTTAACATTTTCAACCTTTTAGAAAAATACATAGTAGGCCGATAATTTATGATCAAAGAGGGAAACCAAATAAGTCGTTCGCAACCAATAAAGGCTGGTGTACCTCAAGGGAGTATACTAGGCCCAATTTTGTACTTGCTTTACACAGCAGATATGCCAACCAACTGTTTTACGCATACGTCTAAATTTGCTGATGATACCGCTTTTCTCAGTATTCACAAAGATCCTAAAGAGGCTTCGTGCCGATTGCAACAACACGTAACCCAAGTTAAAAAATGGGCAAAATTATGGGGAATAAAGATAAATGAACGAAAATGTACCCACGTTACTTCTACTTTACGCAAAGAAACGTTCCCTCCAATCACTATCAACAACCATATGGTGCCTCAACGAACCGAGACAAAATATCTTCTTGTTCACCTAGATCGCCGCCTTACATGGAAGCCTCATATAGATGCAAAGCTGACGCAATTGAAACTTAAAGCTGCTCAAATCAACTGGCTGATTGGTAGAAACTCTGTGCTACGTATTGATTGTGAACTTCTACTCTACAACTCGATTTTAAAACCAATTTGGTGCTATGGTTTACAATTATGGGGCACTGTTTCCGCCTCTAACATCGAAAAAATCCAACGCCGTCAAAACAAAATTCTAAGAATGATAACTGGTGCTCCTTGGTTTATCAAAAACAGCAACATCCACAAGGATCTAGAAGTTCCACTTGTAAAATGCGATATCATGAAGTATGTGGACAAGTATTTAAATAAGCTGGAATCACATCCAAATGCGCTCGTACAAAGCATCCTGCAACATAGTGGACACACCCGCCTAAAAAGAAGGGGTACTATTGCTCTGAGATGAAACTTTTGAAATTAGTTAATTTTGTTGTGAGAACTTAAATTTTAGTTTGGCACTGAATAGACTAGTATTAATTACTTAGTCTTAAGATTTTAATACTTATTGTTAGTTCGCCTAAGCGAAGATTCAATAATAAAATATGAAAAAAAAGAAAGCCTGTTTGATAAAAATTTTAAAACATAGAAAATATTTATCCAGGTAAAAACTATTTACGTATGAACCTATATCTGTATACAATTAAGTTCGAAAATTGAGGGAGCATTATATTTAAGTGTGGTATAATTTTGAAGTATCATTTTTATCATTTATTCTATATCAGAATCTAGTCGACAAATACATACCTAGAAAAAATTTTTTTATTATATACTTATATTTTATTTTATTTATACAAATTAAAAGACAATAATTATGCCAAAAAAAAATGATCTCAAAAAACAATAATAACTTTTTGAATTTTATAATATTATTGAAATTATTATTTTCCGTTAATGTTGAAAGAAACTTTCAATTTGAAAAAAGCTGATTTTTCTACCGCTACTAGCCGAGTAGAATGCATTTTCGAAAGCAGCTACGAAATTTCATCATCAGTACTCTTTGAACGGTAGTAGTGTATATGGTTGTAAACATCACCTATTTAACTTACATGTAACAGAGAAAAGTATACGGTATCAGTGTTTTCCTTCTGTTTTTATTTTGTAAGTTAGGACGAAGTTTATTTTTCATATAAACTATGCTTTTTTCCATTAAAAGTCTCTTTTGGCAACACTTGACTAACGGACAAGCATTTGTCCATCTCTCAGATGGAACGAAACGCTTTTTATTATTGTATATCATACAATAGGGGTAATCACTTTTTAATTTCTTTTTTTTGTCAACGACAAATTGACAGAAATTATTAAATATCATTTTGCACCGTGCCATGTGTGAGTTATATGTTAATTTTTATTTATTGTTGAACTAATTGTTTTAAATACAAATTTTTGATTTTTAGTTTGGCTTTAGTTCATATAATTTCTTTTTATTAGAATAAATTATTTTTTTCCGTTAATGTTGAAAGAAACTTTCAATTTGAAAAAAGCTGATTTTTCTACTGCTACTAGCCCAGTAGAATGCATTTTCGAAAGCAGCTCCGCAATTTCATCATCAGTACTCTTTGAACGGTAGTAGTGTATATGGTTGTAAACATCACCTATTTAACTTACATGTAACAGAGAAAAGTATACGGTATCAGTGTTTTCCTTCTGTTTTTATTTTGTAAGTTAGGACGAAGTTTATTTTTCATATAAACTATGCTTTTTTCCATTAAAAGTCTCTTTTGGCAACACTTGACTAACGGACAAGCATTTGTCCATCTCTCAGATGGAACGAAACGCTTTTTATTATTGTATATCATACAATAGGGGTAATCACTTTTTAATTTCTTTTATTGTCAACGACAAATTGATAGAAATTATTAAAGGTCATTTTGCACCGTGCCATGTGTGAGTTATATGTTAATTTTTATTTATTGTTGAACTAATTGTTTTTAATACAAATTTTTGATTTTTAGTTTGGCTTTAGTTCATATAATTTCTTTTTTATTAGAAGAAATTATTATTTTCCGTTAATGTTGAGAGAAACTTTCAATTTGAAAAAAGCTGATTCTTCTACCGCTACTAGCCGAGTAGAATGCATTTTCGAAAGCAGCTACGCAATTTCATCATCAGTACTCTTTGAACGGTAGTAGTGTATATGGTTGTAAACATCACCTATTTAACTTACATGTAACAGAGAAAGGAAACGAAAAAATATTAATTTCTTATAATGAAAAGAAATTATATGAACTTAAGTCAAATTAAAGAGCAAAAATTTTTATTAAAAAACAATAAGTAAAACAATAAATAAAAATAAGCAGATTACGGTTATCTTTTAAAGCTTATTTCCAAACTAAGTAAGAAAGTGGGATTTACTTAAATTTTCCCAATTCATATTAACAAGGGCATAAAATTGTCTGATAATCTTAGAACCACCAATAGGTATGTATGCATGCAACTTTTCCTTAAAATTCAAAATTAAAAAAATTCAATACGAGATCATTACAAAACTTATCTTTTTTTAAAAAAAGTTATATATTTTCATATCAAACTATAAAAGCCCAATAAAAACAACCAGAAACATTCAACTTAAAGTTTTAACACTATTCAAAGCAAAAAAATACTAAAAGTCGAAAGTTTTAAAACTTTTAAATAAATGTTTTGGTAAAGTAAGAGATTTTTAAACATATTTTCTTTAGTTTGAAAACATCTATAAGGCGTAAAATTTGTATGTAAATTTTATTATTTGTAGATACATACATACAAACATATGTAGATTTTATATAATATTCCTGTTTTTCAATAGCTTTTGGTAATAATTAGAAAACTTTTGTCGTTGTTAAGCTTTTTACATGTCTCTCAGTTTAAAAAAAGTTTCTATAAGATATTTACCATAAATAACTTTTTTTACGTCGAAGGATATTCAATGTTATACAACTTTTAACTTATCATTTTTATTTTTGTTTTCCTTAAACTAAAATTTAAATATACTATATACATATGCATGTAGCTAAATTTTTTGAGGAGTGGTTGTTATGGCTGTAATGGAAAAACACAACTCATACAGCCAGTATTTCAATTTGGATAGCTTTCGACACGAATGCAATTAAAAATATATTTTTTAAAGGAACAAATTTAATTTGAGAAAACCTAAAATTTGATTTGAAAAATTAACTAATTTTTTCCAATAATATTAATAAAATTTGAACCATCAAAAAATTGATAAATTAGAACAACCAAATAAAAAAAATAGAAATCATTTTCAATTAGGAATTTTGTTGGTTTGATTAAAAATATGTTTAGATTATAACCTATGAAAAAATTTGGACAACCAATATAACAACTTAAATACAAAATTTTTAAAAACTTCCAATTAAAAAATATTATATTAACTAATATATTTGAAATCAAAATTTTAATTATACCAATAAATAAAGTTATAAAGTGAGCTTTTGTATATTTGTTAAAAAACTTTAATTTTTGCATACCTATTAATTAAAATTTTTTATTATCTTCATTGGCCATTCATGTTGCCCCCTCCCATCCAACAAATTTATATAATGTTCTAGAAACAATTTTCTTGTTCATGCAGTTTAAGTTTCTGACCCCCCCCCCCCCCCCCTAGGAAAAATTTTTTGCTACGAAAATGATTATTTTATAGCTTACGTTATAACATTTATACATATATCACAACAGCGACTCCAACCTGGGATCCTATGGCTGCAAGACGTACGCTCTATCCAATCAGTCATTATTAGTATTATCTTTTTTAAAGTAACATCGGCCATAAAAACTTTTTAAAAGGCAATGAACTAGAGCAACATGTTTTGAATTATAGAATATATTTCTTTATATAAACATATATTTTTTAACTTATTTTTATCTAAATTTCACTTTTTATGACAATAATTTTATGAAAAATTCTTTTAGTTGTTACTGGCTTGTTTTCAAACCACATATGTGCATGTGTTAACATATTTTCATATGTATGTGTAGGAATATTAAAAAAATTTGATGTAAATAGAGAAACTTTAAATGTAAAAAAATCTACAATGAAACAATGAACCTTAATTAAAACCACATAAAACCTTCCGCTTATAAAACTTAAATTAACTTATGAATACACAAAATGAGAAAAAGAATTGGTGCTACTTACGTGTGGCAGTTTTTCGGAGTAGTAGGATGTTGACCAACTGCCAATAAATTTTTGTAGAAGTTTTATATACATATTATTCTTAAAAATTTTGTTCCCAAATCGACGTGCCTAATATATTTATGAGAGTTTTTATGATTTTTGGAAGATTTTTTAACTCAATGAATTTAAATATCTGCAGAATATGCAGTTTGATTTGATTTTCAGAAAATACCAATTAAGACGGACTGGTGGATGAACGGATATTGGTTAAATGTCCATATAAACGATTATGAGCTAAAGTTAAAATTTAATGTCGTTTTGCACCCCTCACATAAGTTATGGGTGTATTTGAGTAATTCCAGCAGAAAGTAACGTATCACCAGATATAATATTTTTTTTTGTTCTGAAGAGACTGAATTTTTTTCATATATATGACCAACCATTATATAAGGAAGTCACTTCTTTCATTTTAGCTGTGATTGCAAAAATACTATTAAGCTTTTGTCCTGACAAAAATAGTTCAACTGGGGTTACGTTATATTTTTCTAATACTACTATCCATATATAAGTATGTCATTTCATTTTTAATTACTTTAACATTTATCTGCAACCCCATAAAAAATATATTTTCTTGGTCCTAATAAATAATGAAGTTGATTTAGCAATGTCTGTCTGCCTGTCTGTCATTGTTATAGTTGAATTCAACTTTTTGAAACCCCCGATGTCGCATAGACATGATAGTAGTATTTAACTATCATAAATAGCTGTGAAAAAATTGCTGTAGAAATGCAATTAAATCGGCCGATAACTGGCCGAAATATATGCGAGATACCACGACTAATTCTGTTTATTGTTCTACTTTGCCTTGACACGGGTTCAATGTAAAACCAACTCAAATTAATTTTTCCTCACGAACCTTTTTGTGAAACGTACTTACAACTTATTTCCAGCCCCTAACAGGATTGCAATAAAAAATTTTACAAAATTGAGGTGAACAGCTACAACTTACCCGGAATTGCCCTTAGAGTAATAAAATATATCACAGACCCCCATTAGTTTTTCTCTCTCAAACATATTCCTAAAACGTATTACTTAATGGGGGTGCCATACAAAATTTACAAAATAGATATAAAAACGCCTCTAAGTTCCCCAGAAACGGCTTTAGAGAAATAAAGTGTACGGCCGACCCGTACTAGTTTCCCCTCCCAAACATATTCCTGGAACATACTTACCACCTATCTACATCGCCTAAGCCTAAGGGAGCTCTCATGAAAAGTTTGGGAAAATGCTGTATAAGATTCAGCACAGCCGAATATAGCGCTCTTGCTTTTAAGACTTAATTTTTGGTTGCGCTACTAACATCTGGGTAAGCTCATGGTAAAAAGTTATTTTCAAATCAAAATGCGGCAGTATTCAAAAAAAGGGGCAGTCATTTTTTCCTTTAAGAGTCATCCATTTCAAATTTAATATTAAGAAATAAAAAATTTATTAAGGATTATTGAAACACTTTATAATTCTTGGCATTTTGTTGTTAGACTTGGGGTTACACTCTTATTCATAAAATTAAAGTAGAGTTATTTATCGCTTATTTGACAACTGTCTATGACATAACTGTTAAATAAGCCCTAAATAAGCCTACTTTTATTATTATGAATACGAGCGTTTAACTCTTAAACAGGACAGAAAAATTTAAATGCAAAAAGCGAAAGTTCAAAATTTTACACCTCTTTCAGTGGTATATGTTTCGAATATAAAACATTTAATTTATTTAAACGTGTTTCTAAGTTCTTTAAAAAGGTTGAAACTTTTTTAAAATCAAACAAAATAACTTTTAAACAATTTTTTTTTAACTTAAGATCCTTTAAAGTCAAATTAAATTATTAAAAAGTATTTGGTTATAAGCTAACAAAGCAAAAAAGAACCTTTGAAAAGTAATATATTTTCTTCTAAGCTAAATTACTATTAATTTAACATAACGCATGTGTGATGTAAAAAAAGCTTTTAAAAAGATGTTTTTTTTATATCAAATTTTTTTGTTTTCGACCTTTTTAAAACTCTAGGGTCCTTTTTATACTTTACTTGTATTAAAAGTTTTACAACTGGAACATAAATGTATTAGATTTTGATTGTTGTTACCAAATTATTTTGGAGATAAGTAAAAAATTAGGATTGTAATATAAACACGTGGAGAGTATTTTAAACTTTCTATTTTTCTAAAACAATAAATATTAATATTTGCTTTTAGTTTCATTCCCAACCACAAAATAGTATTTAGTCATGAAATTGTTTGAACTTGAACTTTTATTACGTCACTCAAAACCGTCACTCATTCATTCATCATCTGTCTAAAGATTCATTCGTTAAATCGTCCGCAGACTATAAAAACCTATATTTATGTTTTCTTTTGATGTCTTTGCTTTAATTCTTTATTAAACAAACAATTTTGTATAAAAGTAAGACTTCAACTATCTAGTTACACTAGCATTGTCACCTTTTTTTTTAATTTTTAAAAATTCTAAAAAGGAAACTACGAATCAAGTTGGTTTATTTTGTTTTAAAGATGACATCAATACATGATACCGTCAACATAAGCTACATGAATTGGGATATTAAAATGAAAGAGTAAAAATGTTTAAATTTAGTTTAAAACTGGCTTTCTAGTTTAATTTTATAGTAATAACTTTTTAGGTCATTACAAAATTTGTTAAAAATACAAAAAAATAAAATTTTTTAAAATAAAATAAAAAAAACAAAATAAAATAAAATAAAATAAAATAAAATAAAATAAAATAAAATAAAATAAAATAAAATAAAATAAAATAAAATAAAACAAAATAAAATAAAATAAAATAAAATAAAACAAAATAAAATAAAATAAAATTTTTAAAAATATAATAAAAAAAAATAAAATAAAATAAAATAAAATAAAATAAAATAAAATAAAATAAAATAAAATAAAATAAAATAAAATAAAATAAAATAAAATAAAATAAAATAAAATAAAGTAAAATAAAATAAAATAAAATAAAATAAAATAAAACAAAATAAAATAAAATAAAATAAAATAAAATAAAATAAAATAAAATAAAATAAAATAAAATAAAATAAAATAAAATAAAATAAAATAAAATAAAATAAAATAAAATAAAATTAAATTAAATAAAATAATAATATAAAATGAAATAAAATAAAATAAAATAAAATAAAATAAAATAAAATAAAATAAAATAAAATAAAATAAAATAAAATAAAATAAAATAAAATAAAATAAAATAAAATAAAATAAAATAAAATAAAATAAAATAAAATAAAATAAAATAAAGTAAAATAAATAAAATAAAATAAAATAAAATTAAATTAAATAAAATAATAATATAAAATGAAATGAAATAAAATAAAATAAAATAAAATAAAATAAAATAAAATAAAATAAAAAAAAAAAAATTAAATGAAATAAAATAAAATAAATGAATGACAGTAATTCTTTAATTTTTTTTTTTGGTGATTTTAATAAAAAGTTTTTATAAAAAATCATGCAAAATTATACTCTTTTTAACTAAATACTATAGTTTTTTTAAATTTCGCATTATGTTGATTAATTACTCTAGCGCCGTTCTATTATTAAATGAACACCAGTCCAACTTAAAATGCGTGCTAAAAAGTCACTTAAAGCTTTGTTATTTTTTTAAAATAGCACTTGCGTGGCTAAAGGATGCTAGTTTTTTTTGAAATTAAAAGGGAAAAAATTTGCTTTAAAAAAATTTTGTAAGGCATAGTTCGGTTGGGATTGACCAGACATAAGTTTCTTGATTCTGTATTACACAATAACTTAGTTGCAACAGTATTTGGTTCTTAAAAATTATTGACTAAATCTCATAATTAAAAGCAGTTTAAATGAATTAGGAAACGTCTGATGGCATCTCTCATTTCAAGATAAATTTATTTAAATTAAAACAGAGTGGAATCTCTCAGCCAGAAATTTTTATAATAGAGAATCTGCTGTTATCCATTTCTTGAATTTACCTTGACTCTTTTACTTTTTAGTTCAATTTTCTTTTAACTATTATTTTGCAAATTAAACTTAAGCTGCAAATAAAAAGCTTAAGTCTAAATTTCATTAAAATGTCATTTATGTAACAATATAACCTGTTACAGCAGCTATGTACGCATAAAAATTTTCAATGATGTATTTAATGATGTACTATTTTTAAAATGCAAACACGATTATATGAACAAACTTTTTTTTATTACAATGAAAATATAGTGAATTATATTACGATGAGTATCTACTTTAAAATTAGCTTTTTTCAGATAAAGTTAAGCCATAATAAAACTTTATAATGATGCTAATTGCAAACTACATTCTGACAGTTGTAATTAATTTGTAATTAGTTGCTTTCTCATCTACCTGATGGCATTTGCTGCAAACAAATATGTTTCAAAACTACTTGAGCAGAGTTTTGAATTTCGTTAGATTATTCTAAATGGCCTTTGAAGCTTTAATAAAAATCTGCTTCAATACATTTCTAAACAAGAAGAAACATATTATATAAAAGAAGCTTTTTTGGAAACAAAATCTGTTTTTATTATACTGCTTAGTAAAAAAGAAAAGTTATTTAAGCAAACAAATCCTTTAATAATAATAAAAAAAAGTTCTGCAGCTTTATCGGTTGTTAAAATTTGTCCCCTCAAAAACTCATATGAAAAACTAACTTTCAGCCTTTATTAATATACTTTTATGTCTGCTGATGGGTAATGTCACCAATGTATTTATAAGCCCAACAGTACTATCAATGAAGTTTTCATATTCCTCTAAACACATCGAAGTTTTGTTTAAGTAAAAAATGGCATAACTTGTAAAGGCCCATCCGTAATAAAGTCATCACATATCTTTTCGGCAAGTTTTTTTTTTTGCATGATATAACATGATGTGATACAACTCCTTCAAATTAAAGTTTTCACTGTTGCTTGAATGTCTTTTTTCAATTGTTTATTTAGTATAACCAACATTTTTTTCAAAATTTTTTATCATGAAAATTTGTGATAAGGTTTTTATTGAAAAAAAGTTTATTTTTCCAGCACTGGCCGAGTGGGATGCATTCTCGGGACCCTCTTAAGCTCCTCATCAGCACTCTTTTTCGGTACTGAGAGTTGGTAGTTAATATTTTTTCTATTTGATTGAAATTAAGGTGTAGATAAAAATGTGATTGGATTTGACCGACTATAACTTTCTTACTTGTTCTTTATCTTTTAAGCCACCTCTACCAAGTAAAACAAAAAATGCAAACAAATATATTCACTTAAAGATGGTCACTTCACGCAAAGTTTAAGAAAACAACAACGACATAAAATTCATTAAGGGAGTTCAATTCATGATCATTCAACGCATGTTTGATTGTTCATTAGGTTGTTGTGGGATTTTTCATGAGATAGCAGGAAAGGCAGATACTTTCCACGATATTTTTTTTCTCTCATATTTTTGTTATTGAAACTTCGCTAATGCGAATAAATATTCAAATCCTAAAACTAAGTAATTTATATTAGTCCAGTCAGTACCAAACCAAAATTTATGTTCTCATAAAAAAGTAAATTAATTTAAACAGTTTCATCTAAGTTCAACAGTGTCCGTTCTTTTCAGACGAGTGTGTCCACTATGTTGCAAGATGTTTCGAACGAGCGGATTTGGATGTGTTTCCAGCTTGTTTAAATACTTGTCCACATAGTTCAGGATTTCGCATTTAACTAGTGGAACTCGTAGATCCTTGTCGATGTTGCTGTTTTTAATATACCAAGGAGCACCAGTTATCATTCTTAAGATTTTGTTTTGACGACGTTGTATTTTTTCTATGTTTGAGGCGGAAACATTGCCCCATAATTGTAAACCGTAGCACCATATTGGTTTCAAAATCGATTTGTAGAGTAGAAGTTTACAATCAAGCCGAAGCACAGAGTTTCTGCCAGTTAGCCAATGAAGTTGTGTGGCTTTAAGTTTCATTTGCGTCAACTTCGCATCTACATATATGTGTCTTCCATGTTAGGCGACGGTCCAGATAAATGCCAAGGTATTTCGCCTCAAATCGTTGAGGCACCATATGGTTGTTCGTAAGGATTGGAGAGCACGTTTCTTTGCGTAAAGTAAACGTTACGTAGGTACATTTTTGCTCATTAATTTTTTTTCCCAATAATTTTGCCTATTTCTCTACTTGGGTAACGTGTTGTTGCAACTGGTTCGAAGCCTCTTTAGGGTCTTTATGAATACTGAGAAAAGTGGTATCGTCAGCAAATGTAGACGTGTGCGTAAAACTGTTTGTTGGCATATCTGCGTGTAAAGCAAGTACAGAATTGGGCCTAGTATACTCCCTTGAGGTACACCAGCCCCTATTGGTTGGTAACAACTTATTTAGTTTCCCTCTTTGATCATTAATTGTCGAGCGGTTCTCACAATAAAGAAAGGAAATATATAAAAGCCAATATAAATTCAGTACAAAGCTTCCTATACAAGTTTTGACTTTCTTAGTGTTTTATACTACTTTTGATATTCTGTGAGAAAAAAAAACAAGATTTTTTATTAATTTATTAGAATTAAACAAGTAAGTATGCTGTAATGGGACAAACCCGATCATATAATACCCTACACTACATTTTTTTAAAGGCCTTCTGAAGAAGGTAGACCGATCACATTTTTGTTCAATGTATCTTATTGTGAATTAGACAAATATGAACATTTTTGTGAAAATTAAATTGTATTCGAGAAATTTGAAGCCAAAAATGCTTATTCCATAAGTAAGTCTTTATGTGCCAGTGGCAAAGATCTTATCTGCGCCAAGCTTTATTAAAATTGCGACTTGTACTTTGATCACAGAAAAAGATGGAAGCCCAACTGGATGATCGGTGAACTTGAAGGTTGGTCTCAGACCATTATTTTTGGGCGTTGCAAACATCTGCACAAACGCATAATACCCTTACCACGTATGTAATATGAAAACAAAAGGTTGAATAAGCGAAAACTCACCAATATAGTCTCACAAAATATTTAAAAATAATCATCTGTAGGTATTCAATATACAT